>JAHWGI010000975.1:187500-511209 GCA_029379305.1 Frankliniella fusca
ACAATGTGAAATTTGAAAATTTACAAGCAATCTGTATCGACTTGGAATTGACCGACGAGCAGGACTGGTCTGTCGTAAATTTACGACATGTTTTGTAAATCAAAATTACAAAAAATGTCGTAAATTTACAAGGATATTTTTCACAGTGTGTACTCTGGAAATCCAAGTTTACGAATGTCGCACACTTGCAGGTGTGCGAGGATTCATTCGTACACTTGGCCGCTCAAACGTGTGAATGTGCGACATTCACACACATGGGTTTCCAGTGTAAAAATAACGGTTTTCAAGTAAACTGAAAGTCTACGAGTCATAATTCTCGCCCCCATACGAGTGAGAATTTGAGGGCAATTTTATTACTCTCTGGAGAGTAAGAATTTTCTTCCTCGCCCTTTATGAGAAAGAATTTTGAGACCTCACGCAAATAAAGTGAGAATTCGTGCTCAAATTAAGTGAGGTTAAAAAATCCTTACTCAAATAGAGCGAGGCTCAAAAATGTCTCGCTCGAAAAGAGTGAGGTTAAAAATTCTCACTCTAATTTGGTATGGAAAAGTGTCCTCTCCCATTTTGGGTGAGAAATTGGATTCCAGGATTTGCAGTGTAACGGCACACGTTGGCAAAGCACTGGAAAAACACAGGTGCTACATAGCACCCTTTTTGGGGTGCTATTGAATTTTATGGGAACTGCACTAATGCCTTTGTAAAGGTACGAATAGGGCCAAAAACAGCACCTTTGGGAGGCGATAGCGCCTTTCTGAAGGCACTATTTCACTAACGCTTTTAGAAGGCATTAGATAGCACCTTTGTTTTTCCAGTGAGGACAACAAAATTAAACGAAAGCTCTTTAGGAACAATAATATACGGCTTGTTTTGAATGGAAAGCAAATATTGCACTTCTTGACCAACTTTTGGTGTTCTCGAAAAACATGACAGTCACTGTACGTCAAAAATATGGTCATCACTTAAAATGTTTTTTCAACGGAAATTCTTCAACAGTGGAGGGAGGCATAGCGACCCGTCTGCCCCACACAGGTGCCTTTGTGTGGGATTTTTTTTTCGCCGCAAGTTATCTCGCAACACTGCTCACTCAACCGAGTCTTCCACACCCCGAGCACTGTACAAAATAGTCGTGAGGGTTATACGGAAAAAAAAATCCATGTCATAGGTCGATAAGTTACGACCTCGCAAGTTGTAGACGAGTACTTTTTGTCATCTTGTGTCGACTTCATTTTCTTTCAACGTTCAAGAATTTGCTTTCGTAAATTTACGACTGCAGTCGTAGATTCACAATATACCGTGTCGTAATCGTCAAGTATGAAAAACAAATCGTAAATTTTTGCCTATTTTTCTGACAGTGAGCCCGCCCGGCCCAGCAGCGTGACCTTGTGCAACCCCCCTGCCCCCCCTGGCCCCCCGCCCCCCTCTGGACCCGCACCCCGCACCACCCCTGTGTGTCTATGTGATGATGCCCGGCCGGGTGGATCACTGCTAAACTCTATCCTGACGAGGGACAAGTACCCCTCCACCACCGCTGCCGCCGCCCCGGCCCGGCGGGGGTGCTGCCCCTGCCGGGAGGGCCGTGCTGCAGGCTGATTCTGAAGATCGCTCTCGTCCTCCCATCCCATCCTTGTCGCACCTGTGGCTTTGCCCGATGTCGGGGGTGTCTGGACCCCATGAGTGCGACAAGGACGGAGGCGCGAGAGCGATCTTCGGAATCAGCCTGCTGTATAAACAGCAGTGCCGGTCTAATACTCTGCCTCTCCCGATCCCCTTCTGCGGCCGGCGGCGGGCCGCCCCAGCCCCGGCTCGGGCCGTCGCATTCAGAAGAGCGCTTTCGCATTTCCGTCCTTGTCACACGCATGGGTCTCGGCGGCTAGGAGTGAGTGAGAGGGCACTATCATATAACGGCGGTCTTCTGAATCTGAGGGGCTGGCCTGCGCCCCGCCCGTCTCTCTGCCCGCAGGAGGGAAGCATAGGCGCCTCGCGTCGCGGCCCGGCCCGGCCCGGTCCAGTAAATAACTAGCCAGGACCTTCGGTCCTCAGGCTGAACTCCCGCGCCAATCACATACATGTACATGGAAATGTAGATAAAGTATACATATAACGGCAACTAGACACGGTAAAAGCAATAATGTCTGATTTTTTGAGGAAAAACGGAAAATTGTGAGGGACACCCACATTTTGAGGAAGTCCCCTCGGAAAATGAGTCGATTCGCCTTAAATTTCGAGGAGACTTCCTTTAAATCTGAGGAGTTCTGAGGGACTTCTTCAAAATTTTCCCTTTTCCATTAAAAAATCAGGCATTGTTTTTACCGTGTATATATTTTATCTCTATTGTTGTTGATAGGAGTTTAGTATTCATCTTCATTTTCGAATGTGACCGACACGTCTAAATAATTACGGCTCACAGCCACTGGACCAGAAGACAATATTGCATTGCACATCACGATACCGATATGATATAAAATATCTCTGTCCTTTTTTTCGTGTTTCCACTTGTATTTCAATGTCTACCTTTCCAGACCCTTTTTTCTCCGTTTGCTCCCGGTGCACACAAGCCGCCGCCCTCAACGTCGAATAATGCCATTTCGCCGTGTCGATTTCCCTCTGTCTGCCAATTTTCCTCAGTGCGTCAGGGGACGAGCAGGCGCAACGTTCGCAGGCGCTCTGGGCAGCGCGGAAGAAAGAGAGAGGGAGAGGGGGAGGGAGGGGGGAGAGAGAGAGAGAGAGAGAGAGAGAGAGAGAGAGAGAGAGAGAGAGAGAGAGAGAGAGAGAGAGAGAGAGAGAGAGAGAGAGAGAGAGAAGCGACCTCGAATCGAATTATTCTTGAGTTTGTTCGCGTGGGTGGCCGGGGCCGGGGCCGGGCCGGCCGGAGGGAAATGCTATTGGTGAAACCTTGGGTGCAACACTCTCCGCCGTGCCGGCCGTTCTCGGCCCCGACCCGACCGCGGCAGATGCCCAAGTTCCAAGAAGCGGCTGCGCGTGCGCAACGCCCGAGAGGGGGATGACTTAAACACAATGTGAACTATGATTTTTTAAAAGTTTTCGAATTGAGTTTTTTCAGTTTTTCGAGGAAAATTTATGTCACTTTGATGTTTTCTTCCTCCTATTTTTGATCTCAGTTTTTTGTTTATTGTTCTCGATTTTTTGGATTTTTCTGTATCTTTTTTCTTGATTTTTTTTTCCGATTTTTAAAACGATGTTGGTTTGGGGGCGTGCAATGTTTTTTCGAAGTGACCCCCACCCTGGCAGAGCCACTGACGCACCGCGCGCCGCGCGCACCGCAACTCCGCAACTCGACGCGGTGTGGCGCTTATAACGGCTTCCAAGAGGCTCTTCCCTCTTCCGCTCTGCTGTTGATTTCTATCGACTTCTATTGATCTGTGTCTTTGGTGTTTCCCAGGTCAGTGTGCACATTATTTCCGAGGTGGTTCTTCCATCACAATCAACCCGAATCGTTTGCAGCAGAGATTTTCAGAGGACTGTTACATTTTTTCCTTCTTTTTCTTGTTCTTCTTCTTCTTTTAAACCGTTTATATAGTTTTACGAAAAAATAAATAATGCGGGACCGTGCCTAGAGCGCTTTTAACGGGGAAAGGGCGAACCTCTGTCGCCCCCATTAACATTGTATAAGCTTTTAGTGGAATTGTTATTATTGTCTGCTATAATCTCTGCTTTCTCCTCCATTTTCCGCCTCTCTCTGTTTCTCTCTCTCCCCCGCGTGCTTCCCTGCGTCGTCGGCCTTCGTTGCGGCCAAGCTTCTGGCCCGGTTGGGGCGCGCGCAGCCGCCCACCCACCGACATAACCGAAGCGTTCACAGTCAATTAAGCGGCACAACTGTCCTCTTCTCTCAGCGTTACCCGGGTTGGTTCGCCAATTTTTCTTTTTTTCATACCCGGACGATTCCATCCGCGGTATGGAACGCCCAGCCCCGCCCCAAACCATCGCCATCGTCCACCCCGAGGTCCACCCTCTTTCTCCGTCTGAATATAGTGCTATTTCCCAGCATCGGCAACATATAAACAACCAAACGAGCAGCACAGGCACGAGAGGCAGCAGGGCGGGGCGAGGCGGGGCGGGGCGGGGCGGGGCTGGGTACGGAATAGGGTGGGGTGGGGTGTTCTCCGCCATGACGCTCTGCAAAGCCCTGCGGCCGAATCAGGACAACAGATGGCGCGCGCCCTCTTTACACTCGCGTCCCCAAAACGCTACCAGAAAAACACTGGCATGGCAAAATTGCGTGAGCGGAAAAGAGGGGGAAGAGAGGGAAGAGAAGAAGAGGACATAGAGAAAGAGTTAGCCATCCCGTCAGCAGCAGACACGCAAAGTAGGTATACGCAGAGCCACATCTATCGGGGCTGCCAAGTACTTAAAGCATTTGGAGAGAGAAAGCCAGAATGGCGCCAGCCAGACTTCTGAATTACACCCTCGCGGCTCACCATTTTACCCACTCCATCCTTTTTCCCTCTTACTCTTTCATTTTCTCGCTCAACCCCTCTCTATCGCTCTCTTGGTCGAAATTCTAGGTCAACGTGGGTTCCCTCCCGCGGAGTAGGGTGCCGAGAAGGGCCTCCTTCTGCTCGCCCAGCAACAGATTGCTCCCGCGTCCTTCTCGCACGGGAACCAAAGAGCAGGCAGGCTGGCGCGCCTGCGCGCAATGGTGAGCGCAGAAACACGACAGTGCGCGAAAAACTCGAGGAAGTTTTTTTCTTTTTCTCTTCCCCTCCCTCTCTAGCAGCCGTCATACACGGCACGACAGAGGCAGCGAGCGGCTTGCGGCGTGTGGCACATTCGAGACCTCCAGGGAGGTATCAGTCACTCACTCCTCGTGCTCCCCGCGCCGTGCCGCCGCTGCGCGTGGGCTGCACTACAGACCTACCCACCCGTGCTGCGACCTCCGCTGCCTAGAGTCCTGGACTGTGTAAAGAAACGCGAGATTGTGGAATGTAGCGAAGAACTTCTCATACATCTAAAAAGAGTACCGATGACCTTCTCATATACTTCGTATCAAGATTATTGCGTCCCGAAGACGGCCGAAGTCGCGACCGGCGGCTTGCCCTCAGCCGAACCACGTCGAAGCGGAGGCCGAACCTGGATCCGAATGCGAACTGTCGTATTCAGAGGAGGAGGAGTGGGGGGCTCGTATCAAGATGGCGGACCAGTGCTACACACCTCGCGTTTCTCTACACAGTCTACACTCTACATGTCAAAGGACATTTTTTGTAACTAACTATGAACGATTTTGTACGTCACTAGACAAGATACAATATTGTGTGCTGATAGTTATAATTTGTAACTAACTCCACACAATTTGTATCTAACTGCACACAATTCAGAGGTTAAAATTGTATCTAGTTAGTGACGTGCAGAATCGTTCGGTGCTAGTTACAAAAATGTCCATGGTCATTTGGAGTGTAGGACTCTACCGCTGCCATGAGCCCCTCCAGGGAGGGAAAACCCTGCCCGGTCCACAGTGCTGCAGCAGCGCGGACCTCGTCCCTCGTCTCACATGCCAGTGTACTTTAGTATGCTTACAGGCCTCAATTGCGAATGTAATTCTGTTCAGCAGATCAGACTGCTTTTCGGCGCATGCTCGTCCTGGTTCTCTATGATACATATTCCCTCTCCAATAATTTACCCGCGCAAACAAGGACGGACATAATCCAGGTAACTCGGCGCTTTTTCGGATTTCGGGGAAATTAACAGGCCGTACAAAATTAGGTCAAACAATTTCTATACAATTGTTCAAAATCAATCAAATTAATTTGAACTGATTCTATCAAATAATTTAATAAAGTTGACTTAGGTTTTTTTTTTCCAACAAGTTTATGTCAAAAAACGGGGGTATACCCTCGTACTTTTACTATAGTAAAAATTAGTCGGCTTCAGGAACTACATTCCCGTTTCCTACAACCTCGATTTGGTCGCGCATAAACTCTGGTTCTATCTGAGTGCACCGTGCACCTCGCTTTCCCGCGAGCGCCCGCGCCTCGCGCCCCCAGAGACGCACGGCAGCCCCTTGCGCAGCGTTAGGCTCAGCCCCCACTTCCCCCGTCCTCGACCCCTCGCGTCGCCCCGCCCCACTGCTGAGGGTGCAAGCCAACCGCCCCGGGCGCCCCAGGCCAGGACTCCTCCTCACCTCCCGCAGTCATGTCACGCCTCAACCGCCCCGCCACGCCCCGCCACGAATGTAGCAGAGTGCTGTCTGCCACGGTATGCGGTGTGCTCGCAGCGACGCGGCGACGCGAGGGTCGCGTTCTACAGGTGCATCGATGCAGCCCCGCCCCGCCCCGCCATGCCCCGCCCCGCCCCGCCATGCCCCGCCCCGCCCCGCCCCGCCCCGCCCCGCCCCGCCCCGCCCCGCCCCGCCCCGCCCCGCCCCGCCCCGCCCCGCCCCGCCCCGCCCCGCCCCGCCCCGCCCCGTCCCGTCCCGCCCCGCCCCGCCCCGCTCCGGAAGACCGCATGCCCCGGAGGATCAGGTCGCCCGTACAGAGCAGAGCGCCCCCGCCCCCGGAGCAAAACGTCCCCGGAGAGAAGGCGACGTCCGTGAGGATGAACGACCCGCTCGGCGAGGACGGCAGCGCGCCCGGAGCGGAGCCCGAGACCGGAGCGCTGGAGCAGGATCCCGGAGCCGGAGGAGCAGGGAGGAGCGGAGGCCGCGCGGGAACAGGAGCCGCCACCCGGGACCCGGGACCGGAAGGGGATTGAGTGTCTGGGAAGGGCGAGGGGGATCTAACAAGAAATTAATAGATTCTGCAGCGCGATACGCAGTGATCTGGTGTCTGAGAGATTAGTGTTGTGTGAAGTGGCATATTTCAAGGTCGAACCGAATCGAATCAATTGTTTTCCCGCGAATCGAATCGAATGTTTTATTTTTCGCCCGTATTGAAAGTCCCTGCTTCGAACTCGAATAGAATCGATGCAATAATTTAAATTTTGTGGGCCCTATCCTAGACGGCATTGTGAGTCACAACGATTAAAAGTCCTAAAAATCACGCTGTAACTATAGATCTCTTTTATTTTGAGTTGTTTTTCTCCAGTTTTCAGGGTGAAAAGGTGACTTCCGGCCGAAAAGGGCGTGTTCCTACCGCTCCTGTTAGTTCAAAATCGATCCGAATCGAAAGTAGCATGATTCGATTCGATTCGGATTCAAAGTATTCGCACATCACACACCGTATCTAAGGGTAGGAGGGTATACTTTCCTCGCGCATGCGAGATTAAAAATGGAAATTGAAGGAGCAGAGAGGGCTCCTGCCTGAAAACGAAATAATGGGAATGCTACACGTACTTTCTTTTCGGAAGCGCGGTTCGCGGCGGTGGAGGTGGACAAAGTACAGGAAGGTGGGGCGGGTTTATTATGAGAGTCGGGGGTAAGGGTGAAAAAGTTTGGTATCTCTCAACGAGATGTAGGACAGCTCGGGACGGGGCGGAGCACATAGCCCAGACCAGGACCAGCCAGCCAGCCAGCCGGGGCGGCTCCTGCTCCAAAATGTAAACCAGGGCGCGGCTGAGGACACACACATACACACAGAGCACACAGCGCGGCGAAAAACGAGAGAGCGGCGGGCTGGCCGACACAAGCGGCACGAGGCAGCGGGAGGCCGCTGGGGGGGGGGGGGGAGCACGCCCTATAGCTCTGCGACGACAACAACAACACCAAAGAGTACACGGAAGAGAGCGCACACACGCGGAGGCTAGAGAGGAAAAGGACAAAACAAGTAGAGTGACAGAGAAAGGAGAGAGAAAGAGAAGACGGCGAGGGGCAGGAAAAGGGCACGCGAAGGGCGGCTCTCTTACAGAGCTGTACACGCGTTTCTTAATTAGTCACGGAGACGAGACGGGACGGTTGCAATGGCGCTCTCGTCGTGAAGGGGCGGGGCGGGGCGGGGCGGGACGGGGCGGGGCGGGGCGGGGCGGGGCGGGGCGGACGTGGGGTGGGTTTGGGTTACACCCTGGGAGCAGGCAGCAGCGGCCGGCGGCGGGCGGCGGCGGCAAGCCTATAGGCAACAAATACCGTCCCCCGTTTGGCTACATCTCTCTCTCCCTTTCTCACTTCCGCTCTCTCGCGCTCTCTCACTCACTCTCCCTTCTACCCCCCACCCCAACACACAAAGCCCTCCATTCTGCCACAGTGACAAGGCCCCATTGTCGGTCCCTACCCGCGGAGGAACCTCCTGTCTCCGCCCCGCCCCACCCCGCCCCACCCCGCCCCGCCGTCCCGCCCCGCCCCGCCTCGTACCACCCCACCCCGCCCCTCGCGCCCTCCGGGGAGGGCTCCGTACCACCACAACGTGAGGGTGCGCGGGGCGGGCGGGCGGGTGGGTGGGTGGGGGAGGGGCTTGGCGCCATGACCTACACAAGCAGACGGGCGGGTGGGGGTATGGAGGGTGGAGGAGGGGGATAGCAGTGGAGGAGAGGCGGGCGGGAATAGAGAGAGAGAGGGGAGGGGAGGGAGAATTTCTCGCTCCGGCTAACCGGACCGAGTGGGGGCGGCCGAGCGACCGACCGATCGGGCAAACTGGCGCGGCGAGCTCGCGGCACCAGCCACCTACTGACTCGAACCGCGGCTCTTACTCTCCCTCCCTCCCTCCCTCCCTCCCTCCCTCCCTCCCTCCCTCCCTCCCTCCCTCCCTCCCTCCCTCCCGCTCACATCCTCCTCCCCTGCCCCACCAACACTGTACCGCACTATCCGTTCAACAAGGCGGAACAATCTGAAGGGGAATGACCCAGTTGGGAAGCTCCGGCTCGGTTTTCTCTCTCCCTGGGGAGCAGGGCGGGGTGGGGCGGGGTGGGGCGGGGCGGGGCGGGTTGGGTCGTCTACCCCCACCCCGTGCTGCTCCTTACCTGGCGGCCCAGGTCTGCGCCCCCCGCCTCGCCTCGCCTCCAAGCGCCACGCCGCGCCCCCTTACTCGCTATGCGCCGTCGGCGAGTAATGCGGCAAAATAAGGGAACATTACGGATAGGGAGCTTAAGCAGCGCGTTTTACCGCCGCGCGCTGTTAATAACACCGGGTGCGTCTGAGAAGCCCAGCCCCCTTCCCCTAAACCCCACCCCTCCTCCTAAACCCCCCTCCCCACCCCTCGTCTCGCCCCCCCACATTCCCTACTACACTCACTCCTCCCCACTCCCCTGTAACGCCCCTTGCTCCACTTCAGGACAGGAACGCCTCCAATGTGTTCTCTCAGTACCCGCGCAGACCTAAAATGGGAACGTGAAAGGTAGAAAGCTTACCCTTCACTCCATCAAGCGGGCGGACCGAGGGTGATGTATGCATTTTCTGAATTTTCGTAGATTTTTGTGGATTTTTACAGAGAATTTTTGTGAATTTTCACAAGATTTTTATCTAAACTTATGTAAATTTCCTGAATTTTTCTGATTTAAAAAAAAAATACTCTGAGTTTTTGTGAATTTTTTTTTTAAAACTTTCCTGAATCACGAGATGTACAAAAGTTTCAGAGCTGTTTCTCCCTCGGGGCAGACGCACGCACGGCCCGCCGCCGCCGTAGACAAATATGCGATCACAGTCATAAATATAAACATCTGCTGAAGATGACGGGGTACCCTGCCACGGCTACACCGCGCAAGGTCTGACTCCAAACCTCCAGTTTTGTTAGCAACCGCGTCCATTAATATAGCGCCGTGGTGTGTAAAGTAGTCCGGGGAGCTTACAGAGCGGGCCGAGGTATGGACGAACCGAGATGGGGTGGGGGTGGGAGAGAGACAGCCAAGGAGAGGAGCGGGGCGGGGGCGGGAAGGGTGGATAGAGCTAATCTCCCAGAGCAGCCAGCGGGGCGGGGCGGGGCGGGTAGCTTGAGCGGCAGCGGCCTACCCTACACCCACCGAAAATGATACGAAATAAATCATCTGGGTTTGTTGTGAGGCAAACGCTGGTGTTCCTGCGGTGGCTGTAGCCTTGCTCGGGACCACTGGGCACCCCGCCCCGCCCCGCCGAGCTAGAGGGGTATAACAGGGAGGTCGTGGACCCCGTCTCGCCCCGCCCCGCCCCGCTGGAGCTGAGCTGGCTTGCGCCGCGAAACCTCATGAGCTCGACGGGCTGCAAGCGGTAGAACACCGCGGGCCGCTCCAATAGCTCGTCCTCTTTGTTCTCCTACTCCTCCTTCCCCTCCTCCTCCTCCTCCTCCCGATCCTCCTCCTCCTCAACCACCTCCTCCTCCTCCCTATGCATCTCGACGCTCAAACAGCTCACAGACACATAAACACACATACACTCCTACTACCGAGCGCTAACTTTTTTATTTATGCTCGCAGCAGCGCGGACCCCTGCTACGATGTGGCGGCGGCCCGCCGGGTGGCGAATAGGCCACTCGCACGACACCCGTACTGGGCGGGCAGGAATTCAGAAGAGATCCGGAAATGGCTTGGGTTGAGGCCGCGGGAAAGAAAGTATCGACGAGCATGACCAAGACCGAGAGTCGCAGGCCCGTCTTGCGAACTCTAATTTTATGCATTTACAAAGTACGACGCCTCACTATCTTCGTGGACGGCGCTAGCCCGAGGGGAACACAACTATGACATTTGACACCTCGTAATTCAGAAAAATTCGGGTAAAAACAGAGAAATGTAGAGAAATTCAGAGATAATTCAGAAACGTTCAGGAAAATTGACAAAAACTCACAAAAAATTACGTAAAATTCATGAGAAAATTCAGCAATATGCAGAGTTGTTTCCCCCTTGCGCTTGCCACTTCCAGCCTATGGCGAGAGCACACTGTTAAAACCTTGCGAAGAAATGGTTCGCATTAAGAAGAAAATCGTTCGTAAGCTGCGAAACATTTGGCTGCTTTGTATTGCGAAGCATTTTCTTCGTAGTGTGCGAAATACTTCGTATTGCGAAGCCTTACGAAGCAGCCAAACTCTTCGCAACGCTGCGAAGAATTTTCTTCGTACGAATTTTACAGTGCATTCGGACGGTAGAGGTGATTCGACCCCTCCCGCCCCCCATAAGCGCCCCACGGGCTAGCCACGGGGGTGCGGCTGCGAGAGCGACTTGAGAACATGCGGCCTGCACCACCGGGGCGATGACCACTGCCTGCCACTGACTTGACGCCCGAAGGCAGAAAGTGGAAGTGAGACGCTCGCGCTCCGGGCTCCGGGCCATAGCTTCCCTCTCACTCTCGATCGTCTCCGCGACCGCCAATCAGTAGGCTGATTCCGGTGACCGCTCAGTGGGGCATGTCTCTCTCGCACTCACGGTGCGTTCCGTAAGGAGCGAGGGAGGTGCGAGAGAGACAGACCGACGAGAGCGATGAGCGGAATCATCCTGCAGTATGGCCATCTGATGCCCGCCCGGTGCAGGGCTCTGAGTGGCTCTGCCGGCTCAGCCGGCAGGTGATCGCCGTTATGCAACGCCCCCGCCTCCCCCACGTGCCCCGTGGCGCTGCCCGGCCGGCCTGGTGATGTAACCCTGCGGGGTGGGGGGGAGGGGGGCGGGGCAGGCTGGCCGGCCGGGCCGGCGGCGCCAGGGCAGCGTCGGTCATAGCCGCACCGCGTGGGTGGACGACCGTCGTCGTGCAGTTAAACCGCGGCGCATTGACGACCACCACTAAATCCATACCGCAAACCGTGCAGGGGGCAGCCGGGGAGAGGGGGGAGGTGAGAGAGAGAGAGAGAGTGTGAGAGAGAGAGAGAGAGAGAGAGAGAGAGAGAGAGAGAGAGAGAGAGAGAGAGAGAGAGAGAGAGAGAGAGAGAGAGAGAGAGAGAGAGAGAGAGAGAGAGACTGATCAGCGCGCCAGTCCCGCCCCTGCCTCGGCTAGACAACACGCACTCCTCCTCCTCCTCCTCCTCGCGGCCATGATGTGTCTTGCGTTCGACCTGACGATGACGTATATGACAGGCTGGCATCCATCGTACGCCAGGGCCAGGCCAGGCACCGCGGAGGGTGGAGGGAGATGGGGCGAGTGTGAAAGTGAGAGAGATAGAGGGCCAGAGAGAGAGAGAGAGAGAGAGAGAGAGAGAGAGAGAGAGAGAGATAGTGAGAGAGTGTGCGTAGGGCTGATATGATTTAGGCCCCGTGGCGAAACACAGAGTGTTCCAGACACAAGAGGCCAAGCCGGGACGCACATGTCAGCCACCGGCGGGGGCGGCGGGCCACTGCCCCTCTGGGTCCCCGAAACAGGTCTCCATCACCCTCCTCGCCCCCCCCCCTCCCCCCCGGCCTACCCCCGGTCACCGCCGCCAGCACCTAGCCGCAGACCGAACAGGGGGTGGGGACCAGGACGGGGCGCCACAGAGATACCTGCCTCCTCTCCTCTCTCCGTAATCAGTTGGTGCTCAGGAGGACTCAAGCCGAGGACCAGCAGCAGCAGCGCCGGGGCCGGGGCCGGGCCGGGGCCCCCGGGGGAGGAGGAGCCACACCTGCCCGCCCCGCCCCGCCCCGCCCCGCCCCACCCCGCCCCGCCCCGCCCCGCCCCACCCCGCCCGGAGTGCTATTGCTCATGCACCACAATAACAGCCTTGCGGTTGGGGGTGCCACGCCCGCCACGCCCCTGCCGGCCCCGCCCCCGGGGCCCCGGGGCACCACTCCCTCGCGCCAAGTGAGACCGAAAATTACATTGCAAGGCGACCCCTTTCGCCGCACCGCACCTTCCATTCCTCTCCCCTCCACTCCACTATACGAGCCCGAATCCGTCTTTATATTATATCTACCGATGTGACATCACCGTGCACTCGCTAAAATGCGAATATCATCTTTCTTTTTAATGCAGAAATGTCGTGAGACTTTGATCGTAATGTGTGCGCAAACCCCATTACTTCACCGAAAATTGCTTGGTGCCATTGCCATTGCGAAATGCGTAAAGTTCGGACAAGAAGTCTGACGATTTCTACCAAGACGTTTAATAAATGGAGACAAAAGGCGCCACTTAGCATTTAGCGTTAGCCGGAAGGGAATTACACTGGTAACACAAATGTAAATCGTTGGACACCAATTGGTGAGCTTTTCAAATGCGCAGATATTCGATCAAAACTCGACATCACGAAGTGTCCAATCTTCACACACTTCGCAAACGTCTAGGCAATTGCACACGAAGTGGTGTGCAGCTTTCTACACTTGATACACCGTTTCCTATACTATTACTCAAGACCAGTATGTAACCAAGTATGCACTTATTTGCACACTCACCAACCGTTTAAATTTTGCACAACAAGCTAGAGTGCAAAAAATTTTCGACACCATGTGATGTGCAAAGTAGTAAAAAGAACTCTGTAAGCGTGCAAAGCTGCACATAGGTTTTACCAGTGTATCCGAAATATTGTCGCGTGTTTCAGTTGACGAATAAAGCGGCCGGATTCGTTCTCACAGTAGCGCTTCCACCTATATCCTCCCCGCAGACACTGGCGCCGGGGCGTCGCTCACTCTCATCCTCCCGGCAGCCACCGCGGCGCGCGCTCAGTAATGCGTGGCGCCGTGCAGATTACAAAGGCTCGTCGCCCCGCCCCGCCCCGCCCCGCCCCGCCCCGCCCCGCCCCGCCCCGCCCCGCCCCGCCCCGCCCCGCCCCGCCCCGCCCCGCCCCGCCCCGCCCCGCCAGGGAATCAGATTGGTATAGCGCTCCGCCAGACCCACCACGCCCGCCCCGGCCCGCCAGACCCGCCCCGCCCCGCCCCGCCCCGCCCCACCCCACCCCGCCCCGCTTTCATCCCACAATAACGGGAAGAGGCACTCGTACCTGTCTCTCGCTCGGCACGGCACCTGCGTACACACTGAAACCTCGCGACGAGGAAGCGGAGATAGGTCCTGATAGGTCAGGTTACATTTTACGAAAATACAATTCCACGAGTAGGGGAGTCGGATAAGCCGCCGTTCGCCTTCTGCCTATAACGTCGTATCGGTGGTGTATTTTTTTTTTTTTTTTGGCCTTTCCCCCCAGAGGCTCCTTTTGCTTCATCTCTGGTCTCGCCACATCATTTCTAGGGCTCCGCCGCTCCGCCCGCCCGGCCTACCTCATAGCCTTCCCTCCCGGCGGCGCGCGCCGCCCCGGCCCAGACCCTCAGCCCTCAGCCCTCAGCCCTCCTCAGCCCTCAGCCCTCAGCCCTCAGCCCTCAGCCCTCAGCGCTCCCGATCTCCCTCCCCTCCTCGCGCCGTGCTTCCATCAGCGACACTAATACTTCTTGGATTTATCGAAGAGAGGACGGCCTGCTCCCGCCCCGCCACGCCCCGCCACGCCCCGCCACGCCCCGCCACGCCCCGCCACGTTCCGTCCGTCGTCCTCACGCACGACCCCCCCCCCCTCTCCCCCACCACCGCCCCTCCAGCTCACCTCTACTCAAACAGTACGGAGGGGAGCTTACCCGTGTAATACAGATACGCGTGTAGCTCACGAAACTCTCACCTAGCCCGCCACGCCACGCCACGCTACGCCACGCCACGCCACGCCACTCCCCGCCACGCCTCGCCTCGTCGCGCCTCGACACGCCCTATCCCCGATACACAACACCGCACGCGAGCCACAGCCTGGATTAATATTGCGCTCCGTATGTCACCCCACCCAATAAACCCGCCCCGCCCCGCCCGCGCACTGAATATTCGGATGTTCTCGATAAATGCAAGAGTAGGAGGTATCGAGGAGGAGAGGAGAGAGAAGGGAGCTTCCGCTCGAGCAAACATGCTCGGACAGCATTTTCGCGGCGAAATTATGCCGAGCGGGGAGCGGGAGCGGGCAACGTGTATACCGCAGGATGGCACGGTGCCTTTGAACCGTTCGGCTGGCGGCTGCCTGGGCGCTACAGGAGCGCTGTAATTAAACCTTCAATGCGAGGCGCGAGAGGTTACCAGTTACCAGGTCCCGCGGGTGTGGCAGACTGACTGACTCCTCGAGGGATCGTTAGCTTCGACATTCCTCCGTGTTCACTGGCTCATCCAGGACTGCAGCTCATAACACCTAGAGTAATCTGTTGATATAACTCGCATATGGACGGTAATATTACATCGCTATTACGCATGTTTCTTGATTAAATTTACGGTCTGTGCCGTAACAAACAAAGGAATCCTTTTAACCGTTATGCTGCTGGGCCTCGCGGTTCGTCAGCAATGGCGGGAAGCGTACCATTGCGAATAATAAATATGCGAGTCGCTCGAGCAGTATTTCGATTCCACCCCACCCGGCGTCTATCTCCTCGCCAAATAAGTAATGAAACATAGAAAAAATAAAAAAGAGAGAAAGGAATAACGCCCGCGCCGCGCAGGACAAGGAGCGCCCTTCCTTTCCTCATGATTGTTTGTTCTCGCACTTCTGAGGAGGACTCTTTATTTTATAGGTTTCTTTTTTATTTGTCGTGTAAAACAGATTTTAATCATGCCCTCTTCCTCTCTCACGTTTCCTTCCTACCGTAGGGGGGAGGGGGATGTGTGGAGGGGGGAAGTGGATAATATCTTTCACGGCGCCGACTCAAACGCCCCTGGCGGCGCCATGCGGCAGTCAGGGAGGGAGGAGTGAGCGTAAATATGAGATGAGTGCAGACAGGTCGGCAGGAGCAGGACCAGGGACGCCAAGGAGGGGGGCCCTTGGGGCCGGGGTCAGCCTCGAGGCCCCATCCAGGACTCTACTCCAGGCCAGCCGCGACTTATTCGGAAGAGCGCTCCTCCTCAGTCTATGTCTCTCTCTCTCGCACCCACATGGCGAAGCTCATGAGTGCGAGAGAGACAGGGCGAGGAGTGCGCTCTTCTGAATGAGTCGGAAGGGGCCGCTCTGTTTCGGATCCATTGCTCTTAGTCTCATCGCCGGCCCTAGACCCCGCCCTGCCCCGCCCTGCCCCGCCCTGGCCCGCCCTGCTGCCCCGCCCTGCCCCGCCCTGCCCCGCCCTGCCCCGCCCTGCCCCGCCCTGCCCCGCCCTGCCCCGCCCAGCCCTGCACTGCGCCGTCCTCTGACGGGGACCTGGAGGGTCGAAGGGTCTGGCCGGCCTGGCCCAGCCGGCGACATCAGCGTCAAAAGGCAGGCTGGATAATTATTGATCACGTCAAGGAAGGCAAGATTGAATAAATGATAACGTCCCTCTCATCTGTGTCGCGCCCGAGTCCCCTGCTGCTCAATCTGTGGCGGTCAGGTGGGTGGGCCGGGGCCGGGGGCGGCAGGGCGGACAGACACGCGGACAGACACGCGGACGGGTCGGTGCGGGCGGGCGGGCGGACAAAAGGACACGATGTTCATTCCGGGAGAGCGACAGAGATAACACACCAGCGACCAGCGGCGCGGTGGCGCCACGCGGCGCCGCCATAAAAATTGCCGGTACGGTAAAACTGGTGCGCAGCGGGGAGAGCGAGCGAGCGAGAGAGAGAGAGAGAGAGAGAGAGAGAGAGAGAGAGAGAGAGAGAGAGAGAGAGAGAGAGAGAGAGAGAGAGAGAGAGAGGGAGAGAGAGAGAGAGAGGGAGGGAGGGGGGGGGGGCAGTGACGCGGGGAAGGACAGTGGGAGGAAAAGATTTCATCCTCGCGGTGGTTGTTCATGTTCAGACGACAATGCGGAGTGTGAAGGTGGTTGGTGGAGGGGGGTGGGCGGGGGGGGGGAGAGATCTCAGAGCTTTGCGCGAGGGGGATGGATATAGGGTTGCAGGTGGAGCTGGAGGCCTGGAGGCAGGATATCATGCAAAAGAGGTGAGCACTGTGGGGGGAGGGGGGGGAGGAGCGGGCGTCTGGACGCTGGACGCCGCTCCTGCCGCCGCGCCATGAAATCTTTATGTCCCTGGGCTGGTGCAGCAGCAGCAGCGGCAGCAGCGGCTGAGAAGGCCAGCTAGCGGAAGGAAAGCGGCTTATGACTCGACAGGCCAAGCTGCAACAGCGCCTCCCCACCCCGCACCTTTTCGCGTCTGCAGGTTCCAGACTAGACGTATAGCGAGATGCGTACGCGCCAAGTATTATTATTATATTTTTATTTACCAAGCCGCTTTGCCCCTCCTAGGCCGAGTCGGGAAATGAAAATGGAATTACATTCACACGAGGAGATTTTGGAATGCAGGCCTATTCGCGCCTTAGAGCCATACACTGCTGTGGAAAATAGTCGTAGGTTTCCGAGGAAATTTTTCGCGAAATAGAGTTGTAAAATAAGAATCATGTATCGTAAAATTACAAGCACTACCTATCGACTTGAAATTCAATTACAAGAAAAAATAGACTGTCGTAAATTTACAAAAAATTTCGGTAATTGTTGTAATTTTTATATTTTTTTTACAATATTAATCAGAAATCTACTAAGATATTTTTATAGTGTAGAAGTCTGTAAGTGTGTGTGTGTGTGGGGGGGGGGGTGATTTTCCCTCTTCTCTTTCGCGCTGTTCGGTTCACGCCTCTCTCGCTGTGCCCTCTGAAGTGCGTCCGTCCATCAACTCCCGCCCGGAGAGTACTCGAGGTGGAGAATAGAATACACCCGCGCTAGACGCTTCGCGCGCGACGAGGGGAATCCCAAACACATGCCGCTCGCCCCCGCTCCGCCCCCGCCCAGCCCCCAACTCGCCCCCGCCCTTCCCCGCCCCGCCCCGCTCCACCCTCCATTCACAGGGACCCGGGCCGGGGCGGGCGTGGCTGGGCTTGGCAGCAGCTATGCGTTTCGTCCCCGGGACGGGCCGACGGGCGACCCCCGAACCGCTGGCGTTGGTGTGGGGCTGCGCTGCGATGTGGTCAGTGTTTGGCATTTCACCTCACGTTTGCAATAGCGTGACCCGAATGCGGCCGTGCCCGCCCCGCGCCCTGCCTCCCCAGCTGCAGTGGAAAACGGGCCTCTCGGCTCGACAAGACACTCGTAATGTGGTACCGATTGACCATCAGGAGTGTGAGTGTGTGTGTGTGTGTGTGTGTGTGTGTGTGTGTGTGTGTGTGTGTGTGTGTGGGTGTGTGTGTTGATGGAGGGAGATGGATCTAAACGCTTAGCGCCAAAGCGATTCCATTTCACCCCTCGCCTTGCGCCTGCATTCAGATGATGCAGAGATTCACGCTACGCGTGCGCACACACACACACACACACACACACACACGCACACACACGCACATACAGCCTCCGGCTGCAATTCCATCCCTGCTCAACGAGGCTCTGAGGCCCCACCCACCCCTTTGCAACGGGCCATAAACCAGGGCTTAAATGCAGGCCGCCCTCGCGGGCACACCGGCCCGGGCCGCTGCTGCAGCAGGCTGATTCCGCTCATCGCTCTCGTCGGTCTGTCTCTCTCGCACCTCCCTCGCTCCTTACGGAACGCACCGTGAGTGCGAGAGAGACATGCCCCACTGAGCGGTCACCGGAATCAGCCTGCAGGGCGCTGCCTCCCCGCCCCTGACTCACCCTCCTCCCTCCTTGAGCGCCACACCCACCCACTCATCCCCACCGTCCGGTCTCCGGGAAAATCAAACAGATTTCCTAACTTTTTTATTTCTTTTCCTGTTTTGTTTTTCTCAAGAATTCATTTTTTTTTTTTGGAGGGGGGTGGGGGGGGTGGGTTTGTTCCTTCTCCGGTGAACAAAGTGAGACAATAAAGGCGGAACAGTCACCGGGGCGGAATCATTAGGCGAGAGGGAGACGGCGAGAGAAGCTAAGGAGGGGAGGGGGCAGCCGGAGAGCCGGAGCCTCCTCAGACATGCAGCGGCGCGTGCAGACGCGCGCGAGTCACAGACAAAGGAGGGGGCGGGGCGGGGCGGGGCGGGGCGGGGCGGGGATGCGGGCGGCCCGGAAGGAGGCCAACATATTGAGTCTGTCTCTGTGCCTCTCATCCCGGAAATTCCATGAGCTATCCTGGATCAGCTCGTTCACGAGTGCCGGGGAATATAGCGGGGAACGGGGGACGTACTACGTACTGCATACACCCGGGCGGCCGAGGCGGACCCGGTGGCAGGGCGCTTGCAAGTATATATGGCTTGTTCCTGGCGCATGCCACCCGCTCCCGCTCCCGCTCCCGCCCCGCCCCGCCACGCCCCGCCACACCCCGCCACGCCATTGGCCCTGCGCTCCCGTTACATCTATAGTACCAGGCCGTTCGTCCCCGTCACAAACGTCTGCTGCGGGCGCCACGCCCCTGCCCCGCGGCCCCGCGGCCCCGCGGCCGTCCCGTCCGCCTGTCCGTTATTGTCAACCCGTTGGCGAGCGCTGCTACGCTCCAGTCCCCACGCACACGCACGGCTCCGCCCCGCCCCGCGCCGCCCCGCCCCGCCACGCCCAGCCCCGCCCCGCCCCGCCTCTAACGACTGCAGTTGGCACAGCCGCACAGCGGCGCACGCATCAGCCCCATCCTCGGAAGCACCTACGGATACGTATACACAGAGTGATATCACTGACAGTACATATAGTTTTCACGGTGCGGCATCCGAGGGGCCCTTCCACTCAAAAAATAGACCCTTTCAGCATTGGCGAAGTGAAGAACAAGGTGAAAAACAACAGACCGGAAACAGTTGCTTTTTATCACCCGAATGTGCACAAAACTGACAAAACACCTAAATAAAAGGTAGGTCGAATGGTTTTGATATTGTTTACATTTTATTGAAGTTTTCATGGACGTTTGGGTTCTGAAAAGCAACTGCTTCCGGTCTGTTGTTCTTCGCCTTGTTCTTCACTTCGCTAATGCTGAAAGGGTCTATTAGTGCACACCCTAAAACAAAATCGAGACAAAGACAGTGAAAAAAGAAATTAAGCATAATCACGGAAAACCGCAGAAAAGTCAGAAAAAAATCTGTATATATGCGCTTGACTTTATTGCGTGAAGGACCCCTCGGCAGCGGCAGCCGTGCTCTTTCGCGCAGAGATCACCCGCGCTGTTTTAAAAATGCACAAACGCAACACTCGCACACACGACTAGAGTAAGTGGGGCTGTGCTGGCTGCGCTGCAGCGGGGCAGGGCGCACGATGTGTCTCGGCAGCCCCAGGCCCAGCCCCAGCCCCGGCACACACAGACCACCATGCATTCGCCATGAGAACACGGCCCGAGCCCGAAGCACCGCGCGTGTCTGCGGCTGGTGCCGCCGGTGCCGCCGGCGCTCGCGGCGTGCACCGCCAATGCGTGCGTGTGCGTACCCGCCAAGAAGCGCGACCCCCAAACCTCACCCACAGAGAGCCGCGCGCTTGGCGGTGCAGGCCGTAGGGCGCAACAACTCCGAATTTTAGAGTACTAATTTTCGTGAATTTTCGTGATTTTTTCGAGGGGCGTATTTTTGATGATTTTTACTTGAATTTCTTCTAAAACTCTGTGCAATTCAGTGAATTTCCCTGATTTATTCGTATTTTTTCCCGAATTTTTCCTGAAATTTTCTGATTTTTTCCTGAATTTTTCTAAATTATGAGGTGTACAAAAATTGCAGAGTTGTTTCCCCGTCGTGCAGCAGGCCCCGCGGGCTGGAGCAAACACATTATACATACCCCGGCCGCAAAGGGTGTGGACTGTGGACGCGGATCGCGCGTTTCATAGAAAAGGATGTTACAGTGTTGCGGCCGAGTTGCGGCTCTGCCCGCATTCTTTTATGTTCCCTGAAGCACCCGAGGGATAAGGCGGGGGGTGGGGAGGGGGACTTCGACTTTTAGGTGGACATGCAATATATTCCAATACATTGCAATGGAATATCTGGAATGTATTCTGGAATACATTGAATATTTGAAATACTTGCTGGAATTCCAAATAAAAACAATAACAACAACAACAACAACAACAAGCAAAGTTTTTCTTTGCAGCGTAGAATGGAGTGTAAACAAATAGACCGACCCAATTTTGTCCGAACTCTTTTTTTTTTTTTTTGTATAACATAATTGATTAGTAACAAGTTTGCTGTCCTACTTATTGAGCTGTACTCGTAGTATTAAAAACTGGTGTAGGGAGAGGTACAGCCGTCCCGTGATGGTTGTACTTCCGGGTGTCTTCTCGTGGAAAAAAAAAGTGGTACTTGAACTATTGCCCAGCTATAGCCTAGCGCTTCCGTCGATTCTAATGTTGCCGTACGCGGCCGGGCTGTTGGAGAAAGGAGAATAGCGAGAGGGCAACAACTTTGGGAATCATGTGTGTACACAGGCCTGGGAATCATCATCATAAAAATTAAGGTAAATCAACGAAAACCCCGAAAACCACTACAACAAAGCAGAAATCACCTGAAATCAAATATAGCTGAAATTACCGTTTAATGTCGCTAGAAACAGTTACAAATGAAAAGGTATGGATGGGAATCAATGGGAATCAATCCACTGGTAATACAAGTTAAGTTCAAGTGTGCATTTTCTCAACACATTGTGACGTTTAACTAGATTAAACGTCAATTGGTGTTTAAATTTTAAACACTTCCTAAAATTTCCCATAGTTTCTACACGAAAATAAAAAGATTCGCTATCAGAGTTAATATATCAGCTAATATGGCACCAGCTGAAAATATTCCCTCTCTCAGCTAAGTTTTGCCTGAAAAAGCTACTAGCGTTTGCTATACGAGATCAGGCGTTTTCCAGTACAACAGAAACATCAGCTGAGGCAGCTAATATTTCACCTAGTGCCTATCCAGCTAATACGTTTTTTTCCGTGTATTGATAACACAAAACTGTGTGCGTAAGTGTTCATAATTCAAACGTTTAGCAAACGTTTAAAATGTGCACACCATGTAGTGTGCAACATCATAACTTGCACACGTTGGTGTTTAAATTATACTCACTTGTTTTATCAGTGTCATTCCGGGAATCATGCGTACACATTAATGGGGAGTGGTCGCCTCGAGAATAGTTAGAGATTACATTATAAACCATTCTTGCTCGTAATTAAATTCGATAAATTCGATAGGTATTCCTTGTAATTTTACGATTTGTGCTAGTAATTTTATGAATTTTCCCGTAAACCTTCGATTATTTTTCAGAGTGTACCAGCAGTATTGAATATTCCTCCCAACATGGTGTGTGGCAGACAGGTGTCTCCGCTCGCCTGCAGGACAAACTCGCCACTCATGAGGTACACAGGTGCGTGTGAACGATCTTTTGCCTATTTATCTGACAACACTGGTCACGGACCGTCACGCAGGGCTCCCAGGCGTCTGATTCCGAAGATCGCCCTCATTCCTCCGTCCTCGTCGCACCCATGTCGATATCCTATGTTGGGGATGGCAGGTCCCTATGAGTGCGACTGGGAAGGAGGCCTGAAAGCGCCTGAAAGCGATCCTAGGAAATCAAATGGCAGGCCGGGTCGGGGCTCGGGCCCCCCGGCCTGGGTCTGGCGCAGCCGCGGTCACAGGCACAGGTCGCGGGCCCAACCCGTTCACCGCCTGTTGCACACAGTGTTTTTTTGTTTCCCTTACAGGTATTTCAGGTCGGCGGTGACCGGCGGGGACGCCAGCAGCAGTCAGCCGCGATGACCGGCGACGTCGTCGTCGTCTTCGTCGTCACAGAGACCGCGTCACGTCACACCTCCCAACGGTCCGGACGAGCTGCGGGCGACGAGGACCCGCGCGGCCGAGGAGAGGGTTAACCGGCACGAGGCGCGCGGTCACCAAACATGTCGTCCCGCTCCGAGTCCCTCGACGCTTATCACTGTCCCTCACGGCGCACACACACACAAACGCGCGTTCTCAAGGCGCACACACACACGCGCGCGCGCGCGCTCGTACACTGTCGCGTGGCGGGGCGGGCCGTCAGCAGGAGCACGCTCACGATAACGCGCGCGAGTTTTCTCGTCTCGTCCAGACTTCGTCTCGTCTCGTCTCGTCTCGGCGCGAGGAGACGCTCTGCGCTGTGGGCGGGCCGTGCCGGGTGCTGCTGGCGCGGGGCTCTGGACGCCACTGAGCGGAGCGCCGCGGCGCAGCGGCCGGCGCGGCAGGGGGGCCCACCGCGCCCCGCCACGCCACGCCCCGCCCCGCCCCGCCACGCCCCACCCCGCCACGCGTACTAGCGCCGTACTGCCGGGGGGAGGGGGAGGGGTAGTCGGAGGGGCGCAGGTAAGGGTGCGCCGGCCGGGGTAGCGTGGCGGGGAGGGAATCCTCTATCCTTTTCTGTCGTTCATCCCCTTGGTTCTCTTCGCCGTGCTTACCTCCCTCTTCCCTCTCCGCTTGCCTACCGCTCCCTCCTGCTCTAATCTTTTCTTGGTTTAAGCCCCCACTCCCTTCCCATTTCCCGCCACACTTGCACTCGCTTTTCACTCTCTCTCTCTACCGTACCGCTGTACCTGCGCCGGTACGGGGATCTGCTCCGTTTGAACTGTGTCTGCACACTCGTGTGCAGGCAGAGAGAAGCGCGGAGTCAAGTTTCATCTCCTGTTGTCTGACTTCAAAATGAACTAGCTACAGCCCCTTCCCTCCGCCTGCCTCTACCTCACCCACCAGGGGATGTGGACCATAGACATACTGCGCCCCGTAATCCGGCGCGCCTGGGCTCGGCTGAGGCGTTAACTCAGTGGTGCAGGTGCGGGGTCGCCTCCCACAGCACCAACAACACCTGTACCATCACCATCGACATCAGCATCAACATCAACACGAACAACGTGACCGTCAACACCGACACCATCACCCCCTTCCTTCTCGTTCGACTCCAGCCTCGGCCAGCCGATGGTATTCGCGGCATCCACCCCGTCATCGTGTGTAAAGAGGAAAGCAAAGGCGCGCGCCAGCTCTACCCGCGGCCGCGCCCCGCCGCGCCCCGCCCCGCTGGCAGAGTCGATATTTGAAGCAACGCCCTCCCGCGCCCCCGGCTGGGCCCCCTCTAATGACAACAGACCAGCAGCCTCCCCCCCCCCCCCTCCTTTACCCGCGGGGTGTCATGCCGGCTCAGGTCCCTTTTCCTTAATTTACTCGGCAAAGTTTGGAGCGCGTCGCGGTCCGGGAGTGCCCCGCGCCCCGCCCCACCCCGCCCCGCCCCGCCCCGCCCCGCCCCGCCCCGCCCCGCCCCGCCCCGCCCCGCCCCGCCCCGCCCCGCCCCGCCCCGCCCCGCCTCGCCACGGCTGAGGCCGGCGAGGCCAGTATAGCGGGCCGGAGCCGAGGAGCTGGGGGCCGAACGGTTCGAGCCAAGTCTCCTCGGACGATCGCCGGTCCGACCTTGGCGCTCCCTACCCTGCTCTGCCCTGTCCTGCAGGCTGATTCCGAAGATCGCTCTATCGTACCTCCGTCCTTGTCGCACCTATGGCGGTGGCCTACGCTGGGGACGGCTCGGCCCCATGAGTGCGACAAGGACGGGGGCGCAGGAGCGAACTTCGGAATCAGCCTGCTGCCCTGCCCTGCCCTGCCCTCTCCTGGCCCCTACCCCCTCACGGGCCCAATGGCGTAGCTCTTCGGAGATGTTCTGGGCAGTGAGATCTTTCACCCGTCTCTCCCGTACCCCGTATCCCTTGCCGCACGCCGCTGTCCGCACTGTCTAGCAGCGAAAGGAGTCTTGCGAGCGGGCGGGGCGGGGCGGCGCGGGGCTGAAGAAGGGGCCCAGAGTGGAGTGGTGCGATAGTCGTTGCGAGCAGCGGGGTGCGGCGGGGTGGGGCGGCGGGGCGGGGCGGGGCGGGGCGGGGCGGCGGGGCGAGGGCGGGGTACTACAGTTTCGGAGATGATGCGGGCCCCGCCTTGCCCCGCCTTGCCCTGCTGCCGTGCCCCGCCGTGCCCCGCCTTTCACCATGTGGGGGTGCCCACGCCATCCTACAACCTCTCCCTCGCTCGGACCGGCCGGGGGCAGAGGGTCTCTCGGTCCCTCTCTTCAATTCCTTAAATATCCCGTTGCCTTTGTGACCCCGCCTCGCCGCCGGTGGGGGGCTGTGGAGGGGCTCGGGTGGGGTGAGGACATCCCCGTGCCCGAGCCACACCGGCCCCCGGCCCCGCCCGGCAGGTGGCAGCCCTCGCCCCACCAGGCCCCACCAGGCCCCACCACGCCCCACCACGCCCCACCACGCCCCACCACGCCCCACCACGCCCCACCACGCCCCACCACGCCCCACCACGCCCCACCCTGCCGCACCCCACCCCGGACCCCGCCACTCACTACCCCGTGCCCATCATCCGGCGATAGCCCCGGACTACCGCCGCGACGTGCAGGCACGCGTATTGAGAGGGACCTGTTCAACACCTGTACGCCTCGACACTACCTCGCTAGAATGAAACTCACTGTTTGCTGGACAACTGAACAGGAAAAGCTCTCTACACGTCATCACTTGATGGCCGGATCGCCACTTTCCTCTCCCCCTCACCGGGTGGAAGGATCTCGAGTCACACTGTATAGTTTAAACAGCACCACACAAACTGTGGCTGTGAACCACTATCTAAAACTCTGAACTAAATGATGTTTTACTGCATATCACAACTCATATCTTTTTCTGTGGTTACAACTATACAAGAACGGCAATTTTACTGGTTTTACATTTTTAATGTTGGCTGCAATTAGGGATGGCAACCCCGGAAAAAAACCGGAAAAATACCAGGAAAAATACCGGTATTTTTCGTATTTTTAAAAGGCTAAAAATGGAAAAAAACCGGAAAAAAAACGATTTTTTGCCCTTTTATGACTTATGGTACAATATAATCATTAAAATGCGTGTTTGGCACTCTAGAATCACGTTTGCTGGCGTTGGCAATTTGTTAGGGTTGTTAAATTATGTCAAACTAGGCTGAGCTGCCTGTTTAGGCAGCCCGCTGGCATGAGTGCTTGGCGGGCTAGCCTAGCCTACCCCTGGCTGCATGACATGACCGATAGGCTGCACCATTGCCAATCGCCTCGCCGTACCGTCTTCTCTCTCCCTCACCCTTATACCATTCTACCCTCTGCCCTATTTACCATACCAAGTAAGGCCCACCTAGATACAAAATACTTTTTTGAGAACTAACTAGTAAACACATTTAGGAAGGACTAAATTCTTATCTAAAAGGCCCCTTCTCTCCCTTGAACAATTAATAAGTATGAATGTGGTAATAATATAATGGCACTCAAGTACTGTGTTTGAGTAGTTGAAGTTAGTGTGTGTCAAATGATTTTTTTTAACAGCCATAGGTGTAAATATAGGGTGAAGATTGGAAAAATTTGGTAAAAAGAGGAAATTTTGAGTGTGGAAAATTGATTTTAAGTTTATATAACTTGTTTGTTACAGTTCCACTATAGGAAATGGTTCCAGGATTCTATCTAGGGGTAGGTTGATGGGGTTTGAACTCAAAACTTGGTGCAGGAGAGGTTCCGAGGACTTAACAACTTTCCGGAACCTATCTTCCGCAAAGTTTGAGTGTAAACCTCATGAGAACCTAGTCCTTTATAGAAACCTGGGAACATTTTCTACAACGTAATAGACTGTTTTAAATTATTTAAACCCAGAGTCGATTTTTTAATACACAGCATTGCCCATTTTTATATAATGTTTAATATTTCTAAAGGTGTGTAGGACTTCACAAGCCTCTGAACCCTCTGCAGCTCGGACTTATCCTTTAAAAAAAACTATGTTTTGCATAAATAAAGGCTAGAGGTACTCAAAATTAATGAAATACTAAAATATAATCGAAAAATCGTTTTTTTCCTCAATATTGGTTTTTTTCCGAAAAAAAAAAACGGAAAAAAACAGGTTTTTTCCGCCGTTTTAAAAATACCGGTATTTTTCCTTCCCTAGCTGCAATTCGTGAGAGTAGTTGAAACTATAGTTGCGTGTACATTCGTAGAGAAGATTGTTTACTGTTTAGGAAATCATATTAGTAAGAGTCCTTGACTTCGCATGAACATGACTAAAAAGTTAAAACATACTACGTTTTGGAGTATACTTTTGGCTTCAATTCGTATAAGCAGATATTTCTGCACTTGTATCGCAAATGCACTTTTGTTGTTTATGAAGTAAAGATAGCAATCTGTTTTGCAGTTTGTGAGTGTGAATATGTTTGCACTTAACTGCACTTTACAACCGTCTCCATGTGACAACGCACATTCTGTGTGTTCTCTAGAATTCTTGTTTTCCATGGAGAAGGCGATATTGTAGAGTTTATTTTTCGTGGGCATTTTTTCCTTCTATTGCCTCAGTTGCAACTCTGTGGGGTTTCACGTCCCGTCCCTCCTTTTCGCTCTCTCTCTCCCTCCTTCACTTTCGTTCTCTCTCTCTCTCTCTCTCTCTCTCTCTCTCTCTCTCTCTCTCTCTCTCTCTCTCTCCTTCCACTGTTCCTCCAAAGGCAATGAAAGTACTACCTTTTGTGGCAGTGCCCCTGCAAAGGCAATGGGACAAAAGTAAGACCTTTCTAGCGGCAATGAATCGCTCATTGCCGCTACAAAGGCAGTATTCATTGCCAATTTTGGCAATGAGCGGAAGTCAGTTTTTTGAATTTTCTCTAAGTTATTGGCATTTCAGTCATTGCCACATTGTGGCATTGAAGCTTCATTGCCAAAGATCCGGCATTGAAGGTTCATTGCCTAATTATCGGCAGGAAAGGTTCATTGCCATTACGTCGGCAGTGACGGTTCACTGCCAAACAGCCGGCAATGATCGTTCACTGCCAAAAGGTCGGCAATAACGTATTGCCAAAATGCAGCAATTAATGAAAAAGTGAATTAATTTTAAGTTACTTTCAGAACATTGCCGATGGGCTGGTATTGAACACTGCCATTGGGTTGGCAATGATCGGTTCATTGCCGCTGCAAAGGTCTTACTTTTGTCTTATTGCCTTTGCGCCGGTCATTGCCAAAAGGGGCCTCATTGCCACGAAAGGTAGTACCTCATTCACGGCAAAAGTAACCCCTGGGATTCCCAGGAGCTTTTTGGAATTTCCAGGCGCGCCAGTCATTTTCCAGGAGCACCCTGGGTTTCGCATATATTTTTCCCAGGAGCACCCTGGGTTTGCGGACCCTTTCCCAGGCGCACCCTGGGAATTTTGTGCTGAGAGTCTCTTTTCCAGGCCGCGCCTGGAAAATAATTTCCGTTTCCAGAGTTGTTCCTGGGAAAACGTGCAAAACGGCAAACCCCGAAGCTCCGACGGTACTCGACGTCCTTGACGTCATCCAGGGTGGACCTCGATGGGTTCCATCATGACCACCAATCCGGCACGTGTTTTCCGACTGTCGGGGACCTGCTGAGGTCGGCCTCGAAAACCGTTTTGCGCTGCGGCCTTCGGTTCGCGAGATACGAGGACGTACCACGACGTACCGGGAGCTCCGCGCCAAGGATACGTTCACATTTTGGAGGCCAAAGTGACCCTGGCGCCTTTCTCGTTGGGTGTCCGGGACTTCTGACTTCAGAAATATGTTCCATAGGCCGTGGCGCTTCTGCAGACACCTCTCACACCCTTCTGTCACCTGACATTGGGGTTTGGCGGCGTCCTAAAACTGTGCATTCCTGTAAATATGTTGTGTTCAACAGGATCAGACTGTTAAGGACGCCGCCAAACCCCAATGTCAGGTGACAGAAGGGTGTGAGAGGTGTCTACAGAAGCGCCACGGCCTATGGAACATATTTCTGAAGTCAGAAGTCCCGGACACCCAACGAGAAAGGCGCCAGGGTCACTTTGGCCTCCAAAATGTGAACGTATCCTTGGCGCGGAGCTCCCGGTACGTCGTGGTACGTCCTCGTATCTCGCGAACCGAAGGCCGCAGCGCAAAACGGTTTTCGAGGCCGACCTCAGCAGGTCCCCGACAGTCGGAAAACACGTGCCGGATTGGTGGTCATGATGGAACCCATCGAGGTCCACCCTGGATGACGTCAAGGACGTCGAGTACCGTCGGAGCTTCGGGGTTTGCCGTTTTGCACGTTTTCCCAGGAACAACTCTGGAAACGGAAATTATTTTCCAGGCGCGGCCTGGAAAAGAGACTCTCAGCACAAAATTCCCAGGGTGCGCCTGGGAAAGGGTCCGCAAACCCAGGGTGCTCCTGGGAAAAATATATGCGAAACCCAGGGTGCTCCTGGAAAATGACTGGCGCGCCTGGAAATTCCAAAAAGCTCCTGGGAATCCCAGGGGTTACTTTTGCCGTGTTGCCAATAATGGCAATGATCACTACCTTTGAAAAAACAGTGTCTCTCTCCTTCTCTCTCTTTCTCTCACTCACTCACTCACTCACTCACTCACTCACTCACTCACTCACTCACTCACTCACTCACTCACTCACTCACTCACTCACTCACTCACTCACTCACTCACTCACTCACTCACTCACTCCACTCGCTCTCGTGTCCGATAGAGGCCTCTCCTTTCCCCACCTCGCGCGCGCCGGAAACAATGAAATATAATCACACTTTGGCAGTATTCATGTACACGTAGGGGCGGGAGCCAAGCGGAGCACGCAGGGCGGGCCTGCCTGCCGTCTCATTCCGAAGATCGCTCTCGCGCCTCCGTCCTTGTCGCACTCATGGGGTCCCACCAACCATCCCCAACATAGCACATGACCGCCATATAAGTGCGACAAGGAACGGAGGTACGAGAGCGATCCTCTCGGAATCAGGCGCGGCTGTCGGGGTGGGGCTATGGGCTATGGGCATGGCTGGGCCGGACGCGGGGAAAAGGAAAAGAGGCCCGTTTGCGCCCTGATTGTGCAGGTGGCTGGCACCCGCTGCCGCGCCGGCGCCCATACATCCGGCCCTACCCGCCCGCCCCGCGCCCTGCCCTGCGTGTGACAATGGCCCTCGCTCTGCGGGACAATGCTTACCCCGTCCCCGCGCGCGCACCGCATTGCGCCGGATGACGTCCAGGACTGCTGCTGCTGCCCCGCTATAAATAAAAGCGATCCGGACGAACAGAGGCACGCGCGCGCGTGTGGGACCAATAACACAGGGGGCCGCGCGGTCAGCGTGCCGAAGACCACGTGCGTGCGCCGGGCCGAGGTGACCCGCGCGGGGCCGGGCGGGGCCGGGCGGGGCCGGGCGGGGCCGGGCGGGGCCGGGCGGGGCCGGGCGGGGCCGGGCGGGGCCGGGCGGGGCCGGGCGGGGCCGGGCGGGGCCGGGCGGGGCCGGGCGGGGCCGGGCGGGGCCGGGCCTGCCGTCTCATTCAGAAACTCGCTCTCGTCCCTCCTGCCTCGTCGCATACCTACGGCGGCGGTGCCCCGAGGGGGAAACAACTCTGAATTTTGGTGAACATACTGCTCTGGAAACGCAAGTGTGTACTTGAATGCAGTATTTCCTGCATACCTCCATGTATTCAGAAAATAATGTGTACTTAGTCAAGTATGCAGGAAATAATGTGTACCTGGCCAGGTATGCAGGAAATCCTGTGTACTTGACCAGGTACACACTAAATCTCCCCCATGAATGTAGAGAGGTTTTCGTGTGTACCTGGTCAAGTAGTACACAGGATTTCCTGCATACCTGACCACGTACACATTATTTCCTGCATACTGGACTTAGTACACATTATTTCCTGAATACATGGAGGTATGAAGGAAGTACTGCATTCAAGTACACACTTGCGTTTCCAGAGTATTTTTTGTATGGTCGTAAATTTTCGTGAATTTTCGTGATTTTTTGTGATTTTTTAAAATTAAATTGTTTCTTATTTTTTGTTAAATTTTGCAAGAATTCTTCCCAAATTTTTGTGATTTTTTTGGGTGAATTTTCCTGACTTTTCTTGAGTTTTCATAAATTTTCCTAGTCTTATGAATTTTTCTAATGTTTCTAAATTTTTCTGTTTTTTTTTTCCTGAACTACGAGGTGTACCGACATTTCAGAGTTGTTTCCCCCCTCGCGATGTCCACTGCGGGTATGGCAGGTGCCCATCATGACGAGGACGGAGGTGCGAGAGCGACCTTCGGAATGAGACGGCTGATAGCAGGCGAGCAGCCATGCGAGCAGCCATGCGAACAGCCATGCGAGGAGCTACGAGCATGATGATGACTTACCGAGAGTCGAACCGCAGGCGGCGCGGGCGGGCGGAGCGGTGGGGGCCGGGCGCCCTGCCCGTGCGGGCCCACCACAGCGAACGGCTATCGGCTCCGCCGGGGCCGGGGCCGGGGCCGAGGCCTCCACCACATGGAACAGGCGGTAGGGCGCATGTATCTGGGGCAGGGCAGAGCGGCAGCGTGCTGGTCTGCCGTCTCTCTCTCTCTCTCACACACACACAACTTCACACCCGTCGAGAAGCGGCCAGTGGCCACGGCTGTATGGGAGGTTGGCGGCGGGCGGCAATGGTCTGGGCCGCTTTGGGTATCAGCTCAGGGCGTGTGGTGGTGGTGGTGGTGGGGGTGGTGGAGGTGGAGGAGGAGCGAGGGATTTGGTAGCGGTGAGGCGGGAAGGGGGGAGCAGGAGCAGGGAGGAGAACTTCTGTTTCTCCTCACACCGCATACTAACTAGCGGCCGAGGGGGAAACGACTAAGGTAATCCGGCGTTTGGTAATCCGCCAGGGTGTATCCGGGGAAATTCGAAGTAATCCGGTGTAATCCGGGGAAATTTTAAGGTAATCCGGGGTAATCCGAGGAAAAAAGCACCGTTATCCGGAGGACACGCCAGGTAATCCGAGGTAATCCGGGGTAATCCGTAATCTAGCTGACACGAAAATTGACAGTCGTTTCCCCCTCGCTAGCGGCCCCTCTCCTTAGCTCTGAGGCTGGCTGACCTCCCGGACCTCCTGGACCTCCTGGACCTCCTGGACCTCCTGGACCTCCTGGACCTCCTGGACTCACCTCCTGCGCTTCCAGCGGTGCGCCTCGCGGTGCGGGAGCCAGCCGTCGCCGTCCTGGTCCTGCGGGTCCTGCGCCGTGCTGAGGATGGGCAGACTGAGGCGGGGCATGATGCGCAGCGTCACCGGCCGCCGCCGCCGGATGGCGAAGTCTTTTACGGATCATGAAGCACACCAACAGGAGAAATGTTTTATTTCCATCTCTTACTGCTTGCAATGTATGTTTCTCTACAACTCCTTGACTACACTGGTATAACAAATGTTTAATTGTATTCATCAATTGGTGTTTAGCTCCAAATGTTCAAACCTCTTTATGTATAGTTGAACCTGCTAGACATCAACTGACGTTTAGTTTGTTCAACTATACACCAGAAGGTGTATAGTTTTTGAACACTTAGAACTTAACACCAATTGATGTAAAGAACTAAACATTTGTTTTACCAGTGGACCCACCGGAAATCCGGAGTCAGGAAATGCCGCACATTTCTCATCAGATCGCGTTGCCCTCCGCGTCTTAATTATCCACCGCATACACTTTGTGCCCACGTGATAGCACCGCGAACAAATCCATGAATGTATGTTGAATTTACTATTCTGATAATACAGGGCTCCCATGTCGTGGTTCGATAACTTTCCAGAAAGATTCCTTTAAATGTCCACGTTAATTAGATGAAAAATGAAAAGAACAATAAGAAACACCGACTTTAAAGAGTACATTCATAATCTGTCACGCGAGTTGTTCGTGGTCCGTCCCACCAAATTTCCATGACTTCCACTGCCTCCCCTATAGAAATCTGCAACGAGTGAGCTAAGCGAGCTACGGCACCTTTTCCTCGTCCACGCTGGAGCCTTGCTCTTTTATCTCGTAGCCAAATACTCGCGAGCTTGACGAGCTGAGCGAGCAAGATAGCTCGCGCGGTACGGTGGGTTATTGCCCACCCCGCACGGCGCAAGTGTCCCAAGGTAGCAGCCTCCTAGACCCAAGAGCAGCCAGCAGCGCCAGGGCTCGATCGTGCGCTATTCAGCCCGCTAGCTCTCTTAGCTGCTCTCCCGTCCCGTAACAATACGGCCAGAGTTCGGCTCTCGCCGATATCGGGCCTTTTCGCTTCGAGTAACGCCACACGCCACGAGCAGTGAAGCTCGCGCAGCAATCCCGGCCCGCACATGCACATGCTAGCTCGCTTAGCTCACTCGTTGCAGGTCCCTAATCCCCAACCACTGGAGGGAGGGGTCCTTCACTTAAAATTATCAGTGTAATAACACCCTACAACAAAATCAGAAAAAAATCAGGAAAATCTGGGAAAATCTGGGAAAATCATTACCAAGTCAGAAAAAAATGGTGAAAATCAAGAAAAACCACGACAAACCAGAAAAATCAGAAATATCGGTGTACACTGGAATTTAAAGTGAAGGATCCCACCCCCACCCCTCCCCCAGAAATATATTTTTTTTCCTTTCTGTCCGTGATTTTTCAAAGGTTTTCCATGAGACTCATGTTAGGAAGCATGTAATAATATCCCCCTCGAAGCCCCGCATGCCAATCACCGTGCGGCCTGTGCGATGCTGCTGTGCGCACGCGCGCGCTCACGCACTCACCCGAGAGCGAGCGCGAGGAGCTGGAGGCCCGCGGCGGCGACAGGAACAGGAGCGAGGCGCCCGCGCCGGGGCCGGGGCCGAGGCCGAGGCCGGGGGGCTCCTGCGGCGGGGCCGAGGCCGAGGCCGAGCCCGATGAGGCTGCTGAGGCCGCTGCTGCCGGGCACGCTGCTGGCGCCATCTCTGGCTCCTCCTCCCAGTCCTCGCGGGTCACGCACAGCGTGGGGCGCTGCGGCGCGGGGTAGCGGCGCGCCGGGGGGCAGAGAGCAAGTCAGTCAGGAGCAGCAGCGGCACTGCCGGGCACTGCCGCACAGTAGAAACGAGTCCTGGGATTCCCAGGGAAGTTGAAATCCCAGTGAATGTCATGGGAAAAAAAAAGTAGTTTTTCCCAGGAGTTTTTTCCTGGAAAACCCAGGACATCCCCTGGGAAAGATGATACCTCCTAAAAATTTGCAAATTCTCCTGGGAAACCCAGGACTCGTTTTCGCCGTGCGACTCATTCCGAAGAGCGCCGCTCTCCACGCTCTGTCTCTCCCGCAACCGTGCGGTGAAGCCCATGAGTGAGTGTGTGTGTGTAAGAGAGAGAGAGAGAGGGGGGGGGGGGAGCGCTCGTTGGAGTAAGTCGGCAGGGCGGGCGAGGTGTGCGGCGGGGAGTATGGTCCCGCCAGCCAGCTACACTGTGAGAAAATACTACGGTAAATACCTACGGTACGCGTCGTTAATTTGTCAGCAGGTCCCGGACCGTAATTTTCGTCTACGGTCTGAATCTTACGGTACACACCGTAGCCTACAAATGTGTTGGGGAAGTTCAATGGGGCACATTCTATCCACAATGAAATACAGTCCGTACCGTAATAATAAGCTACGGTCTGACCGTACACGAAAACTACGGTACAGACCGTAGGCGTACCGTAACTCCCTACGGTATTTTTAACAGTGTAGAGGACCTGTCATAACTCTGTTCTGTAAAGTGTTCAACTGACAAACAGCACATACTGTATGAAAGTGCAAAATGTTAAAAAAAAATTGATGCAAAGCCCTTTTGAACTTTTACAGAGGAAAAAAGTGTTCAAATATTCAGTCGGTTGGACACATTTGAAGTGACATGAATGAATGACGGTCCAACACCATGAAATAAACGAGCTTTTATAAAAAGCAAAATGTTTCAGACTCTGTTTGTAATACTTTTCAGTGTGTCAGTTGAACAATTTTGAATTCAGTGTATAATCACAAAAACTCGATAAGTGTCATGCAGTACAGCCTCGATAACTCCCACTTTTACTCTGAATTTCTTCATCAATTTCCATAATTTTCTAGAAAAGAGGTTTTAATGCATAAAATTATTATCAAGTACACACTTTGAAATTTAAAACTTGGAAAAAAATGAGTGAGAATCAAGCTGGCAAGTGAAAGGGCCGACGGGTCGACACACGATGACGCCTAGCGCCTGCAAACCGCCGCATAGGCAGACCCGCCGCACAGCCGTGATGCACAGCCCGACACGCGGCCTACCTTCCAGGCGCCCTGCAGCGTGGCTACTCAGAGCTGAGGGAGAGACGAGGGCCGGAGGCCGGATGGCGGGGCAATAGCGATATTGGATTGCTCGGCCGCTCGGCTCGCAGGATGCCAGATGGCGACAAGCTCCGAAGTTGTTGCGGTGATTGCTCGCAGGTTGTGAGCGTTCCTCCAGTGGGTCGCGCCGCGCCCTGTGCCCTGTGCCCCACATCACACGGGCTAGCTAGCTCGAATGAGGCGGAATAACCTCTGCCTCGCAGCCCCTCGAAAAAAGCTTATTCCTTGTTTCAAAACCAGTTGCCTGTTCTCCCTCTCATTACTACAGCTAGGGTACAAAACTTAAACTATTAAAACAATTCTTCGCTCTCATAAATACGAAGCATTGTGATAAATTAAAATCATATACATATATGTTTCTGTGCCTACCCTAGGCGGTATGTATGAAAAGCTTTTCCAAAACATTTCTTAAAGATTACCAGGAAATCACCGGGGAAAATACCGAGATTTTACCAGTGATTATCGAATGAGTACAAATGATTACCTAGTGATTACTAAGGAATATTGAGTAATTATCAGGGATTACTAATGATTACAAGGAATGATAGAGATTAGCACGGATTCTCTGTGTACACCTGATTATCTCACGTGGGCCAGGCGGGCCTGGCCGATGCTCTTCCTCAGCCATCGCTCTGGGCGCGAAACGGAGGCTGGTTCAAATGATCGCGCGGCCACAACACCACCGGCGGCCCCACGGGGCCCCACCCGCATCTCTCGAAGAACGGCTATCTCGTCAGCCTGGTCGTTCACCTCGTCCCTCACCAGTCCTCCCCCCACCCCCACCCCCTTTCAGCTCCACTCGGATTATTGGCATCGTTACCGACTGATCGTCCCCGAAAGTGATTCCCCCTCGCCCCAGTCCCAGTCCCCGCGGGCAGCGCGAGCTCCAGACCAAATCTCATTGCGGTTCATTTAAAAATTTGGGCGCACTCAAAGAGACAAAATATCTCTGGGCAGGAGGAGTTTGCCTACCTTCCTGACTCACGACGTGGCTTTCCGTATTTTGAACTCCAGAGGCGTAGCGTAGCAGTCGAGGGGTCCCCCACTTCCTCAAGTAGTGTAGGAACACATGAGTATTTTAAGTAAAGGCGAGAATTAGAGAGTACTGCCGAGTGTTCGTGAGTATTGGCGAGTTTTGGCGAGTAATGTGCGAGTGTTGGTGAGTGTGAGCAAGTATTGGCGAGTATTTCGCGAGTAATTTGCAAAAAGGATTGCGAGTATTGGTGAGTAATGGCCTTGGTAATGGCGAGTATTGGAGAGTAATACCGAGTAATATTGAGTTGGGCGCGAGTAATTTTCTATTTGTAAACACACGAGTAACGAAGTGGTGGACCCCTCGGTAGCAATGCTTTTTTCTTTCTTTCGCTGCGAATCTAAGTGTGGAAAAATCATACGCAAGGTTGCGTGGAACAAAATTTACCACGCAAGGAAGCGTGGAATACTGGTAGCGTGGAACACACAAGTTCCACGCATATGGAGGCGTGGAACACACAAGTTCCACGCATGGAAGCGTGGAATACAAAATGTTCCACGCAACATGCGTAGAATTAACATATGTGGTTCACGCCTCAAGCAAGCGTACACCGATTTTTCTTACTTTTCTGACTTTGCGCAACCTTGCCTTATGAATGTTACACACTTTGGATTTGCAGTGAATTCTTTTCGGAGGAATAGAAGCCCCATCTTTGTTTCAGCAGCTCCGCAGACGGCGTATAGGGCTACGGGCCGGGCCTGCTAACCACCCGCCACTCTGAGCTGAGCCGTCGAGCTAAGCGGTGCGCCGAGCTATTAAGCCACGGACGGAGCAAGGTGGGGCTCGTGAGGCTGTAATCAATGGATGGCAGCTGGGGCGGTCCGGAACGGATCAGAGCGGACTCGGGACTCGGGGCGGGGCGGGCTGCGTATTGCCACGCATGAGAGAACTTCCCGACCGACTCGAGTGCTCCACCACCGCCACGCCACGCCACCCCACGGAGAACAACGCCTCGCGGCTCAGCACACTCCAGCCGCTCGCTCGCACCCGCCTCGCAGCCCAACCCCTTTTAAAGCCTTTTGTTTGATATAAACCTCGTAACGGAACGGAGTCAGGGAGGTAATTGGTTATTATTATGACACGCCTGGGTTACCGCGAAGTACACCCGGTACAGGGTCGGTGTCGGCGGTGTTCCGGAGCAGCGAGAGGGTGCGGGATGAGAGCTGGGGCGATCGAAGGGTCCTTCATTGTTAACTCAAGCGTACTCCGATTTTTCGTACTTTTCGGGTTTTTCGTGATTTTCCTTGATTTGTGCTGATTTTTCTGCCTTTTCCTGTTTTATTTCTTTATTTTTTTCCCCCAGAATTTTTTTTGATTTTTCTGATACTTTATTGATTTTGTTTTAGGTTGTACACTGCTTTTTTGGGAGAGGGGTGGTGGTGGGAGGGCCCCTTGCGTGCAACCACTCTGGGACAGCGGCAGGTCCATGTGTCACACCTCCGAAACGTCAGCAGAGTGTGTACTCTCACCCTCACCCCGAGGACATGAAGCCTGTTCCTTATCGCTCGCAAAATAAATCAAAAGAGACGTGACTTGGCGGTTTCTTTCTTTTCCAGCCAGCCACCCTACTCTTCTCCCCCCTACACCTGCCATTTTACACCAGTGAAATCGAGTCGGCCGACCCCAGACCCCCCACCCCCTCCCCACATCATCCGACAAGAGACTGACAGCGCAGCGCAGCGAGGGCACGTCCACGTCCCGGGCTGGGGTAGACCAGCGGGGTGATTCCGAACAGCGTTTAGTATAGCGTCATCTCGCTCGCTCTTCATGGTAGAGCCCCGTGGGTGCGACGAGGACAGAGAGATGAAACCACTGTGCGGAATCACCCGGCAGGCGGCTGCGGCTATGGTCAGAGCCCAGCCGCATTGTAGGCACAGGCGCTGCCCAGCACTCACTCAGCTTTAATACCCCCCATCCTCCAGCTCCAGCCCCCTCAACGCTCCTCCCACACGTCGTGCAGCGATCGGCTTCTCCAATCCCCCGAACAGGCAACAGTCTGACGCACTAATTGGGGCGGACATGGAACGAAGGGGGTGCGTGTATAGTGACTCTGTCTGCTGTGTGTCAGGGAGGGAGGCAGGGGCGTATTAAGGTCCGAACGACAGGGGGGGGGGGGGGCGGTGCCCTTCAGGTTGCCTACATACAGGGGTTTTGTAGCACAATTTGCCTGCCTTTCAGGGGGCTGTCTAGAGGCCACAGAGGGGGGGCGATCCCTCCCCGCCCCCCACCCCCCTACCCCCTTAATACGCGCCTATAGAGGGAGGGGGAGAGGAAGGGGGAGGGGGCAGGCCGAGGTGGGCTGATAGGGAGGGCTGCGGGCGACAGGTTGTCGGCGACAGTATGAGGGAAGCTCCCCCAACGAGTTGAGCCGTCAGCGGCTCTGGGCGGCGCCATGGCTCCCGGCCCGGCCCGGCCCGGCCTCACATGCGCGTGTGCGAGTTCGGGGGCGGAAGAGCGCCCTTCGAGGGCCCCGGCCCCGGCCCCGGCCCCGGCCCCGGCCCCGGCCCCGGCGAGGCGAGCGCCTCTCGCCTCTCCTCAACGGGACATAATCTGGCCGGCTCAGACTAAAATTAGAAACGCCGGTAGGGAAACACGCGGCCGTCGGGGGCGCAGCGGGGTGGGGCGGGTCGGCGGGGCGGGGCGGGGCGCCGGTCGGCACTCACCCTGTGCGGCAGCATGGCTGGCACGGCGAGGGCGGGGGAGCTGCAGTAACACCAGCAGGAGGATCGGCTCGTAAGGACGCCGCCGGTCTGGCCCTCGTGGTCGTCTCGCCGTCGGACTCACGTGAAACACACTATATATAGCTCCGGTGAAGTCCAGTCGCCGATGCGACGTGCGACGTCCCCCCGGCCCGAGTCCGAGTATCGCGGGGCGGAGCGTGAGGTTTATGCCGTCAGATTCAGAAGAGCGCGCTTTCGTATCTCTGTGTCCTTGTCACACGCGTTGGTCTCGGCCACTAGGAGTGAGTGAGAGGGCACCGGGGGGGCTGGGGGAGCCCGGCGGGGCCCGCGCCGCTCGGGACGTGGACCAGCACGGGGCTGCGAGGCGGAGGAGATGCGGGGCGAAGCGCTCCGTGGTCTCACCGGCAGGACACTGACTGGGGGTGCGTCCCGCTACCCGCCCGGCCCCAGCGCCCCGGCGGCGGCTCAGGCTCGCCCTGCCCTGCCCTGCCCCGCCCTGCCCTGCCCCGCCCCGCCCTGCCCTGCCCTGCCCTGCCCTGCCCTGCCCTGCCCCGCCCTGCCCTGCCCTGCCCTGCCCTCAGCACGCGCTCGCGCCCGGACCGTCGCCGCACGTCGGAGGTGCCGCCGACTGCCTCCAGCCCAGCTAGAGGGGAGTTTTTCGCCATCGCCATTCAAACGAGAACGCGTTCAGTTCGCTGGCAGCGCGGACGGTGTGTGACTGGTTCACTGGAGAGAGGGCTTGACTTTATGCATCAACACTGAAATGACAGGCACACATGAATCACTACTCCTTTATTTGAATGGAAAATAGTATTTTGAAACTTGAAAGTTATCTCAATGAGAGGAGAATGAGTTTACTCTGCCGAGTTAGTAATAAAAGCACAACTCAAAATTTTAATTTTCAATAGGGGCAAGACAGTTCGAGAGGAGGAACAGATAGATGGGCGAGACTTCATTGCTTTACTTTAGATCTCTTGTACAAGGGACGGAACGTTGGCCGCTACAGCATTACTTTTACTTAAAATTCATGACTTGAACTAATGTTCAGAAAATTGTATGTGCATTCTAGACAAACCAAACCAATTCACAATTTTAAGAAGGTACAATCTAAGAAGAAAGTAGTTACAGAGTAGAGAATATATTTTTCACAGCCATCAAATCAATGGTATTTCCTTGTCAATGTTAAAGTCAGATTTCAAAAATGAACATGCTCAGCATCATCACAATAGGGGAGAGAAAGCACATTTGGTTTGATAGCAATAATAGGATGAGGTGTTTCCACCCTGCAGTTTCATAATGCTATGATCTTGTGCTCAAGTTATGAATTGAGATGCCATTGATTGAAAATACCATTGTAAAGCATACATACTTGTTGAACCTTTCAAAACAAAAATTAACATTTAAATTTTTCTAGTCCAATCAGACAAAACCAAAGAAACATAACATTAATAGAAGAATTTTAGAGAGATGACTATTCTGATACAAGCTGTTCAATACAAAACCAGGTTGGCAAACTAAGTACATATACATGTTGATTGATTACTAGCTAGATTTATGAGCATTTCTCTTTCTCACTAGGTTTGTATCTTAACCACATAAGACACCTAAAATATCTGTAGTGTACATAACAATGTGCTATCTCACTTGTGTTGCGCTTTGCTCAAATATAAGTTTTTATATCATAACAAGAGTTAAACTTCTGGTAAAATTTTGGTAGAATGACTCCTAGCTGTACCTAACTTGGAGCATAAATACATCTCCCTAAGCAATAGTTAAAAATATTTGAAAGAAGAGTCTAAGCCAAATCACTCCAAGAAACAATTTCTTAACTCAACATCCAATTAGACTTCAGTTAAATATGGCACACACCAAACGACAATTTGTATCATGAATATGATGTAAAAGGCATTGGAAAGCAAATTTCATTCAGTTAGAGTAAAGTTTAAAAGCGAAGGTTATTTGCCTACACCAAATCAAAAAGGTTTACTAGCTCACATGAATACCAACAACCTGAAGTAGTTAATTCCGTTCTTCAGGTCTAACACAATATAATTTAGAGGGATAAATATGTCACAATTACATTCAACATGTGAAACCAAGCTTTCCGAACAGCTATGACTGCAGAACCAATTTACTGTTGAAGTGAAAGTCAGACAAATCCCTGGAAATGACTAGAAGGATCAGACTGATCACAAAAGGACCTCAATCCCTCACTTGTGATTTGTTCAACAATATACCTCATAAAGGAAAATTTACAGATATTAATACAAGAAGAATAACTTTCACATTCTATTTGTAATCAGTTTAAAAAAAAAAAAAAAAAAAAAAAAAAAATTAAACAGGTAATAAAAGGTATATAAATATATCCTTAATTGCAATATTTCACAAAAGACAACAAGAAGTCAAACGAATAATAACCAGACGGACATGTAGAAAATCAAAATCAAAAGTCAGGTACAAGCTTGACTTGAAAATGGCACAACACAATTTGTGACTTTTTAAAGGAAGAAAATTATCTGATGTCTATTACCTTCGGAACTCATTTTAAACATTCACCCATTCTACAGTTGCATTGGGAATCTTGCAAGAAGATACTTAAGTATTGCTAACATCATTTTACTTGACTGAGTCAAAATTGTTCTGAACAATTAAACAGAGAAAATTCAAAGAATACAAGAAGATATGAGAGAAAATCAGTCGGGATTTTTCAACAGTCCCACAGAAAATGGTAAGTGGGGAAAATTAATACTGTGAAAATACAGAAAAAGTAGGAAACAGAATTGTGGTTGGTGAATATGGAACGCAAATGGTGTTTAGATTGAGATAATTGTTGAGACCCCTTACAAAAGGAGGCAGTTACAATCTTACCCCAGCACAAGGGCAAGCAGACAGAAGGCTCTAGGCTGGGGTACAGATATCATGATTGTTTGCAGGGAGGAAATTTCTTTACACTGATGCAACTTGTTGTTTTACGTTTTGATTTCCTTTTGCTCGAGTCACTCGTACTTTCCCCAGATTCTTCTGTTTGATGTCTATCAGGGCTGCCATAATTCAATTCATCTGTAACTTAAAAATTTGGTTAGTTTTCAAATTAGACTTGGTCACTTTTCAAGGCTTCATGAGCTACAGAAAAATGTACCTGGATACTTTTTAGGTGATCCCTCTTTGCTCAGCATGTTACTAACTGGCTCTTGCCACTCAGAACCATAACATTGAGGATTCTGGCCCTCAGCCCATGCTGATGGAGGGAGAATAATACATGATTAACTTATTCATATTAGGCAGATAAGTATATAGTCTAGAAAAAAAAAACCTTAAGAAAACGTTAATTTAAATTTGAAAGCATGAGCTCACCATTCCTTTCGTGTTCAGTGTAATACTGAGGCTGAACAGATGCTGGATCCTCTGCATAGTGGTAATCCATAAGATAAGGAAGAACAGTCATATTATGAAGCTCGTCTCCCCGAAGAGGAGGAACAGGGACTTCTTCTAGTGTCTGAGGGGGCTTGCGTAAAAACCACCTATACAAGAAAATATTGCAGGATACTGTTTCATTTATACTACAGTAACGTGAACTAGGCTAGTTCCAAAAGTTTAAAAGAAAAAGTTACTAACGGATGCTGCCTGATTTGTTGTAAAGTGAATCTTTTAATAGGATCCTTTTGTAGCATTCCATGAAGGAGATCTCTGAGAGGATTTTCAATTTCATCAGGAATTGTATATTCACCCTTGCCAATATTCTCAAAAAGGCGAAAAATATTGTCTCCTTCAAAGGGATACAGGCCTGTTGTAATATTGTACCTAAGAGGGGAAAAAATAGGATTATAAGTTTTTTTGACTTATTAAGAGAACATAACTGCATGAAAATCCACTTCATAACATAACATACAGTGTCACCCCACTGCTCCAAATATCAACTTTGAAGCCTAAAAACTTTTCATGGCCATTTGCTATTTCAGGTGGTTGAAATGCTGGTGAGCCTTGTCCAGTAAAGCAGGTATCATCCTCAGCAAAAAAATCTAATGCCTAAAACAAATTTTAGAGACACATTTAGCTTAAGGAAATGGCCAAAATTCCAAAATATTCTGTTTATCTTACTTCAGCAACACCTAGATCAGATATTTTTAATATTCCACTAAGAGTTAGAAGTAAGTTTCCTGGTTTGATATCCTTGTGAATTATTCTTTGACTATGCAGGTATTGCAATCCATCCATAAGTTGACAAAAATACCTGTTCAGGAATAGATTTTATGAAACAGCATGTAGGTAAATAAAAGATGATAAAACATATCCAATCAATTCTCACCCATGAGCTTGCCAAAAAGGAAAACGTTTTTGAGGAGTGCTTTCCAACATATCCTGAAGTCCACCAACACAAAATTCCATTACTAGATACATTTTTTCTTTCTCATCATTAACAAGGACATCTAAAAGACCAATGACATTTCTATGACATAGTTTCTTTAAAAGAGTAATTTCCCTGGAATAAAAGAATATCTGTATATGAGACAAAACACCAACTTCGGTTTTGTATAACTTGAAGTACATGAAACAACATCATAATCCCTCACCTTTGAACATTTTGCTCCCCATTAGGTATCCTACGCAGCTTACGTTTCTTCAGAATTTTTACAGCTCTTCTGCAAAGAGTCTCTGAGTCTAAAACTTCTTTAACTTTACCATAACTACCTTCTCCTAATAAATCACCCATAACATATTTTCCTATCATTTTACAACGCTTTTTCTTGGCTTCATAAATAATTTGGTCGGAGTCCACTCTATGAAAAAAGGGAACATCTGTGTCTTCATCATTGATCCAGCTCACTGGTTCCAAATCATCAAAATTCCTTGAGCCCCCTTCTTCTTCATCCAGGGCTTCTTCATCTGAGTATGTTATGAGAATGGGTTCTTCTGTCCTCTCTGAGCCCATAGTGAACCTAGAAAGCAGGAGGACAAAATAGGAAAAATTATTATTGAGAATGAGCTATTGCTGCCATGAAAATGAGGAAGTCTTTCAAATCTTGTGGGAATATATTTTGTTTTTGTTTTTAAGAGACAAATCAAATTATAAAAGACATAAAATAAATTTAGTATGAATGTATCTTAGGAATTGATCAGCAATAACTGTGTTTTGTGGTGGAAAAGGGTTTATACGGAAGCAGACTACAACTCGAAACGCGGCATCAACAAAAGGAGTTTTCAATGAAAATGGGAGGCATAACGGTCAATATTGACAATGTTGACAGCTAAGAGAAGCAAACAAGATTTAGACATTATAAACATAACCTTACCATCGAGAAGTAACCTTTGAAGTTGAAGGATAATTCAAAAGCAAACTTTCTAAGAAGTAATCTCGAAAACTAGGACATGTCTTTTATTTCACCGTGATAAAACTAAAATTTTCCTTCATTTATTGACTAAGTGGTGATGTTCATCAAAAACACTAAGTTGCAGTAGCTGTAGGTTAACGAAAATATTCTTCTCCTTCGAACGAAAGTGCTGACTGAGGGCAGGAATATAGCCATTGAATTGTTGATGTAGCCAACTGTTCATCAATTTTCACTCATCTAGCCTGAACACCTGGAGAACTGTTGTGTTAAAAAATAAATACAAAAAAATAAATTCATAAAATTATCTGACAATAATAAATTTGTGTAAAGTTTATATCGGCTTTCAGACGAAAATTGAAGTGTGTGGAAACTGTTCCTGATGCCTAGCCTGAGGCGTTTCAAACTGACGTCAAAAGACATTCTCTTAAGTCTCCCTGGAGTTCTAGTAATCACCCGCAGCAGACCGTCGACAGCAGATGATAGCTTTGTCAGTCTGCTATATGTTTAGGGGGCTCATATGGTGTTGCGTAGTAGACCTAGAAAGAAAAAAAATTCTTCATCATGACTAAGTGAAACCAATGAATACCTTTCCAATCTGAATCATGTACCTTGTTTATATTTGTGTAACAGATATGTTATGAATTCTGGATGGACTAGATGTCACTGAATCCATGCATAGAATCTATATCGTGCGCGCTAACAGAGCGCGTCTGCATCATTGGTAGCTTCTGCAATTTTGAAAGCCTTGACCAATTTTGAGATTTTGCGGCAGACGGAGATCCTCTTCGAAATGGATAACTTACGGTTTGTGCATATTAGTTTTCATCATCAGTCAAAATACAAACAACAACTGATTTGTCAGTTTTTTAAGACTAATTTCCTGCTGTCTTTGAAACTTTCACTTGATGTATTTGAACACATGTGTTATGATACTCATTAAATGATTTTGTAACAATCGCGTAAAGATAGCAGCTCGCCTTTTTCCTAGTTTTTTTTACACATTTAATGTTAAATTCATGAAGATTTTACTCATGGGAATTCTAATGTTGATGAAGAGAAAAGTCATGTTTCTTGAAGTATCAGTATTATTACATTAAAAGATAAAACTGCAATAATACTGTTTGTGTCGTTCAGTTTCGTCACTTTCCACCTTGACCCAATCTGACAGATATTCTTTGTTTACGTTTATATTCTGCAATCACTACTTATTTTCTGATTTGTAGAAACAAGAAAAAAAAATTTCTTCCATTGTTTGCAGAGTGTATCTAGCAACATGGAATGTGGCCACACAAGCACCAGAGGAAGATGTTACAGCCCTTCTTGGTTTGAGTAATCGCTCGTCAAAAGACAGACTTCCAGATTTATGCTTTGTTGGGTAAGCTTCATATGTTTTCCAGTAATTTGAAGTGTTCTTTTTTTTTCAAATGACTACTATTTTCTTACAGTTTGCAAGAAGTTAAGTCTCAACCACAGAATATGCTTCTGGATGCTCTCTTCGATGACCCTTGGACTAATGCCCTGCGGTATTGATTTTCAACTACTTCGTTAAAGTAGGAACGAGGAATATGTGTTATCCTTTCTTTAATGTTTCTTTTTCTGCCTTGTAGGACTGTTATGGCGAAGCACAAGTACATTAAAATTAAAACAGTCCGGTTGCAGGGACTGGTCCTTAATGTATTTTGCCTGAGACACCATCTCACCCATTTGAGAGATATTCAAACACAATTTACTAAGACAGGATTGGGAGGAATGTGGGTAAGAACTACAGACTACCAATTTCAATTCTATGGCAAATATTTCCCATGCCATCAAGATACCATTCAATACAATACTATTATTTCCAGGGTAACAAGGGAGCTGTCACAATTCGTTTAAATATATATGGATGCTCTGTATGTGTTGTCAATGCTCATTTAGCGCCACATGATCATTTACTTAAGGAACGCATTGCTGATTATAATACAATTGTCAGTTCACAAACGTTTACCGTTGGAGAAACCACTCGGATTTTTCTCCACGAGTAAGTGCAATGCCTATTACTGCAGTAATTTACTATTGCCTTTACCTTCAATCTATTTTATTTCCTCATATCAGCTATGTATTTTGGATTGGAGACCTAAATTTTCGTTTGGCTGATCCAAATGTTTTGACTGGAGCTGAAATCAAACGTTTAGTTTCTTGTGGTGAACTGAAGTCTCTCTTAGACAAGGATCAACTTTGCCAGGCCATGGCTCTTGGAACAGCCTTCAGTGAAATGACTGAGCAGCTGCCAAGCTTTCCCCCAACATACAAGTATCAATTTCATAATTCTACTTATGACTTAAAGTGAGTGATCAAGTTTTAACTTAATTAAATCTCTAATAAGAATGGTTATTTAAAATTTGTATTTTGATTCTGATCCTTTAAAGACGTCGTCCCTCCTGGACTGATCGTGTTTTGTATTTTGTGCATAAAAATGTGTATGAAAATATAACACTCCATGCGAAACAGCTTTCATACACCAGCCTTCCCCAATATGAGCAAAGCGACCACAAGCCGGTTGTTTCTGAGTTTGTCATCAAGGTATGAAAATGAAATTTTTCTTTCATCTTAATCTTTACCACTCCATCCCAAACTTTAAATTAAATACAACCAATTTTTCCAGGTATTTAGTGACTATCATGATAGATTAGTTGTATTCAATGAAGTTCAGGACTGGTACCTGGATGAAATGAACAGCGTCTTTTGTAATATTGATGATGATGTGAAGATTTCACCTTGGGATTGGGTTGGTCTGTATAAGGTAATTTATCTGCATATAGTGTGCATGAATGGTTGACTGATCTAAAACAATGTTGTTTATTTATCCATCTTTTTGGTCTGTACTCTTTATAGGAGGATTTTTCAAGCTTAGATGACTACCTGTGCTATGTTTATGTGAGCACCACTCCTATTTGGATTGAAAACAATGGAGGACAGTCAAATCAAACACGAAGCACTCTAAAACTAACGTTCCCTGATTCAGCTCCTCGACTTCCTGGACGTTATCAAGTAGTTTACATTACTAATAACCCAGTTTCTGTTTTGGGATTAAGTGCACCATTCCAGGTATCCTATCAAAATGTATACTGATACAGTTCTTTTATTTTGCCTGTTTCCTGTGCCTAAAATCTGTTTTATCATTTTCACTCAGGTTTATCCTCCTCGAGTGCAAACTGTAGATTGGCCACAGTGATAAAAATGATGAATGATTCAACTCTTTTCTTTCCTAAAAATGTAAAGTAAAACCCGTTAAGATTGAACCGTCAGATATCAAATTCCTGCTTATATTAAATTTTTGACTAGTTCCACCAATAATCAGGTGCTCTAACTCATCCCCATTTCTAGTGGATTCATGTCACGTCTTGATGTTCCCTGAAGTTTGATTTCCCAGGGTTTTACTGTTTTTGATTTAATTTGTTTGATATCATATGCTTAGTCACAAAAGTAATAATAGTTACCCACAGAAAATCAAAGCAAAAGGAATCTGTGTTGATTCAACATCCTTTGGATAATTTAAATTTAGCTTTAGCTATGGTTATCAATCAGGCTTATCTGCTAGTTAACTGTAGGATTGGTTACAGTACTGTTGGCAGCTCAAATTCTGGCACCTCTTGAAGCATTGTTTTGTTATGGTTTTAGGGAATAATGTATCTATTAATGTTATGTTACTGCAGCTACAGTAATATTTTTGGGGACCATCTACTTATTAGTGTATGTTAGTGTTTAAGTTTTGCTTCCTTTTTCCTAAAACAGTAAAACTTTTCTCAGGTTTCATTTGTGTTTATGAATGCAGTGGCGGTTTTAAGTCCGTCTGAAGAGGGGAAGCACTTCAGGTTGCCTACATACAGGAGTTTTGTAGTGCAATTCGCCTACTTCCTACTTTCCAGGCGGCTATCTAGGGCCGATGGGGGGGGACATTACCCCCAGTTCCCTCCCCCTAAAACCGCCACTGTATGAATGTAGGATCTTCAGAGTAAAACATATCCTTCTATGTTAAACATCTTCCTACCACTCAGCATTTATCTCTCTATCATGAGCTACTGTTGATATTTTTAATGAAACATATATTTTCTTATGAGAAAACCAACTAGGTAGCATTCCCATTTCTATGTTATATGTTTCTTGTTAAATTATCTTGAGATTAGGAGTTTTTCTTTGTTTTGTTTTTTTAATTTTTATAATGTGGAAGTGTACTCTTGAAGGTTCAGTACAGCTCAGGCTTATTATCAAATTATGCTATATTGTGTCCAAAGTAAACAAAGAAGAATAACAATAAGCTACCCTTAGTTTGGGAATCATGAATAATATGATTTTAGCATCCGTCCTTGATACAAATTTATTACTAGGGTAACCTTATTCATCTTTGCAGCTTCATTTTTGTGTATACCTTAAGTATGTCTGATGATACTAAAGGAATCCTGTTTGATATTTAAACTTCCATGATACAAGCTTCTTCTCTCCTCAAAAATAGATTATAATCGTTACCTATTTTAAAACAAGTTGATAGTAATGAAATTAAATTGCCTGATGTATTTTTTCCGCAGAACAAATGAAACAGTTTTTATTGTTTTCTTTATTGTATATGGAACTAAATCTGAGATCTGTGATATTCAGGAAGTCATTCTAGTTATCTAATGATAATGTTTATTGTTTTTACAAATAGACTTAACCTGAGTGAGTTTTTAAATATTTTCCTTCAAAATTAATGTTGTTTTGCACTTATTCTATCTTGCCCTTAAATGTTGTACAATTCTCTCTAAGCATAAGTCTGCTCATGCGTCTCATTGTTGCTGTTAGGGGGCATGTAAATTGTTAGCTAATAGGGGGGGGGGGGGGGTGATGGGCTGGACTGCATCATACAAAGATTTTGATTTTTGAAACTGTTTTTGTGATAAGCCCTGTATTTGGTATTTTCAGAATAAACAGGTGTAGTGTCTCAGTTTCTTTCAGGTCTCTAAAGAGGGTTTTTTTTTTGTTTTTTTTTCTTACAATGGTCAGGAAATATTTACACTGTTAGGATTGTGTTTTCTTAAAAGCAAGTTGAAAGATGCATACTTTTAATTTGTATTTTAGAGCACTTGTCAGTATTAATTTATTTACACTGTTGTTATCCATGTCACTTGTTATGCAATAGTTAAGATTTAAAATATTTTAGAACACAAATGTGATTGTAAAATTGTTTGTCTTTAAACTGACTGTATCAGTAACGGCTTGTGCCTATTGAACAAATAGCTTAAGGAAACTTGTAGGAAAGAACTAGGGGTCTTTGCTGTGCATTGCAAAGCGAAGTATTCATTAAGCCTGCTGGTCTACAGATAAGTGGAAAGGTGACTTGGAAGGTTTCATTTTTTCTCACAGTTTACTTCACTTCTTTTGCTCAAATAGACTTACATTTAATCAAGACTTACTTCCTCACTCTAGTCTGCTTTTCAGTATGTTTGCCATAATTCACTATAATTCACCTTCAGTACAACAGTGGTGGGAAATATTCCGTCAAGGCTTGTGGTTTGTAGCACGGTATACAAGAAAAATGCACAATTAATTCCTAATTTTGTAGCTGGGAATGGAATGACAGTCATATTTAAAAGAAACCTTTTGATTTACAGATATTTTTTATTTGGGAACCTAATTTTATGAGGTTTTGTTTGTTACCAAACATAAGAAATGTTATTAAAGTTGTTGACCCCGTTGTCCCACAAGTGTGTCTTGACTCTACCCTATAGTACCCCATTACAGTGGAAACCATCGTCTGAGACAGACTAACACTTCCTCGTACATAGGACCAAAGTGTCCAACATCAGGGAGCGTCGGACTGTGGCAAACTCTGATTACCAGAGTATCCGTCTCACCTGGCGACTCCCGAAACTCAGATGGCCAACTTTTAAGTGATTAAAGGAAGATGCATTGTACATTGATCGGGTAAGCGGTCAGCGGCGCGGGGGCGCGTGTGGCGTCCACCCGGGAAGGATATCCCCGAGGGGTACCTCACTACTTGGATGGGTGTACACTGATTGGAGATCTCGCGCATGATTGGAGTCAAAATCTCTGCCACAATTTACAAAAATATTAAATTTCCGCAAAAAAAATTAACAAAATTCGAAGATTTTGTGAAATTTTCGATAGAAAGGCGGCTTTTGGACGTCAAACTAAGTGATTGCAATGTGAGTGGAAAATGATTGCAGTTAAGGGTGTACACTGATTGGAGACAGTGGGGTACCCCTCGGATATCCCCGCATCCCCACTGCCGCCCCGCCGGTGCAGTCCGGGTCCGGACCGGGAGCAGCAGGGGAGCTGAGCGTGTGACAACACCCTTTGCCAAGAAGTCACACCTGCGCGCGCCGTGCAGTGGTGGTGTGTACTGTGTGTGTGTGTGTGTGTGTGTGTGTGTGTGTGTGTGTGTGTGTGCGCGCGCGCGCGTGAGTAAGAGGGGGAAGCCCATACAAGGATAACACCGGTGCTGATCTGACACAAGGCCCTGCCAAGCCAAGCCACCGCGCCGCCCGAACCCAAAGCCGCGGCGGCGGTACGGCGGCCGTCGTCGCGTTGCTCGCGGGTATTGACGGTGAGTTGAGGTGAGATGGGAGCGAGAGCCTCGCCCCGCCCAGCCCCGCCCCGCCGCGGTGGCCGCAGTAAGGTATGCTATGGCCTGGCCCGTGCGAGGCGAGCGCTATGTTTAGGCCCGCGGCACGCAGCCGGGGCGGTGGCAGCGGCCTGTGGCCTGTCCATGCTCCCGTTTGTTATTCGGGCGTTTTCACGCGGCCGCTGCCCGGGGTGCCCGCGGGGTGGGGCGGGGCCGGCTGGGCAGGCAGAGCCGCGACCATCGCCTGCCCCGCCCCCACCCCCACCCTCGCCCCCGCCCCCGCCCGGGCACGGTGTGTGTGTGTGTGTGTGTGTGTGTGTGTGTGTGTGTGTGTGTGTGTGTGTGTGTGTGTGTGTGTGTGTAGCAGCGATTTCATACGCGAGCCGTCGCGACGGTCCGTCTCCCTCTGCCTCTGCCGAAATAGCGACGCGGCGGTATGTATCACAGATACGATTTCGGACGTTAGCGCCACAGCCGCACCGCTGCGCACCGCCACCACCCGGCTGACGAGCCTCGCGACGACAGTGCTCTTGCAGTTTGCCGTGTATGACTGCAGCTGGTGTATTCAATAGGGTATTCCGCTGGAACGAAACCGGAACCTAAAGAAGAAAAGCACGACCGACAGATCTGTTTCCTTCTGCTGCAAGATAGGTCATGTTAAAAAAAAATAAACAAAAAAAGTGCAACTTTATGACTTTTGCTGCTTTAAGATGGAGCAAACATTACATGAGCACTATATTTATGAGAACCACCCGAGGGACAAACAACTCTGAAATTTGTGTACACCTCGTAATTCAGAAAAATTAAAAAAAAAACTAAGAAAAAAATAGAAAACAATAGGGGAAAAAATCAGCAAAAAATAAAGATTTAAAAAAAAAACAGGAAAATTCACAAAAATTTTATAAAAATTTGCGAAAATTATCAAAATTTCACAAATTGTGTACACCAAAATTCAGAGCTGTGTCCACCTCGGAACCATCATTAGTGCCGTATGTGAGTCAACATATAGTGTGGTGCGTGGGAGCGCATTGATGCGAAGCGCCAGTGTTTGTTGGCTCTCAATGTAGGTCAGGCAGCTTCTTCGCGCGGGGGGTGCGATGGGATGAGTCCCAAGAAACTGTCGTTTGGAAGAGTCAACTGGTGGCAGCCGAGCGGGGCCGGGGCCGGGGCCGGGGCCGGGGCCGGGGCCGGGGCCGGGGCCGGGGCCGGGGCCGGGGCCGGGGCCGGGGCGGGGGCCGGGGGAGGCTCGACAGGTTCGGCCCTTGGGCGTGAGTGTGGGTTTGGCATGCGGGGGCGGCGCCCGCGGGCGAGCGCGAGCAGAGAGCGCTGGTCCTGCCATCCGGTGGTGGCCTCTGGCGGGTCGGGGGCGAACTGCTGAGACGAAGCCCGGGTCCGAGTCAATAGGGTATTCCGCTAGATGAAAACAGGAACCTGAAGAAGAAGAAGAGCATGACCGCCGGTTCTGTTTCCTCCCGAAATCTGATTGGTCAAAGCTGACGTCACTATCGCCGTCAGCCAATGAGCGCACAGGAGGAAACAGAAGCAGCGGGCGTGATTTTCTTCACAAGCTTCCGGTTTCAGTGTTGCGGAATACCCTATTCATTTACTTTGAGAACCTGCTTATCGAAAAAGGACGGATGAGTGCGGACACCGCGCATCTCGCCATCCTGCTCGCACTCGCCCGTACACCGAGACAGTTCGAACACTTCATCTGCTCCACGTCCTCGTCGCGCGGCGCACGGGCCATTAGCCGCTCGCGCGTGTGTGTGTGTGTGTGTGTGTGTGTGTGTGTGTGTGTGTGTGCGCGCGTGCGTGTGTGTGTGTGTGTGTGTGTGTGTGCGAGGCGTGCGTTATCGCGCTCTCTTCGTCACACCTTGGCGCGTGCCGCCGATGGCCGGGCCGCGGTCATTGCATCCCCCCTTCCCCCCCACCGCATCTCGAGTCATTGACTGCGGCCAGACTCAGACTCTGGACCCGCACCTTGGAGGGAGAAGGGGGGATCGAGGGGGGGGGGGCCTTCACCTGGTGGCGTGAAGGGCCACTGCCGCCGCAACAGCAACAGGCCATAATGAAAAAATAACACCTGCAGACCAATGCTCGCCAATGCCCCTCACCCTCCTGCCTCCTGAGTGACCCGCGTGCCCCTGCTGCTGCTGCTGCTGCTGCTGCTGCTGCTGCTGCTGCTGCTGCTGCTGCTGCTGCTGCTGCTGCTGCTGCTGCTGCTGCTGCTGCTGCTGCTGCTGCTGCTGCTGCTGCTGCTGCTGCTGCTGCTGCTGCTGCTGCTGCTGCTGCTGCTGCTGCTGCTGCTGCTGCTGCTGCTGCTGCTGCTGCTGCTGCTGCTGCTGCTGCTGCTGCTGCTGCTGCTGCTGCTGCTGCTGCTGCTGCTGCTGCTGCTGCTGCTGCTGCTGCTGCTGCTGCTGCTGCTGCTGCTGCTGCTGCTGCTGCTGCTGCTGCTGCTGCTGCTGCTGCTGCCGCTGCTGCCGCTGCTGCCGCTGCTGCTGCTGCTGTGCCACTGGACGGCCTTACGACGTGACTTTACGAACAAGACTATAACGCGTCCGCTGAGTGGTCGCCGCAGTGCCACAGCGGTCATATACGGCGTGCGGCCGAGAGGCAAAGAGGGTGGAGCTGGAGGGCAGGGCAAGATCAGGACAGCGGCGGGCTGCTGGCTGCCGGCCCGGCTTGTGGGAAACGGCCTTGTGCATGGTCGTGGTGGCGCCGCCGGCGCGGTGTGCCGCGCAGGGTAGGCACTGGTGACCACTGCGAATTGCGACTGCGCCTGCCTACTAGGCAACACCTCATAGCACAGGTTCGGGCGTATTGCCTAGTCAGCAGGCGCAGCGATCCAGCTCGCCTAAACACTCTGCGTGGGAGGGCGCAGCTTGTTGCCTAACACGCTGGCAACACTGGATGCTTCATATTGACTGCCAGGTAGGCAACCGACGATTGGACTCTACAGGGCAGCCTTACGGGCCTGCCTACGCCACAGGCGCTTCTTCAGGCAACCACGACCGGTATAGAGGTTTACAGGCTCGGTTCTGCCTCTGCTTCGATGTCGGTCAGTCGTGGTTATGTGCAATCCGGCTGCCAGCTGAAACGGGAACGTGCTCGAAGTTACCAAAACGCGAAAAACGTAAAATGGCCAAGCTTCTCTGCGTCCCGGTGGTGGGGCTCTGTGTGATTCATTCTGCGCTCCCACACTCCCACCCGTGAACTCCCTTCCAACGAAGAATGTAAGAGGATGCTCGGCGGCGGCTCTGGGGGCGGTGGGCGGTGGCGCCGGGGGCGGCGTCGGCCGGGGGTGCGCGTCGGGCTGGCAGTGGGGCGGGCGCGCTGCGGCTGGCGGTCGCCCGGGGGCAGCACCGGCGTCCCGGGGGTAGCTGGTGGTGGCCGCGGGCGGCGTGGAAGGGATGGCGGTGATCAGGGAGGGGGTGGCCGTCGCCCTCCCCGCTGACCGCCACCCCGGCGTGTGGGGATATGGCACCCCGTGGAGGGGGGTTCGACGGCGAGGTGCTGGCACCCGGGGGCGCCCAGGGGAGGCCGCGGGGCGCGCGCCTCCCCCGCCCCGGCGGGGACAGGCCCGCTAAGGCGCGGCGTAAGGTGATCCCAGCCCCCACCCCGCCCGGGGCGCGAGCTCGGGCGGGGCCTTCCCCGCGGCCAGCGCCCCGCCCCGCGCCCCGCCCCGCGCCCCGCCCCGCGCCCCGCCCCGCGCGCCCTCGCCGGCCGAAGCAGCGCCGAGCCCGCGCCGAGGCGGAGCGACGACGAGCCCCCCCGAGGTGGCCGAGCCCTACCCGCCCCGCCCCGAACGAGACTCGCGAGCAGCCGGGAGCAGCAGGGAGAGGCGCGACCCGCGACTGGCGCCAGATCCGAACATCTCAAGGGACCCCACGGTTCTCTGGTGAGTACCGAAGCTAGCTCAGCCGCCAGCCCTGTCCACCTGGCCGGCCCGGCCCCGCCCGGCCCTGGAGCGCACCGCTGCGCACCGGTCAGGAGGTCGAGCTGACCGTCAAGCTCGACGTCGCGTCGACACACGCACCGCCCCTCCCGATTTGGAATACCAAAAGTGCATCGAGTGCTTCGTGAGTGCGGCGTGCTTCGTGAGTGCTCAGTGGTGTCGGTGTTGACGGGCTAGTTGGAGTGCTGGAAGTGAGTGCAGTGGTGCGTCGGTGAGGTCGCCCTGTCAACCTCAGCTGTGTCACAGTATTCCCGCAAGAGGAGACTATCAAGCGAGTGCCGCTATGGACAGACCCCGGGCTCCGGGCAACCCCGCGTCCCTGCCTCCGGGCCTCCGGGCAGCCAACCGGGTCCGGAGCCGAGCGCCACAACCGGAGTACTGAATACGGAGCCGTGTCATCCTCCGGTGTCAAAGTGCAATGACAGCAGAGTGGGGTCTCACTGGATAGGGCGTCTCCAATGATTGACTTTGAAGTTGTGTCGGACTAAACCTTGCGGATTGGAATTAATTTTTGTTTAGGGTAGAATTCAGAATTTGGAATATAGTTCGTTGAGGGCGTGTATGACTTCCCTGGTGTTGTGCGTTGCGTAGTGGAGTTGAATGTTCCTGTACAACATTGATGCACATTGCACATTGTCAAAAATAAGGTTGTGCATAGCTACCGAAATTTTATCACTCTCCGACTTGACAGATTGTCGAGTGACTTAAGCGCGAGGTCGCAAGGGGTGTCTGGCCCAAAGAGCTCTTTGCTCATTTTTGGCTAGATTTGCCAGCCTCTCACTTTCACTTAGAAATGACGTAGTTCGGAATACCGAGGCTCTGCGTTTCTCTAAATATGAGCTGGGCTGTTTTACGCTGGGCCCGGCCCGGGCTCGGGGCTTTTCGGCTCGGCTTCGGCATCTCCCGTCCCTCGGAGCAGGGCGCAGCGCAGGCGTAAGGGGAGCGGTACAGAAATAGAAAGGGTCCAAGGGAAGGGGTCTGTTTTTCTGCGAGTGTGTGCGAGAGAGTGTGCGCTTGTGCGTCTGTGGGAGAGAGATAGAGAAAGGCGGGGAAAAGGGGGTGGGACGTGGGCGGGAGGTGTAAAGTCAGAGAGGGGGGGGGGGGGTGAGTTTTAGTGTAATGGGAACGACGGGTCCTGAGGCAGCACGTTAGAAAAATCCTTAGGGGTTGTCAAGGAATTGGCCACATTGTATCATCCTCGGCCATTCTCGGCTTTTCCGAGCTCATAAGACGACACTTTTGACCGGTCCGGATAGACAGCCGCGAGCCGGGTCGGCGCACACTGATCTGTCACAGAATCCGTGGCTGTCCTTAAGCGAGACGTCTAATGCACAGTTGATTGCTTTCCGAGCACGTATGAAGGTCGCGGCGCGATGTAGGTAGGACAGCCCCTCCTCACCCCCCACCCCCCTCCATTTCATAATTCCCATTCTGGTCTGGACTCGGCCATCGGCAGACTGCTCAGTCAGCGGGGAGGGGCGGGGGAGGGGGAGGGGAGAAGGGAGGAGGGGAGTAGGGGGAGGGGCGGGCGTGACTTGTCATCGCGGGGCTGCCTGCGTACGTGACGGCGTGGTGCCTCACGACACGACAGGTGCTGCGCTGCAGCCTTACAGCTGCGCCGCCGCCGCGCCGGCCGGCCGGCCTCTGCAGCTGCAGCGGCTGCCGGTTTCGCTCCCACAGTACAGCGGTCTGGCTCAGAGAGACTGCTGACTGCAGCCGCCTGCAGCCTGCAGTAGTATAGCGGAGCGAAAGGAAGTCGTCGTCTGCATCCCCCTGCACCAGCAGGCTGATTCCGCTCATCGCTCTCGTCGGTCTGTCTCTCTCGCACCTCCCTCGCTCCTTACGGAACGCACCGTGAGTGCGAGAGAGACATGCCCCACTGAACGTCACCGGAATCAGCCTGCTGCTGCAGCGCGCCCCCCGGCCGGCAACGAGCCCTCCGGCACAAAACTTAAACTAGGTCTGATTGCGAGCGCGGCCCGGCCCCCCAGCCCGCGCTCGTGGCAGGGTGGGGAGGGGGGGCGGCGCGGCGCGGGGAGGAACGAAGCGGGCCCGAGCCAAAAGTAGCGGCGCGAAAAAGGAGTAGCACCGACAGAATGTGCAGTAGGCCTCGCAGCGCGCGTCACACAGACCGGAAGCAGCTGGACGGGGGGCGGGCGGCGGGCGAGGGGTACCTCACTCTTAAAATGGGTGTACACTGATTGGAGGCTTGTGTTGTGTGATTGGAAGGAAAATTTGACCAAACTTACAAGAAACCTATCAAGTTTTGGCACCATAATTCGATATTTTGCTATTTTAAGGTATTTAAAAAAGATTTTTGTGAGAAAAAATATGTGAGTGGATAGTGATTGGAAAATGATTGGAACTCATGGTGTAGAGTAGACTGATGGGAGAAAGAGGAGGTACCCCTCGGGGGCGGGCGTGCGCAGACGCTCACCCCAAGCAGCGCACGGAGAAAAGGATTTAGTTCTCACAACAAACAATTTGTTAATATGGCCTTACCAATATTTTTTTTTGTTCCTGCAACTAAAAATCTGTTACAACAACAGTATCCCCACAAAATTTATGTTGTAGTAACAGATTTTTGCTCTGCCAACAGTGTCAATCGCGCCGCTTGAGCCGCGGCGGGTGTAGCTCTTTTTGGGGGACTTGGTGAGGATTAACCATGCTCGGCAAAGTAATCAGTTAGCTGGGAGGAACAATACGGGGTGACATGGTAACACGAGCACGCGCCCCCGACGCGTGACACACTATAACTAATACCCATGAGGAGGTCTTGAGTCATCATACCTGCCCTGCTCCTCGCTGCCCCGCCCCCCGCGGCGTTACGCGAGGCCGTCGCGGCGCGTCGCCTTGCCGGCCAAGTCTGCCACCATATTCGGTCAAACGCTCCTGCCGGGTGGGGCGGGGCGGGGCGCGGGGGGCGTCGCAGGCGGTCGCCACCTCGTTCTCGTTGGTCCCGCCGGTCGACCGGGAGGCAGTCCGCAGTCCGGGAGCGGGCTGGAGTGCGGCTTGCAGGCGCACTGACATGTAGCGGCCGCATGCCAGCAGTGCCAGAGCAGCAACGGCAGCATCTCAGTGTGTATGCCCCGCCCCGCCCCGCCCCGCCCCGCCCCGCCCCGCCCCGCCCCGCCCCGCCCCGCCCCGCCCCACCTCACCTCAGGGCCCGGCGCGACGCACCGTCTCCGTCCTTGACATAGGCCCGGGCCCGGGCCCGCCTCTCCACTCCGCCGGGCGTGGCGCGACGCGGCGGGGCGGGGCGGGCGGGGTTCATACGTGTCGCTGCCGCTCCTATGTCACTTGTTTCCGGCGCGGCAGAAATATTTCTCTTCGCGACAGGCGTACGCCCCTGCCCCGCCCCGCCCCGCCCCGCCCCGCCCCGCCCCGCCCCGCCCCGCCCCGCCCCGCCCCACCGCCTCGTCGCGCTACCGCTCCCTCCTCCTGTCTCCATACCTCCGGCCCGCGACGGGTACGAGCCGTTCGAGCACTCCCGCCTCCCGTCTCTCTCCACTTGTTTGTTTGAAGACGCTCTCTCACTTCTGTTGATGCGGTAATAATGCGATGTCGCCGGTAAAGTGGAAGACCTCAGACCTCCCCGTCGGGTCGGGTCAGGTCGTCCGGCTCGGCTCGGGGAGAAAGCCCGTCACCACCCACGCGGCCCGGTGCCGCCCGGCGCGGCGGGGGGGGGGGGGATCACCTAAAGGGCTCCGGACAGGCCCTGCTGCCCGGCGCCCGACTCGCCCCGGGATGTGGATCTAATCCCGCTCGCTCATCGCGACTTTCTCATAGTCCTTACTTACTTCGTGATGATGCGGGGCGGGGGGGGGGGGGAATCAGGATCTGTCGAAAAGAGGAAAGGGATGGATGGGTCATGACCATCACGGTGAGCAGCAGGAGCAGCAGCAGCAGCGCGGCCTGACTGTGCAGATGTGACGGCGATAGCTGCATGACAGTTAGTGGGAGGGATGGGAGGGGGGGGGGAGAGGCGCTGTGAGTAATCTCCTCTGGTCCGGGTGCATAGTCTGCCGCCCGGACGCGGCTGCACCTAACGGGACGTGGCTATGCGCTATCGGTCACCCGGCCCGACATGCCCGACCCGGCCCGACTAAAAAGGCTTAAAACATCTCCCAAACTTTAACACGCTCGGGTAGTGCTTTGGAACGGGGTCACGGGGGGCGGGCGGGGCGCTGGCTGCGCTGCTCATGTCGCTGGAGCCGGCGTGGCGCGCGGCGGCGGCGGCCCGAGGAAGCGTCTGGAGGCATTGGAGGTGGACATGGCATGGAGAGTGAGGGAGATGGGGGCGACCTTCTTGCAGCGGGCCCGCCCCGCCCTGCCCCGCCCCGCCCTGACCCATCCCAACCAGCCATATGCCGGGCAGGGCCGTTGTTGCGCTGCGCCCGTCCGTAAGGAGCACCAGACTTTACTTTGCACCATTTTCGGCAGTGGTCGGGTCGGGCAACGCGCCTGTGGCCGGGGTGGGGCGCGGGGCGGGACAGGGCGGCTGCGGCGGGTGGTGGTCTATCCTATGTGTGTGAGCGTGTATGACAGAGAAGGAGAGACAGTGACCATCGAGCACGTGCGTGGGGTCTTGTGCCCCTCTGTCTGCGTGCCCGACCCCTCACCAGGTTCACGACACGACAAGCAACACATTCAATTCTAACGGCGTGTCTTCTCTTTGTTCCAGTATTTTCTCCCCCGAGTAGTCCCCCAACAACACCGCCACAATGGACGCGATCAAGAAGAAGATGCAAGCGATGAAGCTGGAGAAGGACAACGCGATGGACCGCGCCATGCTGTGCGAGCAGCAGGCGCGCGACGCCAACCTCCGCGCCGAGAAGGTACGGTACGGTGCGGGAGTGGGAGCGCTCTCCTAGGTGCGAGAGAGACAGAGCGAGGAGACCAAGGGGAAAACAACTCTGAAACTTTTGTTCACTTCGCAATTCAGATAAACACACAAAAGTTTTGAAAATATAAATTCAGAATTGATAATGAAAGCAGATGATACCACTTAAGACTAGTATCGTGTCGAAATTTCCTATTATATAGATTTAAAAATGTTTTGCTCGTACATGCGCTTCACTCACTCACTCACTCACTCACTCACTCACTCACTCACTCACTCACTCACTCACTCACTCACTCACTCACTCACTCACTCACTCACTCACTCACTCACTCACTCACTCACTCACTCACTCACTCACTCACTCACTCACTCACTCACTCACTCACTCACTCACTCACTCACTCACTCACTCACTCACTCACTCACTCACACCAAAAATTAGGTAAAGGTGAAGTGATAACTCACAAAAATTCTATCTAAAGATTCACGAAAATTCACAAAAATTCACAAAATGTGCACACCAAAATTCAGAGTTGTTTTCCCCTCGGAGGCGATCACTCTTCTGAATCAGAATACAGGGCGGCCTGCCGGCAGAGAACTGAACGCGGGGTGTGACTCGGGGGGTGCTGACACCGGCCCACCCCTCGGGGCTACGACTTCAATGCAATAGGGTATTCCGCTGGAACGAAACCGGAACCTAAAGAAGAAAAGCACGACCGTCGGCTCTGTTTCCTCCTTCGCGCTCATTGGCTGATCGCTACAGTGACGTCACCGTTGACCAATCAGGGCCCTGGATGAAACAGATCTGTCGGTCGTGCTTTTCTTATGTAGGTTCCGGTTTCGTTCCAGCGGAATACCCTATTGCGCAGCGAGCTGCGTGTCCGCCCGCGAGCTAGGCAACGCTGGCACACCCGATGATCTGGGTTGCCTAGCGTCCAGGCGCTCACGTTGTCCGCCTCAAGGCTTAATCATTCTTGTGGTCACCCCTGAATCTCTGCTCTGCCACCCAGGCTGAGGAGGAGGCGCGCAACCTCCAGAAGAAGATCCAGGCCATTGAGAACGACCTCGACCAGACCCAGGAGCAGCTCACACAGGTGTCCGCCAAGCTCGAGGAGAAGGACAAGGCCCTGCAGAACGTAAGTACCAACAGCATCGCACGAGCGGGGTATAATGGGTCGACTCGCTGCCCGGCGGGGTAGTTGTGCTTGTGCACAGATAGGCCGGCCTTACTGGACCCCCCACAACTGCTAGTGAGAGAGAGAGAGAGAGAGAGAGAGAGAGAGAGAGAGAGAGAGAGACAGAGAGAGAGAGAGAGAGAGAGAGAGAGAGAGAGAGAGAGAGAGAGAGAGAGAGAGAGAGAGAAAGAGATATTCCGGAGACACGACAGAAACGAACACGTCAAAATCCGCTAGCTGATTCGGCAAGGCCGAGCGTGCGCGCGAGCGCAGGAGGGTGCACAGTGCGCGGTGCACAGTGCACAGTGCTCAGCAGCCAGCGGGCCCAGTCCCACCAAGGCGAGGCTCGCGAACAGGGAACGGAATGTTTACAAACACGCCCCCCGTCTGGTCGGGCAGCTGGCCGCTTTTAGGGTTTTGGCGGGGCGTGGCGGGGCGTGGCGGGGCGTGGCGGGGCGTGGCGGGCGCGGATACATACCCACGTAATCGCGGGCGGGCGCGGCGGTGGCCTGCTGCTTTTGCTCCGCCATACGGGGTTGCCGCCCGGGACGGGCCACATTCTTACCCCCTCCCCCTCCCCTCCGCGCTCCACCCCGTCCCCACGAGTGCGCGCGCAATACCTTCAGAACGATTATGCGATAGAGACACAATACGTGTCGCTGCTCTGCGGTCGAGTGGTGAGGGTACATGGGTACATGTCCGCCCCCTCCAGTCTCCTATAAGTAGTAGCGATGTGCTACTCAGACCAACGCCACAGCGCGGCGGCCGGGCGGGCCCGGCGCCACTATACCGACTCCCGGGGCTCGAGCTGGAGCGGGCCGCCATCGGGCCGCCGGGGCGCGAAGCCGCGAAGCCACAGGCAGGCGCCTTGTTTTGCATTCCAGTAGCCGAGCGCGTCTCCGTAGTCTCCGTCATGCCCGGAGGCAGAGGGGGGCATCTATTTACTACTTATACCCTTCTCGGAACTGTACCGGAGCTCAAAGAGAGTGAGAGGAGGATGGCCTAGGTCGAAAGAGAGGGAGAGAGAGGCAACCACGAAAGAGAGAGAAAGGAGAGAGTGGCGAAGCCTCCTTATCTCTGTGCGCAATCGGCTGTCGAACCGCGAGCAGGCGCCTCTGGGGGCCCTGCAGGCGGTCGACCCGTCTGCCCCCTACCCGTCAAGCTGTCCAGTACGTTGGTCTTGTAGTTGTTACTGATGATGTTGATGTTGACACCGGCTGGAGGGTGTTCCAGCTGGTTTCAGCTTCGTTCTCACGTCGCTTTGTCGAGCAGTTTGCTTCCGTCACACTTTGTCCCGTGTCGTCGTTGCCATTCTGCCATAAAAGTCAGCATTTTTCGAACCCTTCAGAAATTGGTCGTTTGCCCGTATGATAACTTCTGGAGACACCGTGTGGGATCTCGCCTCCTCTGCTTTTCTTTTTCTGTTAGATTCTCTTATTTTTGAGTGGTTCCATGATGTGTGCTGGCCGGTGCTGGAGCGTGAGTCGTGCCGTTGACCGGGGCCTCGGGCCCGCCCGGAGCAGTAGTAACCGGCGGCCAAGCCTGGCTGTCGCCTCGCGTCAGCCGGCTCCATAAACATTGGCGCAGGTCTCGTCTGTTTTTAATCTTTCCGGTGATTCCCGCAAAAACGGGTCTGCTTCTGGTGCTGACACAGCTACTGCCACTCCGCTACCTCTGCTACCGTTTCGAGGCGAAGTGCTAAGCATGCGGTCCGGTCCAGGGGGGACGCGCTGTACCCGTCTGCGGACGAGATGGATCGAGCCAAGATGGAAACGGCTCAATCTTGCAGAGAGAGGAAGCCGACGAGAGAAGATGAGGCCGCGACGCAGAGAAATAGGAAGACGAGAAGAAAGTGTATAGAGAAGAGAGCCGAACGAAGAAAAGAAAGAGGATTTGAGAAAACGGCGGGTGCGGAAATGCCAAGCGTGTGGGTGCGAAACAGGGTCGGCCGCGGGTGGCGGGGGGGCGCGCGGGGAGGTAACACAAGCCGGTTAAAATTAGCCCCGGGCCGTGCGCCGCGTGCACCACCCTGCCCTGCCCTGCCCCGCCCCTCCCCGTCGGGGGTGCCGGGCCGGGCCGGGCCGGGCAGGCGCCGCGGCGGCAGCAGCACCCGGCCCCGGCCCCGGCCCCGGCCCGCGGCCCGAGTGGTGCGCCGCGCGGCTCCGCTGCGAGTCCAACGCGGGTCGGCGGGTCGGGTCGGGTCGGGTCGGGCGGGGAGCCAGTACGGTATAAATAGTGAAGAAGGGCAACAGGCGCGGTGCAGGGCGCAGGGCTACCCGGGGCGGCTTGGCACGGCACGGCACGGCCCGCGCACCGCCGCGCGCCCTCAATGGGCGACAGCTGTATCGTGCCTCCTCCTCCACGGCGGCGGCCGTCATGTCCGCCAGCAGCATCGCCTCCAACAGGGCCGCCCCTGGCACCCCTGGCGCCCCTGGCCCAAGCATTCCAGCCAACAGTCGGCTGTTATCATCTGCGATGAGCAGACTGTGAAGACAGCCCCTCCCAGCCAGCCAGCCAGCTTGCCAGCCCGCCTGCCTGCCAGTTAGCGGGCAGAGGAGCCCCACGACAACCTCAGCTCAGCCCCAGCGCGGCGCGCAGCCCGACAGCCCGACCGCGGCCAGCGCCGACTACTTCGGCCCGCCGCCGTGAGGGGCGCCACCGCCGCGCCCGCGGCCTGTTGTGCCCGTCTGGTTACCGTCGCCGCCCCGTCCGCCCCGTCATCGGCGCGCTGCCGGCCCCCGCCGCCAGGGCGCGCGCCACGCGTTTCTTTTTTACTCCTCTTGTTCCTCTGCTCCTGCGGCGAGTGCCGTGCAGCCGCAGCGGGCACGACTTGCTTTATTTGTGTTAGTGGCTGTGAGGAGGAGCGGCCCGTCCGGCAAGATGGCAAGCGAGAAGACGGCCGTGCAGTGAGTCAACGTGCAGCATGGCAGACCAGGACAGCAAGGCCGGGCCGGCCCCGCCCCGCCAGGGCCGCCAGCAGGGCCAGCAGGGCCAGCAGGGCCCCGCCGAGCCTGGCAGCAGCAGCGGCAGCAGCGGCGGCAGGAGGCAGCGCCACCGCAGGAGTGGGCCGCAGCAACCGCAGCAGCAGCAGCAGCAGCAGCAACAACTGCGGCCGCCGCAGCCACCGCCGCAGCAGCAACACGTCGGAGCAGACGACGCGCCGTCCGCTCAGGCTTCATCATCGGCATCCTCGCGTCGCGGCGGCGGCGACAGGCGTCGCAGGCACCGCGGCAAGGGTGGCGGTGGCGGCGGGTCCTCGACGGGAGATGCTGCTCCCGCCAGCGACACCCCCGCCGCCCCCGCCGCCCCCGCCGCCCCCGCCGGCCCCCGCACGCCCGCCCCCGCCCGCGATGCGGACGCGTGCCTCAACAGGTGGCGCAGTGGCACGCCGCCGCCTCCGTCGCCGTCGCCGCCCGTCAGCCGCGCCGGCCCGGACGGGCCTCCACCACCGTCACCCCCGCCGGCCTCTGGCCGCCGGGATCCTGGACGTCAGCGGCGGAGGCGGCCTGCAGGGGCTCGGCAGCCCGGGCAGCGGCAGCAGGAAGAGCCGCCCCCGCAGGCTGCTGAGCCCCCTACCGCCCCCGCCCCCTCGCCGCCCCCCATCAGTGTGGTCCACCTCAAGACAAGGAGTACCCCATCCCCCGCCCCCGTCGACGCCCCCGTCCCCGCCCCCGTCCCCGCCGCCGCCCCTCGGCGGCCGCTGCCGCCGCTGTCGCTGTCACCGTCGCCGTCCCCGCCGCCGCCGCCGCTCGCCGACCGGCCGCCCGGCGACGGCTCCGAGGACCCCATCGAGGACCCCGAGCTGCAGGAGCTGGCGAGCCTGCGCTGCACGAGCGAGAGCGCGGAGCAGGTGGCGGCCCGCGAGGCCCGGCGCCGCGCGCGCCGCTGCTCCGACTACCCGGGCCTGGCCTTCGGCGCCTCGCTCTTCAGCTCCGACACCATGATGAAGTTCAGCGTGATCCGGAACGAGCTGCAAAACATCATGAATCAGCAGCTGAAAAGGGTTAGTAGCAGCAGTGTCAGGTCGAACCCTTTCGGGGCCCCGCGCGGGCGGGTTATGTGCACCGGCTGCATCATCAGCTGTTTGTTGTTTATACCGCTGGTGGCGGCCCCTGTCGGCCGCTGATGGCGAAGGTGCCCCCCCCCTCCCCCACCTCTCATCTGCGATCCCCTCTGTGCGCCCGTGTTCGCCGCGTCCTGTCCGCCACCGTGGCCCTTGTCAAGGCCTCGGCCGCGGGGCCTATGGTCGGGCCGGTCCGCCAGCCCAAGAGTGATGCGAAGTGATTCGATAAACAGGCGCGCGTGTCCTGGCGCCAGCTCAGAGCTGCGTGGGAGGCGACTGACTGCGGCCCGACCCAGCCCGTGGTGCCCGTGGTCCACGCCGCGGTGCCCCTGCGCGCTGCGGCGCTAGTGTCGCGGGAGGATGTGATGTGATGATGTCCGTGGGTGCGCTCGTCCCACCCCGTCCCCTCCCGCCCCTCCCCGTCACTGGTCCGGCTGCTATGTACTCTGTGCGCGCTGCGCGCCCGGCGCGGAGCTCTCTGTGTCTTTACAACTCCCTGGGTTCACTTCACCGATAGGGTGCCGGTTCTGGCCGCTCCCCCTTCACTGAGGCCGTTGGTCGGGTCGGTGAGACTGAGGACAGGGAGAGGCGGAGGAGGAGAATGCGGAGAAGGGGGAACCGTCAGGAGAGAGAGAGAGAGAGAGAGAGAGAGAGAGAGAGAGAGAGAGAGAGAGAGAGAGAGAGAGAGAGAGAGAGAGAGAGAGAGAGAGTGAGGGGCGGGTTAAGGGAGGTTTATTGTTTCCGCTGCTAGGGACCCATTCTGGTAGCCGTGCTGCATCCGCGTCCGTGTGTTAGAGGAGTCCCCTCTCTAACCCGCCGCGCCCCTCCTGGCCCCGCCCCGCCCCGCCCCGCCCCGCCCCGCCCCGCCACGCCCTGCCACGCCCTCTCTTAGCGTCTGGCCCGGTTGACGTGGCGTGGCGCGTAGGCAAGGCGCGGGGCGGAAGGCCCGTGGAGGGGCGGGGCGGGGCGGGGCGGGGAGGCCCACCGCCTTGCGCACCGCGGCACGGGCACGCCCCGACGTGAATACATTAGGCTCTCGCCTCGCCTGACCTCGCCTTATGATTCCCCTGCTGTTCCCCCCTCCCCTACTCCCCACCCACCCAGGGCGCGGGCTTGACGGTTTGGGCGCTGTGGTCCGGCGTGACCCTAGCAGGGCGCCGTCGCGCTGATAACCCTGGCCGATGAGGAGTGATAGCTGTCCCGTCCCGTCAGCTGAGCTGGCTGAGCCTAGAGTCCTCTAGCTGAGCCGAGGTAGCCGAGCTCGCCGTGGAGGTAGGCAGACCCGGCGGACACGTGCGTCGCGCGCGGCGGTCTACCCAGCGCCCGCCCCGCCCCGTCCGCGCAGGCTGCGCCGCACACACACGCGTTGCGAAGGAAAAGGAAACGCGGCTCGCTGTGTGTAGACTTGGACGGACAGCTCAGCGCTGCTCGGCCCACCGCTTTGCGCCTCCTGCTGTGCCAAGTTGTAGAGCAAACAGTGCAGACTCACGAAGCGAAGGCCCCTCCCCCCCCTCACCCCACTACTCCCCATACCTTCTCTCCCCCAATGCCGACAGGCGTGCCGTGCGCTCTGTTCGTCGTTATACCTCCTCCTCCCTTTCTGCCTCTTTCAAACTCTCCGCTCTCCATCCTAACTACACCGGCATCGTGCCTCCGTCTCAACATCTCGTCCTCCGGGCCCCGCCCGTCCCGCGCGCCCCGCCCGCAGACGCTCCAGTTGAGATGTGCTCACTGCACCCCACGACGGCGACGCGGTTCGCCCACCCGAAGGCGCGGCCCGTCTGGGCCGGGGCTCCGCTCTGCTCCTGAATGTGCAGTGCAGCCTCTCGTTCCTCCCCGCCCCGCCCCTCGCGTCTCGTTGCCTTGTTGTGGGCACGGCACACGCGCGCTGCACTCCGCAGGCCCTTGAACCCCTTGAACCTCCCTCACCTTTGACGCGAATGTGGTTTACGAGCCGCTGCTCAACTCAACCCGCGCCTCCATACTCTCAGCAAAAGGCATTTGTCGACGAAATACTTTTCGTAACTCAACGCATTCAGTGCGGGGCGTTTTTATTCTCTAATGATGTAACACGTGGCCACACAGTGGTCATGCCGCACTCACTGTCTTAAGGGACGCGGGGCGAGGAGCTATGGCCTCGGATCTCGCTCCTATTTTTACCGTGATTGAGCAGTTGCTGTTCAAGTCATGAAACGTTTCGCGTGCTACGGCTACGCCGGCTATACCGAGAGTTGCCAGAAAAGTGGGCATAATTAGAAGCCCAAACACAGCGGAGTAAAGATAGGGCTGCATCCATTAGTAAAAGACGCGTACTCGTTCTGAGGTATTGCCTAGTCGGCAGGTACAGTGCAGCCCACATAACTCCACCGTGTTTGGGCAGCTTATTGTCTACTCTTCTGGACTTACTGGCGTCTTCACAATACTTATTTTTTCGCAATGTTTGGATTAACGCTTCCGGCGGCGAACGCGCGATCCACCAAAGTTGGCGGTGCTGTTCTGATGGCGGTGGTCGCCAGACACGACACGAGCAGCGTCTTACAGCAGGGCGAGACGGGGTGGGGGCGGGGCGGGGCGACACGGTGGTGTGCAGAGCACGGCATGAGCTGAGATTGGCACATTCCTGCGGACAGGGCGTGGCGTGGCGGGGTGGGGCGTGGCGGGGCGCGCGGCGTGCCAAGGTGGGGTGGGCCACGACCTGAGGGGGGGATCTCCCGCATGCAAAATGTGTATTATACAGAGTTGTTTTTTTGACCTATTATCTATTGTTGATTTTTTATTTCGTTTTTATTTTTTGAAATATTTTTTCTTTGGTTTTTTAGTTTGATTTTTTTAATGACTTTTCGAGAAAAAAATTCTGTCAATTTTTGATAAATTTTGATCTTTTCACCCCATTTCTGATTTTTTTCTCTCAACTTTTTATTTCGTTATTTTGTTCATTTTTCCCGATTTTTCGTTGTTTTTTGGTATTTTTCTTCTAGATTTTTTGTTGATTTTTTGGGGATCCATACAATGATTTTTTGAAGTGACCCCAAATCGTTGGCCACGACATCACACCGTCATCGGTCCACCTTCCTGGGCGGGCAGCTGGCGGGCAGTCAACCCGCCCTGCCTGCTCTGCTTCTGCCCGGCGCCATCCGCACTCAGTACAGCAGGTGCGGTATTGCACACCTACGGGAAAGTTCCCCCACTTCGGGCCGGGCCGGGTACTGGCCTATCTCCCGCGTGGCCCGAGTCACCCCGGCTCAGCCAAGGGCTCAGCTCACCGGATGAGTCAGATTGATAAGCTATCGACTGCCCCCCCGCCCCGCCCCGCCCCGCCCCGCCCCGCCCCGCCCCGCCCCGCCCCGCCCCGCCCCGCCCCGCCCCGCCCCGCGCACGCGTCTGTGTCGTCACTACGCTCGGTTCTTGTTTTTCGGGCCCTATAAGGATACGAGTGCGACGGTTTGATGCGAGTACAGCTCGGGGCCTGGGGAGGGGGGGAAGGGGGCGCCGGGGGGCGCCGAGGGGTCCTTCACTTAAGAAAATTCAGTGTGTACTGTACACCCCCAATAAAAGTCAGTTAACACTAAGAAAAAATCAGAAAAAAATTAAGAGAAGAAAACACAGAAAAAAATTAAGAAAAAATCAGAAAAAAAAATCAAATAAAATTACGGAAAACTAGAAAAATCGGTGTACGCCTGAATTTTTAGGGAAGGACCCGGACCCCACGCCACTCTAACTCACTTCGGCCGAATTTATTTGCCGGTGAGGCTGGCCGCGCTGAGGAGGGGGGCGTCTAATGAGGCAGCTCGTCGTGACCGGAGCGGATTTCGCCCATTTAGGCGTCTCCTCTTGATTTCGTCCGCCCGTTTCGCCGTTTAGGCACGAGTCCCTCCTGCCCCAATCTCCCCCTCCCCCTCATCTTGCCAAGGGGAGTTAATTTCCCTCCCCCGTTTAGCGCAGCGCAGCCTCCGTAACTTTCTTTTGAGGTTGCCTTATTTTGGACGCTCTTCCTCCTCGGCCTTCCGCACGTTCTGCACGGCGCTGCTGGCGGTGACGTCACCTGTGACCGTTGGCGACGGTAATCCGACCGTATTTGCCGTTTCTTCTTTTTAAAGTTGTTTCTTGAGCCAGCCGGTCCGGCCGGGCGGGGCGGCTGAGGAGGCGTGACATCACCCCGCGTGGCGGCGGCGCTTAGGCCCCGCCCTGGTGCTCGGGGCTGCGCGTGACGGCCACGCTGCTCAGGGCGAGGATCTCTCCTGTCTCCGTCTTCTCCAGCCCACCGCTCTCTCTCCCTCTCTCTTTCTCGGAGTGAGGGCTGCGAGGCCAGGCCGGGGCTAGGCAGCCGAATGCCGCCAATGTTCGGCCAGAGATTATGTCAGTCGTTCCGCTGTGTGGCTCTATGGGCTCTATTCGCCTGTTTGGCAACAATTGTCGAAGCGGCTCCTCCTCCCTCCTCCCCCTCCGCACCCGCTCAATCTGGTCCGCTATTTCCTCTGAGACAGAGACTGGAGACCCTCCTCCCCTTTGCGCCCTGCTGCCAGCCTGCTGCCGTCAAGGACGAGGCGAAGCAAGAGCGAACTGGAGGGAGGGCCCAAAAAAAGAACAAAAGATAGAAGGAAAAGTTTAGTGACAAAGGGAGCTGTGTGTTCTCGTTTCCCGTTTCGTTCTCTGGGCCGAGCGTCGTTGCGGCTTTTTGGTTCAAAAAGTGGGACGAGGAGACTTTTCGGGTACTTTTTCGGCTGATGAGTGTGGCGAGTGACCGAGCGGGTGACAGCTCGGGACCGGAAGTGACCGGAAGCGTACCCAGGAGCGGCGCAGGGCTGGGCCGGCCGGGCAGGCAGTGCACCACACCGGAAGTCACGGTTCACTTGGGGAGCTATTGTACCGGTTTACAGTCGTGCAATAGTCGTTGTTAGTGTTCCACACGTTCGCCCCCGCCTCGTGTCTCTCGGATGGCCAAGTGAATGGTCGCTGATTACAACCTGGACTCTCCTTCCTCTCTTCACCTTTTCCGCCGTAGCGGTCCCGCTCGGCTCGCAGAGCGCACCCAACCTCCAGCCGGCTTGTTTTTCCGATCCTCGCGGCATCATCATCACTCCTCGCCTCGCTTAGCCTATCGCTGGGCGGGGCGGGGCGGGGCGGGGCGGAGGCGAGGTGGAATACATGTAAAGGCTTTGCCATCGCAACCCCCTCCCCCCCCCCCCTCCCTCCATCCATCATGGGTTCGAACACTGCCAGCGCCAGGAGTCTCCTCTCGCCGGTCCTGCTGCTGACTTCGCTCCCGAGTCGTTTCGCGGTCGCGGTGTGTTCCCGGCGGCACCGGCACACTCGGGGGCTGTTTTGGCAGCCGACTGATTCAGAAGATCGCTCTCATCTCTCCGTCCTTGTTGCACCAACAGCGGTGCCCTATGCTGGCCATGGGGGTGTCCCATGAGTGCGACGAGGACAGAGGTATGAAAGCGATCTTCGGAATCGCTCGGCAGTGCGAGTGGCGTGGCGCGACGAGGGAGGGCGTGGTGGCGTGGTGGCGCTCCCCCCCTCCCCCACCTCCCCCGGGGTCCCCTCTGGCGCTAAACTTGCATGCGGCCTGAGCGACACCCCTGGGGCTGGGGCACAAGGTCCAAGGTTCGAAGCATCTTGGTTTACGATTTGGTAGGCGTTCTCCCACTCTCTCTCTCTGCTTACGACAGAGAGAGTGCTATGAAGTGAGCACGCAGCATGCAGGCGCCACTCACAAATAAGCGGTGGACGCAGTGGGCTTGCAGGGAGTGTAACAAGCGAGCCATGTGCAGCGGCGGAGCGGGGCGGGGCGGGGCGAGGCGGGGCGGGGCGGGGCGGGGCGGCCCCCATGGCGGCGCGACGGGCCCACGGCAGTATAGGCGGGTCCGCCCATGTATGGACTGTCCCTGCCCGAGTGCCATGAGCAGGCAGTGCCATGAGCGCTGCCCCGCCACCGGGCCGGGCCGCGCCGGGCGCGAAGCCTTCCCTCCCGATCCCCTCCCTCCATCATGGCGAGCAGAGCACATCTTATTCCGAACAGTAGGCGCGCGCGGCGCCCGCGGGTCCCTGCGCGGTCCATGTGCTTTGCTCTGCTCGTCCCCCTCTGGACTGTACCGCACACTTCTGTTGTAGACTCTGTCGCTCTGTCTCTCTCGCACCTCCAAGGCGCGCCCCATGAGCGCAAGAGAGACAGAGCGATAGGAAAGCGCTCTTCTGAATCAGATCTGCAGCAGGCTGATTCCGCATACACAGTGGTCTCATCTCTCTGTTCTTGTCGCACCGATGGAGCGAGGCCATAGGGAGCAAGAGAGAGAGAGAGAGAGAGAGAGAGGTTACTGCTAAACGCTGTTCGGAATCACCCTGCTGCTGCACCAGCACTATGACTTTCATGTGGCCGGGCCGAGCGCGGCCGGCGCGGCGGCAACGCGAGAGTTCAACGGACAGGTGAGGGCGCTGGTCACACCTGTCCGCCGTCACAGTCACTCGTACACCCCTCTGCCTCCCATCTAGCACATTCCTCTGCGTGGGTAAAATAAAAAGCACGAGAACAACAATCGCTGAAGCAGCGGGCGGCGGGGCGCGCGCATGAGTTGTCGTATTCGTGGAAGCGCGCAAGCGCGCGCAGGGCGTCCAGGGAAATAAGCACATGCGTGGTAAAGTTTCCCACAAGTCCCTCTCCCCCCCCCCCCCCTTTCGGCGGCGGCTGCGGCCCGGGACGCGGGACGGGGACATTGAACAGGGTGAGCACAGGGGGCGGGGGCGTGCGGCCTGGCGACCGCCTGCCTGCTCCGCTTGAGGTTGGGGCGGCGATCTTTTTGTCACACAAGCAGCATAAGCAGGCCTTCCCCCCGGTCGATCTGCGAGCAGGTCATTGACTGGCCTCCTCGGGCTCGGGCCGCCGCGGTCCTGACACGGCACGTCATGCTACTCGACCGGGGCGCCGGGGCCGAGCTGGTCGCGAGGGTGGGCCGCCGTGGCCGCCGCCCGGCGAGGTAGGCAGCCCGCCGGTCGCGCCGGAGTGGCGGCGCTGCCTACAGTCACAGTGATGCCCGGCCCCGGCGGGGCAGCATCTTACGTTATGCGGGGCAGCTATACATCCGCAAGCGACCGACATCAAATGAATGGAACGGGTCACCAAAAGGGGTGGACCAAGCAATCAATCAGTTTGGGGGCGGGGGCGGGGCGGTTTGAAGAAGGTCTGCTGCTGCCGTTTGCTCCGCAGGGAGTAGTGTGCTCTCCGGCATGTCGAAGCAATAGTCGGTTTTGTCGTTGCGGATTCGGTTCTTTTACTATTTCCACTTGACATCGCACTGCTGCTTCCACTACCACCGCCGCAACGGGTACCACCAACCAGGTTCTCTGGACGGCCCCGGCCCCCGGCCCCTGGCCCCGCTCCCCGCCCCGTCCAGCCCCGTCCCCCCCCCCTCGCCCAGCGGAGGAATACACTTGGTCCTGTTCTCTCCGAACTGTCACGTCTGCCAGTACAGCAGGCTCCTTCTTGAATTTTCCTGCATTGTGATCGACACCAGGCATTTCTTCTCCAGAGATCGTGTCTCTTGCTTCGTCTTTTCCGAGTCAGGCGTGCGGGAAAATTCGCTTTGTTGTCGGGACTACTTTCTGCAACCACCTTGCGGGGTGGCGGCGCGTGGCGCGGCTGAGCTGGCGAGACGAGCCGAGCCGAGGCGAGCGGAGCGGGCGGGCCCGAGCGAGCCGAGCCGAGCCGAGCCGAACTGAACCAGCCTGCTGGCCAGGCCCCGCTGCCACCGCCACCATCTTGCGTCGAGCGAGTGGTTTTCGTCCGGGTCCGTCGGTGTGCACCCGTGTGGGTCGAGTGCGGCTCTTTCCTAGTTTAAATCTACCCAAATACCCTAAACCCGTGTTCAAAATGACCGCTAACGTACAACATAGTGGAAATCTGTTAGATGTGTTGAAGAAGAAGATGCGGCAGACGAAAGAAGAGATGGAAAAGTATAAGGACGAATGTGACGAATACGTGAAAAGGATACAAATTGAAGTTAAACGCCGGGAAGAAGTGAGTACCTTAATTTCGGGGTCTTAGTAAGTTTGCAGGTGGCAGAACCTTCTTACTGTTTTTGCGTTGTTTCCCCTTTTTGGGGAGGAAAGTTACGCGACTCTTTTGAGGTTAGCCCAGCCACCCTGTTTCTCTGAATCTCATCGACAGATCGGCTGTTCACCCTGTTATCGATTTTTCTTGTTTTGTTGACGAGTTTTATTTTCTGATACTACTTACATTTCCTCGCAACTTTTTACATAACAGAAAAACTGAGTAATTCATTCTTATACCGCAAACATTCATTTAATTTTCCTTTATATTTGTCAGTTTGGGCCATCTTGGCAAACAAACCTGATGGCCATTCCCTTTTTTAAACTTTGAAGGTCCAGGCTGGTTCGAATTTCTTTTCTAGCAGAATTTTGGGCAGTTGTGAATTTTTTTCTTTAAATTTTTGGTTTGATCTTATCATTACCAAATATATCTCTTAGATGACATAACCTATTCAAAATTTGCCACCTCTGTCATTGATGACTCATTAAAAGAAGTAATCATTTATAATTGTTTTCACTTTCTGATCTCTTATAATTCCAGTTCATATGGCTTGTGCATCTGTGTTCGATAGAATTTTTTTTTTTTTTTAATGAAAATAATGTTAGTGAATTTAATTTTCTTCTGCCTGAAATCACTTGCTGATCATTCAAAGTTTTAAAAGCTTTCTGTCAGATTTTTTGCTATTTTCCCATGGTGAACCATTATTCAGATGGTACTTTTGACCTCTTAATTATTTTTTGAAAAAGAAATCATTAAAAATGTATTCTTCATTTGTACTTCTGCCTGCCTTTTCATTTAAAATTATGTTGAATTTTATTTCATTTGTATAATATTGTAATGAAGCTGCCGCAACTTTATAACAATATTGTATCTCAAAATACGCTTAAATACCGAAAACTATTATGAGTGCCAAGTATTAATTTTAATTGGGATGAACAAATTTAACTTATTGCACTCTTCTCCCTCCCCCTTTGGTGACTGGCTGCCAGTCTCTTGAGGTTGGCACATTTTTGTCGTAAAACAGAGCAGTCCAGGGTGGGTGAGAGTAGGACCAGAGGCGTGGCCACAAAATCTCCATAATTGTTTTCTCTCCGGGCCATTGCTTGATAATATGTGTCCACATATCTTAAGGGTCCTTCACATTTCTGGAAAGCATCCTCGCTTTTCGGAAGTGCGCAAATGATTTAGCAATGTGGGGTGCTCGATTTGGGCCCGTTGGGCCGGAGCTGGGCGGGGGCGGGGCGGGGCCCCGCAGGCAGGGTTTCCAGGATGCAACGCTGGCCGGGCCGGGCTGGCTGCACTGCTGGTTCCCATGACGCGTGAAAATAAAATAAAAGCGACGGCTCGCTTGCTTTTGAGTGACAGGGCAACGCTGTGGGCGCCTAGTGTATCTGAATGTTTGTGCGTGTGTGTGTGTGTGTGTGTGTGTGTGTGGGTGGGAGAGAGAGCGCACTACAGACGAGTATTGTGCTCGCCGCTTTGCCCGCATTGATCACACGCCGTGAACTGAAGCTGCACATCCGCGGCAACGCCCGCTCCGCCCCGCCCCTCCCGGCCCGGCTCCCCAGTACCGCCCCGCCCCGCCCCGCCCCGCCCCGCCCCGCCCCGCCCCGCCGCGCCCCGACCACGTCCTACCCCAAAGAGTCGTAACAGCCCCTCTCTGCCCCGCCCCACCCCGCCCCGGCGCGCTGCAAAGCAGCTTATACACCACCCCGGTACCGTAACGTACGGCCTGCCCTGCCGCGCCGCCGTCGTCCTGGTCCCGGCCTGCCTCGGCTGCAGGGCGATTCCGCACGGCCACTTTGTCTCTTTGTCCTTGTCGCACTCTCGGGCCAGGCCCATAAGGAGCGAGAGAGAGGACATTACAGAACGATACCCTGAATCCGCCTGTGCTGGGCCCAGCGAGAGAGGTCTTTGTCCCAGGGTTGAATTTGATCCGTACTCTGCCGAGAGAGGGATTCACTCACGCCCTCCTCTCCACCGAGGCGGCGCCTGCCCGGCCCGGCCGCACTGGGGCGTGGCGGGCCTGGGCGGGGCGGGGCGGGGCGGGGCGGGGCGGGGCAGCGTCCGCGTCCGGCACCGCGCGCCCGTGATCGGTCGGGTCGGCATCATCGCTGTCCGCGCGACTCTCTGTCCACGTCCCGTCCCTTCTCGTGGACGTTTAAGCGTGAGAGAGTGAAAAGCAGGCGCCTGGCGTCTGCCGCTGGCGCCACCCCGCCCCGCCTCGCCCCGCCGCGGCTGGAGATGTGCGGCCGCGACGGGTAACCCGGCCTTTGGGGTAACTGCATGGCAACATCGGTTCACGCCTCGCGGGCAAGCGGTGGTGCGCGCCGCGCCGCGCCGGGCCCAGCAGTGCAGCACTACCAGACCAGCACCTCTCTGCAGTTCAGTTCTGCAGGGTGGGCCGGACCGGACAGTCTGGGCTGAACCCTCTTATAGCTTCTACGGCCGGTCGGGTCGTCACTCGTCGTCACAGAGGGGTCCTTCACTCATCAGTGTACACCCTAAACCAAAATTAGTCAAAATGATAAATTTTAAATATAATGAAAATGAGAAAAAAATTAAGAAAAAAATCACGAAAAACCAGAAAAATGGGTGTACGCTGGAAGTTATGATGAAAGACCTCTCGGTCGCCACCCGCGCAGCCGCACCGCGTTCGCTGGCACCACGGCTGTGACGATGACATGCCTTGCTCAGCCCAGGCCATGGCCACAGCTGTGGCATGGAGGCCGTGGACCAATCAATTGACCACGGGGCATACGTCCTTCGTTCTGCGCGCTCTGCTTTGCTCTGCCCGCGGGCCGGGTCGGGCCCGGCCGGGCCCTGCATGCGAGGCGCGAGGGGAGGCCTGCGGGGGTCGCCGGGGATGGAGGAAAACCATACGTAGCTCGCGGCCATGCGTGGTGTGTGGGATAGTTCTTGCCTCGCGGTCTTGCCGGGGCCGTAATTCATCCGGCTGGTGTGGAATGAGCAGGCGCCGTCCTCGTCGTCGTCATCCTTTGCTCTCTCTCTCTCGTTCGCTCTCCCCGCTGCACTCTCCTCCTCGGGATGCTGCTGCTCGGACGATGACATGGGGGCGTGGTGGCCCCTCTGCGGTGCGGTATGGGCCTAAGATTTTTTTGTCGTGTCCGCCTCGTGCGGTTTGCCATGGGAAAGTGGGAGTTGGGTGGGGCGGGGCGTGGCGGGGCGTGGCGGGGGAGCCCTGGGCCGCCGTGGGGAGCATGGCAGGCCGTGGTGACAGCTGCGGTGCCGGGGCGGGGCGGGGCGGGGCGGGGCGGCGCGGAGGGAGTGCAACGCAAGTTTCAATTAAAGTGACGCACAGCACTGCGGCGTGCAGCCGCGCCCGGCTCGGCCCGCGTGTCGCGCTATGGGAATGAATGGGGCTGCTGCCGGGGCCGGGGCCGGGGGGTGGGTCGAGTCACCCGCCCCGCCCTGGAGCACTGCAGACGCGATGCGGCCACCCGGACGCCGTACCGGCCGCCCCGTCATGTGTCGGTCGCGACTCGGATCGGCAACAGCGCCCCTTATAGGCCCTGTGGCCGCGTGGCGCGGGTCTGCTGGCCTCCGGCTGGGCTGGGCCGGGCCGGGCTCGGGCCGCCCTGTCACGCATTCCTCGCCGGCCCCCCGTGCCTCATGCAGTTCGCGACCGGACCGATGAACGCCCCCCACGCCGGCCCCGCCCCGCCCCGCCCCGCCGCGGGTTCGGTTCTGGATGACTCCCTTCTCGATCCTCTTCTCTTCCTTTTCCTCCCCACGCTTTCTCGCTGTCGATTCCCTTTTGCTCTGCTCCGGCTGCTTCCGATCCCTCGGCCGCGGCCGCGGACGTATTTCTCATACTGGGCGTGGCAGCTCGAGGAGGAAGCCGGCCGGCCGGCCGGCGGCGCGGCGACCAGCACGTCTGCGGCTGGGGCCGGGCCGGGAGAGAGGGGCCCGGGGCGGGGCGGGGCGGGGCGGGGCGGGGCGCGGGGGCCCCGGCCCGGCGGCGTGCCTACGCCCCATCCATCCAGGGCCTGCCTGCCTGCCGACCTTGCTTGGCTCGGCTCGGCACGGCGCGGTGCGGCCCGGTGGACCTAACCAGCTCATGCCCCTCTCTCTCCCCTTCTCTTGCCCCCCTGCCCCTCCCCCCCCCTCCCGCCCGGTCACTCTTGTACACCTCGCCGCTGCCGGCGGGGTGGACGGGACGGAGGGCTGGGAGGGGCACCAGCGCGGGGCCCCACGGCCGGTACGATCCTGGCGATGATGTGGTTCGTGTCGCCGGGAGGTCAGGTCAAGTCGGCCCCCATCGGGCACTCCCCGAGGCGCAACCCTCTCTCCGCTGAGCAGCGCGTAGCCCATCCAGCCGAGCGATTCCGAAGATCGCTTTCGTACCTCTGTCCTCGTCGCACTCATGGAGCACTACCATGGCCAGCATAGGGCACCGCTGTAGGTGCAACAAGGACGGAGGGATGAGAGCTATCTTCTGAATCAGTCGGCAGCGCCTTGCTGGTGGAGCCAGCTGCGCTCCATTGGCAATATGAACGAACAGCAGTGAGAGCAGTGGGAGGAAGGAAATGAAGGCGTCCAAGCTGGGTGCGTGCAGAGGGACCGGGGGCGGGAGCATCCCCTGCCTGCTGGCCTGGTCTTCCCTCCCCGCGGAAGGTGCAGTTTCTCCCCCCCCCCTTCCTCCCCCTCCTAATCTCAACGCGACGACGAGCAGACGGTTTCCTTTCCAATTGGCAGCGGGGCAGACAGACAGACAGACAGACATCATCGGCATCGGCTTTCAATTATCGGCCTTCGTGGACAGTTTTCCCCTCTCATTGTGGGCTGCGCTGCGAGCAGCACCCCCTCGCGTCGCGTCTGGCTAGCTGCCGGGCTGGGCTCCTCCCCGCTGCGCAGCGCCGCCGTCGCGCCCGCCGCTATCAGCGCAGTATAAAGTCCTTTTATCCCCCCCCCCCCCCGCTGCCGCCCCGTCCCTTGCTGCCGCCTTTCTGCATTTTCTTTCGTGGCGGTGCGCAGCGCTGGAGGAAGTTGGGCCCCTGATACGGCGTCCGCCTTCGCGCTGGGGTACACTCACTGGGGCCCGTCTTTGCGGGTAACTCTCCCTTTCCTTTCCACCTTCCCCCTTTTTTCGCCCCTCTCCAATGGGCCACTGGGGCGCGGGGCCCTGGTTCCGCACCCCCTCCCCCCGCCACGCCACGCCTCGCCACCTGCTGCCACGCCTCACCGGCGCCTGGCGTGGCGCACACTGGACCGCTGGTTGGAGGATGGGCGATGTCACGTTTCTCACGCTCAGGGGCGCGGCGCGGGTCGCAGCCGTGAATCGCCGCAAGCGATATCAGACCTGCCTCTGCCTCCAACCCATTACCCGCCACCTCTGGGCTTTTTAATGTTGTTTCGCTCACCACTGCCGCGAATTTCGCCGTTGTCTCTGGTTATCGTTCTCAGGGTTGCCACAAGTCAGGAAAATCAGAAAAATGTCAGGTATTTGAAAAGTTTTCAGGAAAATGTTAGGTAATTGGGGCAAAAGTTTTCAGGAAAAATGGGCTGAGGCCTGAGTTTTTGCCTGTTGGCTGCGAACAGATCAGTGCAGCTATTTTATTCTCTGTTAAAAATTGTTTGCCAGCACACAAAAAAGATATTTCGGCATTCTTTTTATTTTTTAAAGGACACCCTACGACCACTTTTTACCGCTATTTTACTGGGTATGTGGTGTGAAAATGTCAGGAAACATCTTCATTTTCGTCTGGAATTTGTTAGGAAAATGCCAGGAAAATCGACAATTCCTATTCTGTGGCAACCCTGGTCCTCTCTCTCTCTCTCTCGCTCCGACTATGATAAAAATACTGTTGTACATTTGTCAAGCCTCCATGCAATTAGTGTGCCACGCCACAGCCCTGCGTCGCTCAGCCGCCCGCTCGACCGTGGCACCCAGCCCGGCGGGGCCCGGCGGGGCCCGGCGGAGCACTGCTGTCGCTCGCAAATTCAACGAAACTCGTGTCTCTGGAATTAATCGAGTTTGTTGTTGCGTCCTTTTCCAGGCCGAGAGCGAGGTCGCCGCCCTGAACCGTCGTATCCAGCTGCTGGAGGAGGACCTCGAGCGCTCAGAGGAGCGACTAGCCACAGCCACCGCCAAGCTGGCGGAGGCCTCTCAGGCCGCCGATGAGTCCGAACGGTGGGTGTCTGCCGACCCGTTGTCTGCGGACACTAGAAACCCAAGTGTGTGAATGTCACTCACTTCTACTAGGTGTGCGAATGCCCATTCGTGCACTTGGAGGGCAAAGTGTGTGAATTTCCTGGCAAAATTCAGACCGTTACGCCCTCAAGTGTACGAATGGGCATTCGCACACATCCAAGTGTACGACATTCGCACACTTGTGTTTCCAGTGCACTCGTGGCGTTTAATGTTTCCTTCTGCCCTTCTAGCGGGGTCTGCTTGGAAGGGGTGGGGAGGGAGTGGTATATCGCCCTGAGCACAGTGGTCCGTAACTAGTCAAAACTCAAGAATATTACTGTAAATACAAAAGTTAAAGTTATAATGTATACCTTTTAACAATCATCCGCCTGTATTTAAAGTTAAACTTACAAAGAAAATTGATTACTTAAATTTAAATGTTGAATGTTACATACATGTCCTAAAATTTGGTGTTTGGGTTAGACGGCCTGCCCTGATCAATTTCGTCAAGTTTAACATTCTTTATTTGCTAAATTATGTAGCAACCTTTAAATAATAACATGATTATTTGTTGCGTGCTAAGATTTGTCGTGTTGAAAGGTACGTTAAGTTACGGATCCCTGCCTGGGCAGCGTGGCGCCGCACCGCGCCACTCGCTTACTGCCAAGTGCTTGAAAAGAGGCATGTCCTGTTCCCCTCCTCTTCTGGCTTATATCGTTGCCCCCGGTCGTCCCGTCCCGCCCCGCCCCGCCCCATGCTCATGTTGACGCGTCAAGAACTTTAATTTCTTCTGCATGATGATGGGGGGAAGTTTTGAGAAAAGATTGGATTGCTAGTTTTAAGTGCGATTTCTGGGAATTTCCAGTAATGTTTCTCACCATTGTCAAGGATTTGATTAGTTACATGTTTCTCTTTTGGCTTTCAATTAAGATTCTTTCAAAATTTAATTTGCATGCTGCTTTTATAATTTTTTGCCCATTTCCCCTGAAACATGAAAACAATTCTTTCAAAATTTAATTTGCATGCTGCTTTTATAATTTTTTGCCCATTTCCCCTGAAACATGAAAACAATTCTTTCAAAATTTAATTTGCATGCTGCTTTTATAATTTTTTGCCCATTTGCCCTGAAACATGAAAAAAATTTTGTTCAGTGACCCAAAGCACTGATAAGTTTTATCTTGATTATCTCACTATCTCTTTTTATTTTCATATTAGATTTTCTTGTACTTTTGTGTATCTTCAGTTTTTTCTTGTGAAAGAGAAATGTAACTTAATTATTTTTATGAATTTATACCCCTTCTCTTTGTTATTCCTACGTACTATTCACTAACCTACTGCTCAAGCTTAGCGAAAAACATTTCTGGAAATATCTTGTCTAACCCATTTACCGTGTGGTTTTTAGGATACGGAAGGCGCTCGAAAACAGGACAAACATGGAGGATGACCGAGTCGCTATCCTTGAGTCCCAGTTAGCACAGGCCAAGCAGATTGCTGAAGAGGCCGATAAAAAATATGAAGAGGTAAGGGTGGTCATAAATCTTGTCTGAATTCTTTTCCAGGTGCAGATGCTGCCGTCCATGTCGCTGTCATCTAGGGTGACCATGTTGTCAGGCTGATGTGTTATTTCTGTGATATTTACTGTAATGTATTATTGACAGTAAGCAAAGAATACTGTTATTATCATTATATTTTTTTATTTTCTTTTTTTTATTTTTCAAAATTTTGATTATGTGACATGTGATGATTTTAATTTCAATCAATCAAGATTTTCTAGTATTCCTTGTTGACCTCAGTGATACATTATGTCTAGCAACCATGAGTAAGTTGAGAACATGCAATTTTATTATACAAAGGAAAGAGTTGCAAAACGAATGATTCTACTCATCTTATTTTTTTCAAAGAAGCGTAGTGTGTTTTCATTTCCTCCTGGTTGCTGCAACACATCAGTTGACTTCATGGTGTCTTTGTAATTTTTGCCTTGTTCTAATGGTAGTAGCTACAATGGTCTCCCACAGTGCCCGCAAGATCCTGGAAAACCGCAGCTTGGCAGATGAAGAGCGAATGGACGCCCTGGAAAATCAGCTGAAGGAAGCCAGATTCATGGCTGAGGAGGCTGATAAGAAATATGATGAGGTGATTTCTCACTAGCTTTTGGTTTGGCATGTGTGTACGCCTTATGCCAAAAGTATCTCAGTGTTGTATACATCCATCATCCGTAATTTTACTTTTTGTAAAACTTGTATGGAGATGAAGCTGATAACCTCGCATTCTGTTGCCTTTGACTGATAATTTTGTTTTTGGTCTTTTTGTTTGTTTTGTATTTTAACAGACCGAACACCATGGAAAACTTATTCTTTCATCGTCTTCGTCCCTTTTCAAAAGTGAATAGTGTGTGTTTGTGTTCTTTAAAGCATGTAAATCATGCTTAGTGCCAATTCTCAGCACTCTCTTTGAGAGCAGAAAGTGCCAAATGTGCTGAAATGCACCAGTGTTTACAATCAGTTTATCAGTGCGCTAAGATGTGCCAAATAATGTGTAGTGCTCTTCTACCAGTGAGTGATAATATTCAGTGTCATGAAGAAGTATGAAATCACAGTGAATGTGCACCAAACAAGTGAAATCATTAAGAAGTGATGTGTTATTTTCATATCTTTATTCTGTGAAAGTGATGGAGATCAAGGGATGTTGAGAGAGGGTTTGTCATGACTGATCAGTCGTCCAATTTACTTTACCAATGAATAGTGAAGGAACAGCAACTTTCAAACTTTTAAACAGTAGCATGCTTGCCTCTTGGTGGCTCCTGTCTGTGGCTACAACATATTTGAGTACGTAATATTTTGCTACTAAATTTTCTTTGTGGAATAATTTTGCTGTGTTCTTTGTACATCAGTTCCTTCCATGGTGATCGGGCAATTTTTTGGTCAAACATGATATTATATTGGCCGTTTTGCCTCAGCTCTTAAATAGAATAGTTAGCTCTCTACCCCATGTAGTTTTGCATGGCTGGACAATACTGTCTAATATTCAGTAATTTTCTGAACCCTTTCAAATTAATAGATCTTCATTGGTAGTCATTTTCAGATTCATTTTAAGTGCATGTTTTGAACTACTAACAATTTACCCTTTTTGGGGAAACCTTTTAATTACCATGACTGATTTTTTTTAAAAATTGTACTGAGCATGGCAGGTCAATCTTTTAATTAATTGTATTTGGCAATTTAATTAATTAATTAGGAAGTGGGTTATATGTTAGATTTTTACTGTAGTCTCTGAAAGTACATACACATCTGGTGTGGCCTGAAACCCCAATTGTTTTTTTACCGGTAATGTTATTGTAATCTTAAAATCTGTGGTAGATGCAGTTTAGGGAATGTTCATATGTGTCGTTAAGTAGGGGAGCATAGAGATATTTGATTTTATATTGACATCAATCCAAAACTCATTTACAGGTCTTGGTGTTTGTTGCCTATCCTGTTGATGTCATAATGTCAAGTAATATTTAAGTTGCTCTTGTGGCATCCTGATGGCAGTTTCTTGTGCTAGTCATCTATCATCTTACTACAGTATAAGTTTGCTTTGTTTGTCTGAGGTTTTGGAAATTTACTGTATAAGTCCTCGGATATTACCAATGAATACCTTTAGGAGGGGTTGTCAATAAGTCTTAGCAGTGATATTTCCCCCCCTTTTTCTCACTGCAAGTAATGGAGTGCAGTTCAAGTGCAGCTAGGGTTAAATCAACTGCCTTGTTACCTAGTCAGCTTGTATTCATCTGAAAGACTACTTATTACAGGCTGTTAATCTGTATCCTCATTGAAGGTTTCTTTTTTTCAAAAATTATCTTTTGTGAGGTAGGAAGTAAACAATAACACATTTTGCTTTTGATTTGTGTTCATCAACTTAACATGAAATGCTTGCCTTGTAATGTCAATGTGAGTTTTGTTATTTGGCTTACTCATTGAAGAGCTGGATGCCTGGTATACATCTTACAGCTGCTTCATTTGGGTTTCTGTTTGAATTGAGTGGTGTGCCTTATTAATTTTCTGTGATTGTGTTACAATGTTTCAATAATTACATGATATTTAAAAATATATTTGTATTGACATGTCTTGAAAACATTTGAAAACCTTTTACTAAAATCTAAAGCAACCAAGAAAAGTATTCTCTTGAGGGTTAGTATTTTAAAATATTTTCATTGATAATAATTTAAAGTTTCCAAGTCCTGCGGTAAATAGCTTACAAGAAACAGTTTTCAGGGACTTTGAGGGAAGGAAGCTTTTAAGCATCTTTAGAGCAGTAGTGAAATGAGAATTTTCCTGCAGGTTGCCCGTAAGCTGGCCATGGTTGAGGCTGATCTGGAGCGTGCTGAGGAGCGTGCTGAGGCAGGAGAGGCGTAAGAGTCTTGTGTGTTTGTGTGCATGCCATTGCCCGCAGTGATGTGACAATTTCATGCACCTTTTACCACCCCTATTTGTTGTTGTTTTGTAATAATTAATTCTGGATAACCTCAGTTGGCTTAAATATTTGAAAGCTGGCACTTGATGTGAGCTTTTTTCCATGTTTGAAGCCTAAGGACATGATCTATTAACAATCTGTTTGAGTGAATTATGTGCTAACATGTTTTTTTGCAGCACCATTGGGCAAAAGCAGGTGCACTGAAACTCCTGATTATTTTGCTTTCACGAATTAATAAAGCAATTATGTGACCACGTTTATCTCCAAGATATTTTTTTTCTTTCTTGTTTGTGGTTTTGCTTGTCACAAAGTTTATCATAAGTTTGCAACTCGAGTTTGAAAGAAAAATAATCAGTGCTGGACAAGCTTGTTTTGCACCGCTCAATATAGTGCATGAATTTTAAATTTTGCACGGCGTGAATCACATTTGTGTCGCTTCTCCAGGTTGCTCGTAAACTCGTCATGATGGAGCAGGATCTTGAAAGAGCCGAGGAACGAGCAGAGCTTGGAGACTCGTAAGTTATTCACGCTTTTGCTTGCAATTATGTCATCTTATAGATAAAGATGAAATGCGTGTTCGGAGTGCTCACTAATTCTTAACTAGTTTCAAATAAAAAAAATAAAAATAAAAAAAAACTCTGACTCAAGTTAAATATCAATTTCATCTCACTGATATTTGATACTTAATTATTACTGCCAATGGTTGCGTCAATGAGATTTTCCTCATTTATCTCCTTTGCTTCTCAGGAAAATCGTGGAGCTTGAAGAGGAGCTTCGCGTCGTTGGCAACAACTTGAAGTCCCTCGAGGTTTCAGAAGAGAAGGTAAGCTCATACATGTTACTTTTTCTTCAAAACTTATTCATGATCATGTTCTCAATCAATTACAAATTACTGTACTTAACCTGCCTCTTTTCTCATGGATCTGTTAGAAAAACTTGAAAGAACTACCGTTTACTAGCCATTTCTCGAAAAAGCTTCCCAATTTTCAGTGATTTTTGTCCCAGTGGATAGAAAATGTTCAGGATATTTCATGAATTTTTTCCAATGAATCTACAGGCCAACCAGCGGGAGGAGGAATACAAGCAGCAAATTAAGACCCTGACCACCCGGCTAAAGGAGGTACCGTCATGTGTGCTCCTCGAACCAGTCTAGAGCCCGTCCCTTCCCCTCTCCCATTCCATGATAGCCAATCATCTTTTAAGATTTTGGCTTCTTTCCCTAAATCACTGAAGCCCTGGCCTGCATGGGTTTTGAGTGTTTCAGTGTCGAGGCAGCTTCACATTGCAGGTTGTCGTGATTGCTCACTTTTAACATTTTGTTTCAGCACCATGTGTTCCAGCTCTTCCAACGCTTCCTGTATTGCCTTGTGTGCCCGCTCTTATGCATGGCCCTGTTCAATCCAGCCTAGTATTGGTTTTAAACTAAAATTCGTGTTTGTATTTTGTTTCATGGTTGTTGACACATAACAGGCCACTGCCACCAATGAGATTTGCGAGGACAAAATTCAATTGATATCCGATAAACTGAAGGAAGTAAGTACGGGTTATATGCATATCAGCATTAATCAGCTATACATTTAAGCTCAATTTAATTTGAAATACTTAGTGAAGGTGAAAGCAACAAATTTGTTGATGGGATCTTCCCTTTCCTGCAAGTCAAATGACTAGATAAGGTTTAGTTGACAGAAAGGTGCACCTAAGAATATAGTTAAACCTAAGTCCTGGTTTGCTTGAAATCCTCTGCAAGACTGACCATTTCTTTTGTTAATAAAATTAGTAATGGGTCTCAGTTTAATCCACTTTCCAATATAACTTTCTTCTTTTTCTTAAATTTGTAAAAATCATGAAAGTACCCTAACTTACCAAGCTTTAAATGACTTATTGTAAGTTGTTTTTAACTCTTTGATGAAAACTTATTTCTAATCATTTCACATTTTATAAGTGTATAAAGTATGTTAGAATCTATTAAATGAGGTGGTTTGCATAAATGAAGGAAAAGACTACATTCTTTTTCGGCTGACCTGCTACAAAGTACCTCTTGGTAGTTATCAATTTTCTTTTCTTTACAAATTACTGCTATAAAAGTGTGCGCTAATCTTCCATAACACTTGCTTTTCAAGTTGCATGCACGCTGCACACTGAATAATTGCTTTAGGAAACTGATGAGACTTAAATAAATTACTCATGCTTTTGTGGTGGGTTGTTAATCACACATCAAGCCACTTGAAACAGGACGCAGGAGGATTGGCTGTGACTTACTGGATGTGGACCTCTGTGTTAATTGTGTGCTATCAGTTAATGGTGCTTGCACCTGTGAAGCTGCCTCATCCTAATTTTCCCTTATACCCCTATCCTCCGTATGATTTCACATTCCCCAGCATGTCTCAATTTTTGTTTACTTAGTTTTGTCACAATCTGAAAGGCTATAAAAGAAAACTGCCCTCACACATGTGATGCATAGTAGTTTTCAACTAATCACGAAAATCAAAGGTGCTATGTAGCACCCTTAAAAGAGTGCTACTGATGTTGTGCCTGTTATGTTCTAATAAAAAGTGCAAAAAAAAGCACCTATTGGAGGTAATTGCGCATCTGTAATGGATGTTGTGCAGTAGTTTCCCTGAAGGGTGTTTGCAGAGCACTTTTGTTTTTCCAGTGTTCTTACAAACTGCCGTGAAGGTGCAGAATCTCTTTACATCTTTTCAGAATAATGTTGACAATTATTCATAATTTTCATAAATATAACCCAAATCCCCTTTGTTGCATTATAATTCTTTAATGATGATTATACTTAAGAAATTAGTTCTTATATGATTTTGTCTTACAGGCTGAGGCGAGGGCTGAGTTTGCTGAGAGGTCTGTGCAGAAGCTGCAGAAGGAGGTTGACAGGCTTGAGGGTAAGTACCAAGTTAGAAGAAGGTACTTTTTATACTTTCAAAACTCAATTTTTCTTTATAAAGATTTTTATTTAAATGAAATATCACATTTATTTTTAAAAAGCAATTTTAGGGATGTGTGTGTTATTTATCGGGGACTTAAATCAATGGGTTAGGGAAATTCAACGAGTAACAAATTTGAAAGGCCAGCACTCGTCAACAAGATAAATCTCAGATTCCCAATTGTGTGGCGATGCTGTAACAATATTTTGTGTGGCCCTGTTTTACTCGTGTCAACTTGCTAACTACCAATCCAATGTTAGTTTTGCTTAACCCTGCCCGGATCATGTAGCCCTCCTGTGAGGAACATGTCCACTAGCAAAAACATTCAGTCTTAACACATGTGAAGCTGCGCCAATAAGTTGGTCCCATTGCATGTTGAAGTGCTGTTTTTAAAATTATCTAAAGTTATTTTTGATTATTTTTGCATGCACCCTGCTATACGAATTTTGGCAAGCCATTTTAAGTTTTGCTATCTACATTTTGCTCCTTATTTGTTGTGTTTTATTTTGCATTTTCCCTCTACTCAATTTTTTTTCCCCCTTAATTCTTACAAAAAGAAAGTGTGTGTATAATTGTGTTTTTTGCAAGTGTGCTGTGTTGTGTGCGCTTTTTGCTGATTGCAGTATGTTTTCAGATGACCTGGTTGCGGAGAAGGAGAAAAACAAACTTCTGCAAGAAGAGATGGAAGCCACCCTGCATGACATTCAGAACATGTAACCTGTCCCTGCTGCACCCCTGTGCACCCGCATGCACATTGTGTTGTAGGTTTGATGATTTTTTTTTTTTTTTTTTTTTTTTTTTTTTTTTTTGTTTTGTAATTTTTTTTTTTTGTTTTATTTTAAAATTTCATTTCCTATTTTTCTAATACTTACGTGTACATAACGCCATTGACTATGTCAAGTGAAAATCTTTTACACAAATGGTATATCATAATAGAAGTGTCATATTTGGGATGCTCTTCTGGTTCAGTATTAATTTTTAAGGGGTGTGAAACATTCTATTTTCTATTAACCCATTCAAAGACATCTTTTCACCAGTTTTGTGCTTTTCTTTGTTTCCAATAGTCTTCATTTTATTAAAATTGTTAGGATGCTTACCATTGCACAAATAAGAATCTGCTCCATCTCATTTTTAATGTCACTCTTAAGGTTTAAAAGCTTGTTGTCATTGATATTGTTCTTGAACTTGCTTCCTGTTGTCCTGTCACATTTATGTGATTTCTTTGGACTTTTCAATTGCTTGCTGCTTGTCATCCCAGTATTAATTTAAAGTGCACGATCTGTTAGGTTGTAAGTTCCAAATTAGGATCATTGGCAGCACCATTAAGTCTGACATAATTTGGACCATTGCATTAGGAAAAAGTGCATTTTAAGGCCAACAAATTGTAGTAAAAGATTTTCCAGTCTGCCACATGATGTGATAATGAGCTATTTAAAAATCACCTTAGTATTGGTATTTGGAAGGTGAAGTAGCTTCTGCAATGTGGCTTGATGACTAGCAATTAACATAAGAAAAACGCATTTATGGATCTTTATCAACTTGGCCTACTTGTGTTCACTTCATTAATTTGATTAATTGTTTGTATTGTTAGAATGAATTGTAAATTGATATTCATATAAATACTTATCTTTCATCTTAAAGATGTAAAACTTGTTCAAAGGGCAGTGTGCCCTGTATGTTATTAAAGGGAGAAAATTTAGTCAAAGCTTCAGTCTCTGTGCTTTTCTGTTCCAATTACAGAGGGCTTCCTAGCCTGCTCATAATTTTACTGTCTTAAAGATAATATTCATTTAAATGATCATGAAGCCAGAAGGATAAATTCAAAGTCTGTGTAGTTCACAAGCTTGTGCCAAATTAAGGGGAATATATTACTAAGTGATATTAAACAAATCTTGTGGCATAATTTGTTCAATTACTTTCACACATTTCACATTCCTCTGTGTTCTGCTTTACACAACTTCGCTTTGCCCTCCAAAATTTCCATTAATGTTTTGTAACTCATTGTTAATTGTGGACATGACATTTTTCTTTATAGCTTTTCAGTCAAATTCTTGTCAATTCTCTGATTGTGAATATTCTTCTAATACTTGATATAATAGCTTTTAAAAATGGAAGCTTTGGATGAAAATTTGTGAAGTAAACGTGTGTACATGAGCTAACTGCGCTTTATATTTGGCTTTCAGATGAAATTGTTGCTGAAAAGGAGAAATACAAGGAAATTGGAGATGGCTTGGATCTAGCCTTCGTAGAATTGTATGATTTCTAACGTTAGGCTATGTGCGTGCGTGCCATCACTACTTGCCCTCTCATCCACACCATTCACTGCTGTTAATTCTGAGTACATCTTAAAAGTAACAGCCATGGACTTGTCATAGTTGTGTACAGTGCAAATGCCACTTTTACTTATTTTGTCATGAAGTTGCTTTCTTCATTAATACAGGTAAATCCGCTTAAACCGTATCCGCTTAAACCGTTTCTCCGCTTAAGACGTTCGAGAGCCGTTGTACAGTTAAAACGTAGGCCTAAACAGTGCATTCAAAATCCGCTTAAAACGTTTCCGCTTAAGACGTTTCTCCGCTTTAAACGTCCGTTTTGGCTCGTTTTTTATCCGTTTAAACCGTTTTGAACCGTTAAAAAAGCGCATTTTTCGCCAAACTCGAGTAGGTTTTCGTTCCAATGCTACGCGCGCGTAGCTCCACGCTGCCGCTACCCCTCTCTGCGCCGCCGCGCCGCTATCCCTCTCAGCTCTCCCCTCTCCACTCCCTCGGTGCTCAAAGATTTCAAATTTCTTCAAGCCTGTATAAGGACCATCCCATGCATGCTTAAATAATGTTTTCTAGTTTGATTGAATTTTGATTCCTAGTCTTGAAATAAATACTTGAGGTATGTTATGACAAATTTAAATTTTCATTTTACAGTATTGCAGTTTAAAGAGCTTTAATTTTGTATCCTAGTCTTGACTAAAGTACTTAGGTATTATGTATAAAAGTATATATCCACTAAATATACTGTATATCCACTAAATATACTGTATATCACTCAAGATTTTATATTTCTGCATTTGAAGGGTCCTTACACTCCCCCCCACCGAGTTACGGCGAAAAATGCGCTTTTCCGTGAAAAAATGCCGACTTCCGCTTAAAACGTTCTCCGCTTAAACCGTTCAAATGCGGCGGAACCGGGGAAAACGGTTTAAGCGGATTTACCTGTACCTTTTTTTTTATTTTTTTTATTTTTGTTGGCTGATTCTAACACCCAACCATCACAGCTTCTAGTTTATTAATTGTAAGCTATGTGTTTGATTCTCATATTCCAAAATAATAGAAAAGAGCTGATTCCATTTCAAATGGAAGAACTTTACCAACAATATGATATGTAAATTGTTAACACTGCCCAACTATCAACTGATCTTGAAGATCCTATTCTAATTTCTGCAAGTCTTTTCCTAAATCACAGCTTTTAGGGATAGTTTTTGAAAGAACTGTTTCATCTGCTTTTTGTGGAAACATGTTGAAACATGTCTCCGTACTTCAATGTGATTAAGGGAGGGGCTCAGAAAAACTGTGGCGGATTCCAATTGATCACTTACAACTAGGGTTCATGTTGATGTAACCTTAGTTAAGTGATTTGCTTTTCATGCTTCTGCTTCTTTTAACTTTTAACCTTGGGAGATCAAATCTGAGTTAGATGGGAGGATAGTCAGCTGGTCAGAGCTCATATCTATCTGGGATTGTTTCTCAATGAGATTAGGTAATTTATCAGCCGGATTCATTGTTTCAAAACAATCTTAAAAAAAGTGATTTGCTCACTTGTTATTGTATGGTTTTGAACTTTCTTCACTCATCATTTGTTATCATTTGGAAAAACATGATTCAGGGTGTAGCAAGTTTGTTCTGTACATTTTCCCTGTATTTATACATAATTTATAATTCAATAGAATTATATCTTTTGAAGTGCAGTTTAGGTTTGATGACTTTTCAACCATAACTACTACCTTAACAACATTTTTTTTAAAATATATATTTTGAAAAGAAATTTTTATCTTTTTGTTTATTTATTGTCATGTGTGATTGAGCTAATTTATGTGTTGCCTGCATCCTGCAGATGAGCTGGTCCACGAGAAGGAGAAGTACAAGTACATTTGTGATGACCTGGACCAGACTTTCTCTGAGTTGGTTGGCTAAGTGTATCCATCTTTCAAAAGTCATCTTGAAATCTGCCCCAATCACTGACTTATTATTGTTAAAAATGGGATCTATTTAATCTGTCTTCATTATTCTCTGTAAATTATTTTTGTTAAATCTATTTAGTACTTCCACACATCTTGAGACTCTTTATGTACACTTAATGTAAGTCAAGCGTTGTACCATGTAAAAAGAAGTATTTTAAAAATTGGTGCAGTATATACTTCCAAAACATCCTCAGTTTTATTTATTATTGTTTTTTCATTTAATCCTTTTTATTTACCATTATCATTTATTTAATTTCCTTTCTGCTACCCAGCACTGTGCACAATGTATTTTTTTTTTCCTTGACATTGTATCTCTTACACATTCTCAACCAAGCAAGGAGGCATAGACATATTAGTCTAATTTCTTTTGCAGATTTTAAATTATATTGTTAAGACAATAATTTTGTGAAGAGCTGTAGTTAGCCTAGGAATGGGGAATTAAATAAATGGAGTGGTTGGTAGCTTTGTCCCTTTCCTCTACCGCCTTCGCAGACTAATGAAGAAGAAAAGAACACATTTGAATGAATAAGGACTCATCTAACTTCAACACCAGCAGCACACAACTTTCCTCATCTTCTTGTTACTGTTTTCAATGAATTTGAACTTCCAGGCACATTGTGAATAGTTTGTTTTCTCATTGAGGTTCTGAAGGTGTATTTGTTGTGTGTCCATGGCTTTGTTTATGCCATTCTGTAGTTTGAATTTGCGGTAGTGCGCAGTATATTTAGTATTGATTGCTTATTACTGTAGATTGTCTTGCATTCGTCTTTTCACACATATTCACTCAAGCTCTCCACTATTTTCAACCCAGGGGTAAAACTTTTTATTTGTCTTGTCTACTGAGAAGATGGGTTCTGAGATCTATTTAGCTGGTGCCAGTGCCAGGGTGGTGCTTTACGTTAGGAGTGTTTTTTTTACACTTGATACACAGACTGTTTTATGATAGGTCACTTCATGCAAAAGGCAATATTTTCCCAAAGGTCTACAAAGGATCTCTCATAAGAAGAAATACACATACCCAAACATTGTGCTTCTATCCCCTTACTAACATCTAAATGTCTTAGCATCAACTGTAATCCAGCTTCTTGCTTTTCTTTGTCCCAAGCTAACATATGTGTGCCTGTTACAGAGGAACTGGTGAAAGAGCGAGCCCGATACAAGGCCATGGCAGATGAAATTGAGATGGCAGCGTACTAATCACAACCTCAAAGTCAACTAACTTCCCCCCCTTTTTCTGCTTCAAAGTTTCAATGTGATCTCATTGCAATTACGAATTCCCTTCCCATTTACATACCAAACACGGTTCTCTGTTCGCGTCTCTCCCCAACATTTCTCGTCTACTGAGGAGTGTTGCCTGAGGTTGAGGCATCCATCACCATGGACCCAAGAGCTCATGCACAACTGAAGATATTCCTCGTCCATCACAAATTAGAACTAAAATCTGGGCATAGACCTAGCAGATTTATTTGACTTCATTTTTCTGAACGTTTTTCTCTTTTTTATTATATGAATTATTGTCTGGCCAAATGGTCAAGGCATGTGATTGGAAAACATTCCAAAGCCAAACTTGTGTTGTAGTTAGATTTTTGGCTCAATTGTGTAAAAATTGAATTCCCTGTGGTGAAATTATTGAAATGTCCATTGGGTCAGTATTTTGTCTGCTTTAAATGTTCTGCTGAAATGTAGAGAATTTGTTGTCTCATACATTGGACTTTGAGGCTGATTGCTACCCAAAGAGAGAAATAACAGAACAACCAGGTATTTTGCTTCATCTGCATGTCAGAATGCATGTGAAATTATTGTGGCTGATGACTGACAATATTCAAATTTGCTTCTTCCTCAATCTTTTCTCTGATTTCTGTTTGTTTTATTTCATACATTGCTGTAGGATGTTTCCTCATGCAAAGATTAAAAGAGTCAAATCTCTCATTGTGATTTTTAAAGAGGAACAATACTAAATTAAACTTGTTTATCTTCAATTTTCCCTGATCAGTTTGAAACATAATTGTGCAGTGGAAACGAAAGTTTTTCAATTCTAAATGTAGTGTCCCCCCCTCCCTCAATAATTTGGTAGCTGATTATCCTATTTTATCCATTTTCGATTCTAAGGGGGTCAGATAAAACTTTAACTGATTTCAAAATCGGATGCTCCTTTATCTTTCATTTTTCCATTATTGTTTCGCTGAGAACCTGACTAATTTCTTTGGGTCTGCTTGGTTTTGGACAACACATTCCAAAATGCACATTCTGGGCTAATTTTTTTTTATTACTAGAATCTTGTCACTTGTTGGTAGACTTCCTAGACTTCCAATCTGGCTATTTTTGTAAATTAGGTCGACCTGTTGCAGACACACAAAGTGTGGAAGGATACATCTCTAAAGTCAGGCACTTTAATATAGGTGTGTCAGATAATGCTTTCAAAGTTGACAATATTCTCAGGGATGGTTGGTTTTCAATTTTTTACTGTCTGTTTGCGTTCTCTGCGTGCCTTTGAAAATACTATCTCTAGGAGCGGCATTGGAGGCTTTTGGATGCTGAGGAAAAGGATCTGAAGCGCGTGTTTTGGCTGTAACACCCTTACACCTGAAACAAATCACTTAATAAATGTGCTAAAGCATCCTTAAATAAAAAGAAGCTACTGTGTTTGCATTGAAATGAAAAATAAAGTATTGTAAGGAAAATACATACTACCCTTTGTCGTTCTTACCCTTAATGTCCTGAGAAAACTCATTAGTGTTTTGATGCAATGTACTTCTACAAACTTCTGCAAAATGAAACACATTGGTCTTTATTTATAGTTCATGTGTTCATCAATTTTGGGATTTCAGAAGCAAAAAAAACAGGAGGCTGGGGGGAGACATTATAGAGAGACTTCTCAGTTTAGTGGCCTCTTCTAGAGGCCAGTCAAAGAGGGGGAGACACTATAGAAAAAGTATTGTGCTCCCTATAGACTGATTTAGGAATGCATCTCCTCCGAATCGACCAACTTTGTCCAAAGAATTGGAAGTAAATCCCAATCAGAGAGCGAGTAACGTGAGATTCACCACTTTTTTGATGGGTGAAAGAGGCGTGGAGGTAGGCATTTAGCTCGCAAAGCTCTTGGAGGGGTTGTAGTCTTAAGTGATTGCGCTGAATAACGAAATATGAATAATCCAGATAAAAGAAGCCATTTAAACAGGATCATTTGAGATCAGTTTATAAACTCTGTTCAGATCTCACCTTGAGTCTACCATAATAGCTCGCTATTTTCATAGCCTTGTCTTAACATTCCCTAAAATGTAATTTTGGTGCCGCATCAAGTGTCATTCGGTCTGGCTGTCAGGTCCCCGCTCCGGCAACAGCCTTTAGCTGCCTAGTTCCTGTCCCTCCCTAGTCGCTTCCGGTGAACTTAGCGGACAAGCGTGTCGTGTAACCCGCAGGGAGCGTGGCACGGCCGTGACACGGCACACGAAACCCTCCCCGTCCCGGTCTCACCCCCGCCCGCCGCCCGCCCCGCCCCCCGCTCTCAACCCCGCCCAGCCGCCCAGCGTGACGTCACAAGGGCTATTTCGGCAGTGGGCTGAGCGAGGCGCCTAGCCTCGGTGCCGAGTCCGCGCTATGGGGCAGGACGGGGCGGCGCGGGGCGGGGCAGGGTGGGGCGGGGCGGGGCGGGGCGGGGCGGGGCGGGGCGGCGCAGCCCTTGCCGCTCCGCTCATGCCGGCCTCGTTGGGTGAAGTCGTTTCCTTTCTCTCCCTCTTATTACGTGCCCGCCATGAGTGCAACAAAGACAGAGAGACGAAAACGTTGTGCCGAATCAACCCTTAGTACATTCGGCACGTCCCTGTCCTGCCTGCACCCCTGCTACCCCTTTGCGCCGCCCAGCCGGGAGCCGGGCGTGAGCCGGGGGCCGGGGGCCGGGCTCAGCAGGATGATTCCGCTCATCGCTCTCGTCGGTCTGTCTCTCTCGCACCTCCCTCGCTCCTTACGGAACGCACCGTGAGTGCGAGAGAGACATGCCCCACTGAGCGATCAGCGGAGTCACCTTGCAGGCGGTGTTGTGATCTGAGCCCTCGGCGGGGTGGGGCGGCTACGGCTGCCCTTGCTTTTTGCTTATTTGTAGACAAGTGCAGACGGACGCACGAGAAATTTTGCGAATTTCGTGGGCAGAGCAGTGGTGGGGTGTAAGCTGAGCAGATGCGGCGGCGGCTGGATGGGGCGGGGGCGCGGGGGTGGCCATGGAATCCGCAATGATAAGCTGCTCTACTGCGGGGGGAACCCCTCCCGGCCCCTCCCCTCCCCTCCCCTCCCGAGCCCTGCCCTCCTCTCAAACACTCTCTCTATCGATATTTCCTGCTGCGAAACACAAAAGGCCCTCTTAAGCTGCGCGACAAGACACGCTCACAGTGATGGCCCTTGTGGCTCGCTGCCGCTGCTGCTTCCCTCCGCTCGCTCGCCTCTTCGCTATACATGCTCTCTCTCTCTCTCTCTCTCTCTCTCTCTCTCTCTCTCTCTCTCTCTCTCTCTCTCTCTCTCTCTCTGCCCACTGCTCTTCTAGTCTCTAGTCCCTGTTCTACCCCTGCCCAACCACTAGCCCCTCCGTATTGTGGCAGTCGCCTCCCCACAGCCTCCCCACCCCCACTCCGCTCTTCCGGCAGCACAAAAGAACTTTGCCAGGCTCACAGAGACGCCTTACCGTACAGAGATTCCATTCAGCTGCTCCTTTTAGTGAAGGGGCGTTGCCGGCGTTGCGCTCGCTCCCGCCCGCCATGCACACTGATTCCGAACAGCGTTTAGTGGTGACCTCTCTCTCTTGCTCCTGATGGACGTAACCCCATGAGAGCGACAAGGACAGAGAGACGAAACCACAGTGCAGAATCACCCTTCTGCCAGCCGACAGCCGACCGGCGTGTTCGTGCTCCTCGATTGTTCCGATCAGGCGCGGTTCGTTAGAAGGGTGGTCAGGTTGCCCATTTACTGGGTCTTTGTCGCGCGATTTGTCTACTTTCCCGGCGGCTTGTCGAGAGACTTATTTTTGTCCAAGTCTCAACCGTCGCCGTCTCGGTCGCCGTGCACGTCGATATGTTTTTCCCAGTTTTTCCCCGGTCTTCAAAACGCCGTAAAAGAGTATGCAGGGCACTTCGTAGATTTTCGAGTCCCGACGCGATTCAAGGTCCGACTGGTAAGGGGAAGAGGGCGAGGTATCAGGTTACCTATTTCCAGCGGTTTTATTGTGCAGTTTGCCTTCTTCCCCGGTGGCTATCTAGAGACGACTTGGGAGAGAAAAGGGCCCCCCTTCCCCCTTCTCCTTTTCATACCGCGCCTGCTTGCTCCGATCTGCAAGGCAGTATTGCCAGAGAAGACTGCAAAAAGTCGCCCAAACACAGCGGAGTAAAGTGGACTGCGTCAGGAGCGCCTGCCTACTAGGCAACACCTTAACACAGGTGCGTTTCTGTTGCCTAGTATACAGGCGCGGATGCAGCCCGCTTTACGCCTCTGTGTTTCGGGCGACCTCTTGCCTTCTTTTTCTGGCAACACTGCTGCAATAAGGTGATTCCAAACACCGTTTTGTACTAGTCCTCTCTCTCTCTCTCTCCCTCTCTTGCTCTTTATGGCCGTGCTCCATGAGTATGCGACAAGGAAAGAGCGACGAAACCAGTGTCGTGCGGAAGAATCCTGCTTCGGCAGCGCCCGTCGCGGAGGCAGGAGGCAGCTAGCGCGGGCGACCCGTGACCCGCGCGCTCCGCTGCCCCGCGGGTCGGCCTACGCTGCGGGCGGCGCGTCCAGTCCGGACCGGTCCGGTCGGGCTGCCGTCTGATTCCGAAGATCGCTCTCGTATCACCGTCCTTGTCGCACTCATGGCGGTGCCCCATGTTGAGGGTGGCATGGCCCCATGAGTGCGACAAGGATGGAGGTACGAGAGCGATCCTCGGAATCAGCCTGCTGAGCTGAGCCTGGCGGAGGCGGACAAGAGGCGCCGCGCTGCGGGGGGAGGGGGGGGGGAGCGAGTGACGAGCTGGCGGCTGCGGGCGGCCGGGGCGGCGGACTCCACACGACTACCGCACTCCCTTCCTCCCCGCTCGCCCAAAACTGGTACGTACCCTGCCACTTTGTTTTGCTACGCTGCCTGCCTGCCCCGCCCGATGCGAGGTTGTATCCACCCTCGGTTGCTCCCCGCCCACTCCGACTTGATCGCGCGCAGTGAAAGTGGTTGGTCATCCTCGACGCTGGGGGGCCTGGGATCCCGGGGGTTGGGAAGGGGGGGGGGAGGGATGAGGGAGGAGGGGCAGACGAGACGAGCAGTGTGTTGTCTCAAAGCGGTCAGATTGAGAGCCAAGGGCGCGCTGTGTTACACAGCAGCAGAGAAGCCCGCCGCCCGGATCCCGGCGCGCCGCGCGGCGCTTTCCTCGAGCAGGCCCCCTACTCTCTCCCCCGCCCCCTGCCCCCTCCCCCTGTCACCCCTATTCGCAGCTCCCCCGCCCGGCCAGGCCCCACCCCGCCCCGCCCAACCCAGCCCCGCCCCGCCCCACCCCGCCCCGCCCCACCCGTCGCACCGCGTTCGAATTCCTCAGGGCAGCTAAGAAGACAGGCCACAGGATGTTGATGGTGCTGGGTGCTGCGCTGGCTGCAACGGCGGCGCTCGCCACGCCGGCTATTTCTGCGAGTCTGCTCCACTGTCTCGTGTTGCCTGGTGTGCCAGTGGCAGAACGGCCCGGCCGGCCCCGGCCCCGGCCCCGGCCCCGGCCCCGGCCCCGGCCCCACCGGCCCACGCCGCTAGGGGGCAGCACACCCCGGGACTGGCCGGTGGTCTACGTGCGCCCCTCCGCGCCGCCGCCGCCCCGTGCCGCGCCCGTCGGGTCGGGTTGGGGCCGCGGGGGTCCCCTCATGCAGGACCTGTCGGCGCGCGCTGCCCGGCCCGGCCCGGCGCGAGTACGTGCACAGGGTCAGGGTCTAGGGAGGGATGGCCTGGCCTGGCCAATGCAAGTGCAGCCCTGCCCTACCCTCAGGGCACCCCCCTGCCGCAGTCGACAGCAGAATATATGTGTCCGTCGTGGCGGCGGCGATCGCTGGAGGCCTCAGTCTGAATAAAATCATGTCCATAATGTCCACTTCGCGTGGATAATATTCTTCTCATGTGGTATGTCTGTAGAAACGTATGTAGTTCCATATACAAACATGTGCAGTGTACAATGTCATAAAATGGGGAACACAGTGTTCCCGGCGCAAGAGTGAAAAATATGTCTAGCGTGTCCGCATCTCCAAGGGACCAACATGAGTCTGCTTAGCCATACGAGTAGTAATTAATACTCCAGTATTACTACTCATACGCTTCCTCCGACAAAATGCCCACGCCCACATCCTCCGTAAGCGGTAAAAGGAGTAAAAGTTGTTGATGTGTCTGAGGCTATCTTTGCACGGTTCTGAACGTGAAGACACTTCTTTTTCATTCGGAACCCTCGACCGGTCCGGTTCGCAGTACTTTGCGCAATACACAATACACCGCCCACCCGGCCGCCAGCTCCGCACCGCCCCCGGCAGCGTCCCCGGCAAGCGCCCCGCCAGCACCGCCCCCGGCCTGTCACCGCCCCTCGGCACCGCCCCTGAGGCTGTAGGCAGCAGGAGCCACGTTGTTTTGACAGTCGGTCACTGTCACTCCCCCCCCCTCACCCCCCTGTAACTCCCTTCTTCAGCTGCTGGGAGCGGCCTCCTGGCCTCCTTGCACGCGGCGCCCTCTCCTCCTTGCACGCGGCGCCCTCTCCTCCTGGGGTGCTCTGCTCGAGCAGGCCCTCGACGACGTCGGCCCGGACAGAGAAAGGCGCCGTCGACATCCGGCTGCTGCGGCCTGCGGCCCGGGGGCAGGGCGTCCCGACGCCGCCGACGCCCTCCCCGCCCACGGCTGTCGGGCGGCAGCGGGGGGACAGCCGACTGATTCAGAAGATCGCTCTCTTCCCCCAGTCCTTGTCGCACTCATGGCGGTGTCCCATGTTGGAGGTGGCATGGACTCATGAGTGCGAGAAGGACGGGGCGGTACGAGAGCGATCTTCTGAATCAGTCGGCAGGGGAGCGCCGGCGGGGAGGGGCGCCCCGCTGCCCGTGCACCGGGCCATTTTTGGATCCTCCTCCCTCCTCCCGAGGACGCACCGCCGTCGGAGGGGTCCGCCCGAACCCCGGGGCCCGCCGCTGCGGCAGCGGGGGCCGCGGAGCGCGTCCCGGGTCCCGCTGGGGCCGCCGCCGCCGCCGCCACCGCCGCCGCCGAGCTCGGGGGGAGCGACCATGTGGGCGGACGCGTCCCGATCAGCCGGGGGGCGCCCTTCCCCTCCCCGCGTGGGGCCCGCGGCCCTCGGGGGGGCCCGGCGGACCGCGCCCCCCCCCCCCTGCGAGGCGAGGACCGCGCGAGGCTGAGGAGCCCCAGGCCCGTCCCGGCTGAGTCGAGAGCTTGCACCCGCGTCGGCTCCGTCAAGAATCCGCAGGTAGAGCCAGCTGTGCCGAGTGATCCTCTGTGTATGTGTGTGTGAGTGTGTATGTGTGCGAGACCAGTGCAGTGCAGTGAAGTGCGTAAGTGGATCAAGCCGTGCGCGCGGATCGGATTGGATCGGTTCGGCCCGGACCCGGAGGCGGGCGGAGGAGTGCCTTCTCGCGGATTGCGCCGGGCGCCTTTGCACCGGACCTGGACGCGCCCCGCCGCCCCGCCCCGCCGGCTCCTAGCCGACCTGCCCCCTGCCCGGACCGGGCTGCGGGAGCGAGAGAGACGGCGGCGCGACCCTCCCCGGCCCCCCCTGCCTCTCCGTCGCCCCGCCCACCGCCCCTCTCCGTCCGCCGCCTGCGCTCCAGCTCCAGGGGTGGAAGTTGCGGACGGCAAAGTTTGACAGCATCCTGACAGCGAGATGTGATGGGTGCAGCGGTGGGCGGCTGCGGCGGCTGCGGCGGCCGCGGTGGCGGCGGGTGACAACCGTGACGTGGCTAACCGGCTGCGGGGGGATTAGTGTTGACTGTCCTCATGATGAGGGGATACAAGTGCATAAAACGGATTATTGGTTTGGCATCTGCGCCGAGGTAAGTCGCTCCGCGCCCGTGGGCACTGCGGCTGACTGTAGAGGACGACCAGCCCTGCAAGTCTTTGCGAAGTTGTTGTGCGTATTTCGGGAGCGGCTCGCCGTTCTCGTAAGACAGCGGGTCGCTCGTCGCAGTATCCGTATCCCTTGGGCAGCGCCGCACCACTCCGCGCCACGCCGCGCCACTCCGCGCCACGCAGCCCTACCACCCGAGGCTCCGCTCTGCTCGGCCCGCAGGCCCGCCGCGCCGAGCAGCTCTTCCTATTTTGAGGTTAGGCGCGGTGACGTAAGGCGTAACGTCTACTCGCAGCGCCTCGCATTTAGCCGTGCGGCTGCGTTCGAGACGCTCCTCGCGTCCTCCCCCCCCCCCCCTAGCGCTGCGAGAGGGTGCGAGCGAGAAGCAGCGTGACTTTGGCCCTCCACCCCCCTCCCCCTCTCACTCCCACCCACACGCGGGTGCCGAGCCGAGCCGCGGGCCGCGGCGCGCCGGCCGCCGCGAGCCGCGAGTGTTCGCGGCGCCCACCGCCGCCCGCACCGCGCCGCTCCTCACCTCACCTGACCTCAGCCCGAAACTCGATCCACTTATTGCTCGCGCTCGCGGAAGACTGGTCTCAGTGTGGAAGAGGGCTAGAGGGCTGTGCTAGGCTACGGCTGTAGGCTGATTCCGCACCCTGGTTTCGTCGCTCTCTCCTTGTCGCACTCATAGGGCACGGCCATAAGGTGCAAGAGAGAGGGCACTACAAAACGGTGTTCGGAATCGCCTTGCTGCTGCTGCTGCCGCCGCGGGGTGATTCCGTCGTGTCCTCTCGCTCGCTCCTTATGGACGCGCCACATGAGTGCGACGAGGACAGAGAGACGAAGCCACTGTGCGGAATCACCCTACTGGCCCGACTTTGCGTGGGCCATGGGCCGGCGCCGGTCAGGGCCTGGCCGTATACTACGCGGCGTGGAGGGGAGAAGGGCACAAGTAGTCTGGGTCGACCCATAGGATCCTTATTAGTTTCAGGGCCCTCATAGGAGGTCGCAGGGACCGGCAGGGACTGCCATCATGTCATACCCCTGAGTGCAAATATGATGAGACCTTTATACACTTGGGAGGCTTATGAATGACCCCCTATAGACGTGGTCGAGGCGTCCGCTGCTATTCCACATTATACCCTCCCCTTCACCTCGATTGTATTTGGCAGGGAGCTTATTGCAGGGGTAGCAGGCACTACAGCTGCCGGTCTCCAGCGCGGCCTGGAGTAGCGGCGCGGCGCCCCCACTGACCTCTCCAGCCTTCGCCCCCACTGAACGCCTAATTCTAAAAAAAAAAAACAAGGGAGAAGGAAACACAAAATTACTTTTGTGGTAAATAGGGAACTCGTTCTTTACGACCCTCCTCCTAATAGGAAGAGACTATCTGGTTTTCTGACATAATCGTTGATGTATGACCAGTGTAAGCTTTTCATGTTTTAAAATGTGATCCTTTATGTCTCAGATCAAAGAATAAGCACAGACATGGTAGTTATACAGTGTGAAACTGGATTTTTATACCTGAAACAATTTATTGTAACTATTTGCGCCCCTATCCCCCCCCCCTTTCCCCTGGATCCGCGCCTGGTTGGGCCCCTCGCGCGAGTTTGATTGTTAGAGCGCGGCAGCGGACCCGAGACCCGAGGAGGGGCCCGAGCCGCCCGAGCCCACTGAGCGCGAGCCGACCGCAGGACTTAGAATGAAAACTCATCAGAATTTTGTTAAGAGTTCTCTAAAATATACTATTAAAAGTGTGAAAGATAGGTTGGTATGATTCACGACAGTATTTCTAGATTACAATAGCATTACTTCCAAGTTTACAGCTGTTTTATTTTATGAGATTTAAATGTTCATTTACTAGTGAGGGTTAGGGACTTAGAATGAAAAATCGACGAGATTTGTTAAGTGTTCTCAAAATAATACTATGGAACTCAAAAAAAAGTTCATAGTTGGTAACAACACCAGCATTTCCAGTTTCAAATGGTATAAGTGTTATGTCTGTAGGTATTCTGTGTTCTGAGGTGATAATGGAATCATGTTTAGGGGTTACACTGCACTGAGAACAATACTCGTTCTACTACCACCTATTAGGTGAAGGTGGGTGGTAAAGAACGAGTAAAAAAATGGAGTTTGTTTTTCTTTCACGGTCGTAGTCTCTGACGGACAGAGGGCTAACCCCATGTATTATCAGCTGAACTGGGGTGGGGGTGGTGGAGTGGTGGAGGTTCGGAGGCAGTTTGTGGAGCCGACAACAACTGCGAGGACGCGAGGCGAGCAGGGAGGCGGGCGCCAGGCGCCACTAAAACCCTATGCTCTTCATTTTTTCTCATCAGTGGCGCGCAACCGTGACACCGTCGGCTGGACCGCCGCGCACGACTGGCCCGCCACTACCCGCTACTTTTGCAAGGTGACCCTGTTCTGTTCGACGCCCCCGCCACCATGATGGACCCTGCCGGCCCCAGCCTGGCCCGGGCTGGCAGCGCCCCCCCTGGCAGCTGCTGTCTCATTCAGAAGATCGCTTTCGCACCTCCCTCCTTGTCGCACTTACGGGGCCCTGCCATTCTCAACATAGGGGACCGCCATACAAGGGTCTACCACTTTGAAAAGTCGCGTACGACGATTATAAAAAGTCACGATTATGGTGGTTCTTAATGATTATTTGAGTTTTTCTTTAACATACTTACTGATTTCTGGCCACAAGTAACGCAACTTTTGGTCAAATTTGATAATATTTCTGCATACTTGTCAAAATTTGTCGATATTTGGAAAGTTTACATGATTGTGATTATGTTATTATCAATAATCTACTAGAGGGGGTGCACGAGGATCATGGAAGTGGTAGACCCTCGCCGCCACAGGTGCGACAAGGACGGAGGTACGAATGTGATATTCTGAATTAGACGGCTGAGTGAGCCCGCCGCCGCCGCTCCACCCTCTTCTCTCTAGGGGGAAAGGGGGAGGGGGGGGGGTATTGTCGCGGAGGTCTTCGGAGCTCAAGAGAGCGCAACAAAACGCGAGTGTCAGGCGTGTCAGGTCGGGCGGGCTTAGCAGAGCAGCCTCTCAGAAATGTTATCGCTGGGCGTGGCGAAGCTGATCGCGTCCTTGACCAGCAGAAGCAGGGGTGTAGGCACGAATTTCAGTCAGGGAAAGGCACCCCTTACAAGACTTTTGGCGCCCCCCCCCCCTCTTTCTTAAAAAAAAAAATCACTTATTCAGAAAAAATGTACCTATGGTAATAATATAAGAAAACTGGATAGGATTCAGCAAACGCAAGCGCAAAAAGATGGTCTTGTAGCGAGTTTCGCATCAGTTTGAGCTCAAAAATATTGCAAGCGAAGCGAGCAAAGAAAATTTTTGGGCCTTTACGGCGCAAAAATACCTGTCAGGGCGTCAAAACGTGCCTGCAATACGCCAAAATGCGGCCAGGGCGCACTTTCCGGCCTCATTTGGAAAGGTTTCGGCGCCCTTGCGAGGCGAATTCGGCGCTTCTTTGGGGCATTGCCTCCCCTGCCACCCCCTCCCCCCCTGAGCAGGAGCTCTCCTCGTGTTTGCCAATATTTCCCCACAGTCGCGCACTGGACGCTGGGCGCACCAAACACGCAGTTTATACTTCGTTCTGTTGCTTTCATTTATTTTTTTTGAGGGGGTGGGTTGTTTGGTCCCCTTTGGATTTGGTCGGCTGGCCGAGCGAAACACGATTGTTGATCCACGGTGTAAATATGGGGTGGAGAGTAGGGCAGGCAGGCAAGATGGGGGAGGGAGGGGGCGATCACAATGCAGAGATGCCGCAGCGCCGCCTGTCCATGCATGAATTAACCCCGCTGCTGTCCATATACGCCCGCTGGACCAAAATCGTGTTAGCTGCTCGGCACAAAATCAATTACAAAGCCACGTTCCAAAACTCTGTGGGGACCGTCCGAGTATATTTGAACCCATTATGGCAGAGAGCGGTCGCAACACTTGCCCACTGCGCCCTCCTCCTCACCCTCTCGGCCTCGGCCTATGCCGAGCGCCGCGACCGCCGCGACCCGAGTTGTGGGATCAAGGGAGAGGAGTCTATCAATTTCCCTTAGCGAAGCGAGGTGGGGCGGGGCGGGCCCTAGGAGGCCCACGGCGCCCACGGCTGCATTGTGGCGATGTGCCCCCCAACATTATTCTGTTATGGCCAAGGAGATTGCTGAGAGGAGAAGACGGAGGGGGGGGGGACTGAGGTTGGAGCGGTAAACTGATGAAGCGACCAAATAATAAGTGATTACCCCTTGGGATGGCAACCTCGTGGTTAACTGCAGCCTCTAAGACCTTCCTTGCCGGCCGCCGGAGAATAAGTGGGACGCTGTCGGGAACTTCACCTGTTCCTCACGGGTAAATAGCCCGAGTGCAAGGGTGAAAGCGAGCGAGCGAGCGAGCGAGAGAGAGAGAGAGAGAGAGAGAGAGAGAGAGAGAGAGAGAGGAGTAAAAGAAAGAGAGGAGGATGTGTATGGAATATGGACGCGGCGGTGGACGCGACGGCGGCGCGGCGCAGCGCGGGTCGCGAGCAGGCTAATGTATGGGAGCGAGGGAATTGAGCTGTCACGCTTATGCTTCTCATTTTAACAATTTATAGCGAGGGGCGCCGGTGCCGCGCAGGGCACTATAAAAGGGAACGGGGCGCCGAGTCGCGGGAGCGGGCAGGTCGGTCACGTGACGGAGCGAACGCGTGCTGTGGGCCTTGCCTTGCCGGAGTCAGGGTTCGCATCCCGCTCGCGCAACCAGCGCTTTGAAGTTCCCCTGTGTCCCTAGAGAAGAAGTATTCTCTCTCTCTCTCTCTCTCTCTCTCTCTCTCTCTCTCTCTCTCTCTCTCTCTCTCTCTCTCTCTCTCTCTCTCTCTCTCTCTCTCGCCCTCTTGGCTCCCCCCCACGACCTGCCTCGCCGGCCGGCCGGGCCGCACCCGCCGCGCCAAGCTCAGCGCGGGGCCGCGTTTAAAAATAGTCGACTTTTAAACTGGAGCGTGTAGAGGTTCGACACTGGGAACGGGCGGGAGCAGGCTGTGCACGGCGGACCGGGCCATGGATGAGTCATAAATGAGGCGGTTTTTTCAGAGAGAATGGTGTTTAAAATAATTGAAACAAAAGACCCTCACGTTTCGTATATTTTTCCATTTTCAGGTGACGGATCTTTTCGCCAGTAGAGCCCCCCGCCCCCCAAAACACATCCACAATGGACGCGATCAAGAAGAAGATGCAGGCGATGAAGATGGAGAAGGATGCGGCCATGGACAAGGCCGACACCTGCGAGGGGCAGGCTAAGGACGCCAACTCCCGCGCGGACAAGGTGGGTATCTAGGGGGGAGAGGTGGGGGGACAGCCCGCGGGACAACCGACCTCGCACCCACGGGAAAAAATATAGTTGTCAGGACCAATAAAATAGCTAATTTTGGGACAGACAAGAAATTTGCTGTAGCAGCTAAGAGTTGGCTGTCACAGTCAAGAATTAGTTGCCACAGCGATGCTATCGCTGCAGGGGCCAACAGGTTTGCTCTGACAACTGATGGGATGCTTCGCTGTCAGAACAGACTGGTTGGCTCCTCCAGCGACAGCTTCGCTGTGGCAACTAACTCTTTACTGTGGCAGCCAACTCTTAGGCTACAGTGAACTAGGGATTATCTATCCCCAAATCAGCTAATTTGTTAGTTCTGAGGACTAATTCTTTTGTTATTTTTTCGTGCACGACAGCCACTCAGAACACACAAAAATAAATAAAAAAAAAATTGAACTGTTCTTGTGTACAGGTTCTTGAGGACGTCCGCGACCTCACCAAGAAGCTGTCCCAGGTCGAGCAGGACCTCTCCACCACCAAGAACATGCTCGAGCAGGCCAACAAGGATCTCGAGGAGAAGGAAAAGGCCCTCACCAACGTAAGCACCGCTTGGCAACCTCCGCACCCCTTCCCTCTGCTCGCGTCGTCGTCGTACTTATCGCTTGCGCCTGCTCCCCGCCTTGCAGGCCGAGAGCGAGGTCGCCGCCCTCAACAGGAAGGTCCAGATGATTGAGGAGGACCTCGAGCGCTCCGAGGAGAGGTCCGGCACCGCCACCACCAAGCTCGCCGAGGCTTCCCAGGCTGCCGACGAGGCCAACCGGTGAGCACACGAGTCATGAGTCATGCGGCCACGTCGCGCTCCAATATGCTCGAAACTAACACGCCCGCCGCCCCCAGTATGTGCAAGGTGTTGGAGAACCGCAGCCAGCAGGACGAGGAGCGCATGGACCAGCTCACCAACCAGCTCAAGGAGGCCAGGCTGCTCGCTGAGGACGCCGACGGCAAGTCCGACGAGGTAACGTAACGAACTGCTCCGCGCCGCCTGCGCCCCGCCCGCCCGGCCGGCTGTCTGTCCTACTCACTCACCGCCCTCGTCGCTCTCCCCTCTCAGGTCTCCCGCAAGCTGGCCTTCGTTGAAGACGAGCTTGAGGTCGCTGAGGACCGTGTCAAGTCTGGTGACGCGTGAGTAATCGCCCCGCATCTCCGCCCACCGCCAACCGAGGGGGATCACTCATACAAAATGTGTACAATGGTTTTAAAACTTTTTATTTTATTTTTTGTTTCGGTTTTCCTTTTGATTTTTGTAAAGGAAAATTTCTGTCACTTTATGATAAATTTTGTTCTTTTCCCCCTATTTCTGATATTTTCTTTTAAATCTTTTTTAAGTTTATTTGTTCTCGAATTTTCGGATTTTTCGGCATCTTTCTTCTTGATTTTATAACAATTTTTATTTATTTGTTGTTTTTTTAAATGAGTTTTTGGGGGCCATACAATGATTTTTCGAAGTGATTCCCCCCTCGCCGCCACCTTGCCTGCGCTCCCCCGTCCCCGTCCACCTTTAAAACGCGAATTTCGTTTTTGCAGCAAGATCATGGAGCTCGAGGAGGAGCTGAAGGTCGTGGGTAACAGCTTGAAGTCCCTGGAGGTCTCCGAGGAGAAGGCCAACCAGCGAGTGGAGGAGTACAAGCGCCAGATCAAGACCCTCACCGTCAGGCTGAAGGAGGTGCGCCACGGCCCCGGGGCCCGGGCTGACTGGGCTGACGCCCCCTCATCAAACATTCTTTTATTTTGTTTCCATTTTCGTGAAATAATTGTCGACCCTCCTCGCAGGCTGAGGCTCGCGCCGAGTTCGCCGAGAAGACCGTCAAGAAGCTCCAGAAGGAGGTCGACCGGCTCGAGGGTGAGTGGGCCGGCGAGGCCATGAACTCGGCGCGGTTGGAGAGTAGTCAGGGGCGAGCCAAACGGCGCCCCAGGGCAATCTTTAAACAAGCTATGTGTCGAAAGATTTTTAATGCGAAGTGCGCTTTATCTAGTTCATGTTTCGTCCAAATGTTTAAGTTAATTTTAACCACTATTTACAGCTGTTTTGTCATCGGTGTCATGCCTAATAGAAAACTTAGAGTAACCCTTAATTATGTTACAACGCAAACAAACTGACAGCAGGCAATAGCTTAGCTAGTCTATTGTGTGATGAGTTTTTGTGTCGTGTGGTGAGCTATACTAACTAATGTCCTCTAATCCTTCACTGTTGCAGACGACCTCTTCAACGAGAAGGAAAAGACGAAAGCTATTTGCGATGATTTGGATTCCACATTCGCTGAACTCACTGGCTACTAAACATTTTCAGATACAACACAAATATCCGTACTTGTCTCTCTTTCTTGTCTCTCTTCGATTTCTCCCTACGTTTTTCAAGTTTATCTTCTGTCAGTCTCCTCCCTCATTCTCAAGAGATCGCATTTTTCTTTTACTTCAATGAAATAATGATCATTTTCAGTTCAAAAAGATTTCATTCGTTAGCTGCTGCAATTTAATTTCTTTTATTGAAGCCATCGTTTTTGAAATGGTCAACGTGAAAAATCCCTTTTCTAAGTGTCTAGTCAAGTAACGTCTATAAGTCATCCTGTAAATAATGCTGTAGAATATTCTAAGCTTGCTATTAGCACCAACGAGACCCATGCTTTCAGCCGTTGTTTAAACGGCCGAAAAGCAGCGAGAGCATCTCATGTTCGTTTGTTGTTTTTTCCAAGCGTTTCATCAAATTATTTAGCATACATATAGGCCTTTTTGTCATTTTGTGGCGTTTTTTTGGTGTTTTGTGTTTCTTATTTAACGAAAGGACAATACTCGTGTACGCTTTTTCCGTCTGTGATATTCTATTCATTCTTAATCACGCACCGCAAAAATTGTTTTATTTTGAAAAAAAAAAAAAAATCCACACTGTGACACGCTCCTCGCAGCAGGTGATCATGCGGACAGCTCCAGCCAGGTAGTAACCGTTTTGTGTAAAGTCTTTGTGGTTTGAAGGCCCTCGAAGGCCCCATATGCAACACCGGGCAAGTAGCCGGGCTCGGGAAGGAAAGCATGCAAATGTTGTGAATAGAGGTGCTTCGTTGGTGTACTTTAGTACAATAAGAGTGCACAGAGATAAGGAAACAAAAAAGGGGCGTGTGAGTGACAGAGTGAACTTAACGCGTGGATGTAAGGAGGTGCTCGCGAAGTTTTGGAATCAACAAAAAAATAAAACCAAATTGGACTTGGGAGATGTATGATTTTTTGACCATCAAAATGACATGCTTTGAAGCGTGTGAACATGATTTTGCTCAATTCCTCTCACTTTTGTCTGAATAAGGGGTGTCTGTAACGGCAAACAACATGGAACGCCCAGTACCGCACAATATGTGCATGGCTTTTCCGACTTCCGAGCGTACCAGTTATTGTCGATGGAAAAAAAAAAATCAGACTTGCAAAGGATTATGAGAGGTGTTGCTTATGGGGTTGCATGCCACAACACACTGTAAATATATCCAGAATTTCACGTCTTTCCGGTTGGCCTACACCACGTTCACGACATGGACCGCACGAGCTCCGTATGTCTCCGTCCCGTCCGAACTTCCTCTGGCTGCATGCCGCTTCCACTGCGATGAACCGTTACTACATATTTTAACGTTTTTTTTCTGTGACTAAAGAAGCGAAAATGTCTTGTGGGACCGGGTGTCCAGAAGGGCCCTCGTTAACCCGAAGTGTCTCTTTATCCGAGGAGGAAACAACTCTGAATTTTGGTGTACACATTTCGTGAATTTTTGTGAATTTTCTTTTTTTTTTTGTGGATTTTCATAGAATTTTTTTTTCCGAATTTTCACTTGAATTTAACATTTTTTTCTTCAAATTTTCCAAAATTTATGAAAATTTTTCGAAATTTGTCTGAATTCTTCTGATTTTTCCTGAATTAAGAGGTGTTAAAAGATTTCATAGTTGTTTCCCCATCGGCTTTATCCCTCGCGCCACCTCTACGAGCGCCGCTAGCAGAGCTAACTGTCCTCCGTCCTGTTGCAGACGAGCTTGGCATCAACAAGGACCGCTACAAGTCCCTGGCCGACGAGATGGACTCCACCTTCGCCGAGTTGGCCGGTTACTAGACGGACGTCCGCGCGAGCCGGCACGGCACGGCTCTCCAGCGCCCAGGCCGGCTGAAAGTCGAATCACCGTCAACATCATCATCACCACCACCGAGCACCACCATCGCACTGACAATAATAAAAACTGCTGCTGTCACTCACTCTCGCTTTGTTGTACTCGTTTGTGACCAAAGTGTTTCTCTTTTTATTATTTTATGAATGGTCGGCCTGGAAAATGCTCTCTGTGGTTCACAGTAGCACTCAATTTTTCTGAGATCCGAAGAAGGCGTGGGAAAACAACCACAAGGCGCCCAATAACGATATGACATTTCAAGAAATGGATGGTTCTATACGCGTTGAATAAAAACTTTGTCTGGTCAGATAGAAACACAATTTGGATGGGATAACCACACACGCACAGCTCACTCTCTCTCTCTGTTTAGAAAAGGGCAATGACATCTTTTTTCCAACCAGTATGTTGAATTGTATTATTATGTTTATAAATAAACGTTATATTTATTTCTTAATAACGTATTTTGTAACGTACAACAGTCCCGCATTTGCGAATTGTAAATAAAATGTCAACAGCTAAGCCTTTGTTTCGAAGCACGCTCCAACCCGTCACACGGAGAATACCGACCTACACACAATATCGACAGTGCCTCGCCGCGAGCACAAAGCAAATGGATGTGATGATGAGGGGGAACAATCGTCCATTATCGCCGCAGCGACACGATGGCGCGCGGCGCGCGGCGCGATCCGCGATCCCCCAGGCGACCGCCGTGCCGGGTGCCCGTTGGGCTGCCTACGCATCGGGCACTGCTCCCCGCCCCGCCCCCCGCCCCGCCCCCCGCCCCGCCCCCCGCCCCGCCCCGCCCCGCCCCGCCCCGCCCCGCCCACTGGGACTCGTTGTTGGTGCTCTCCGCCAGCCGCTGCGCACAATGACGGCGACCTCCGGGTCCGGGCTCCTGGTTCCCGGAAGCCAGGGGATTCTCTGTGTACACTAAATTCTTATGGACTATTTTTGTATATACACAGCTCAAAGCTACAGATATCTGTAAACATGCTCTATTTACGCATAATTTTGAATCTAACTATGAACAAAATAAGCTGTCTACGGACAATTTTGTTCATAAGCGCGCACAAAGTTATGCGTAAATAGAGCACGTTTACAGGAATCTGGAGCTGTGAATATTAAAAAAAAAGTTCATAAGCATTTAATGTGTGGTGCACACTATCGTGTCCCCAGTGTTGCCAGAGAAGTAGCCCCTCCGAGACACTTGTGTGAGGCAGACGGGTGTCTCCGCCGTCCCCACCTGCCGACCAGGCAAACTCTCCTCACACCAGGCTACATTTCGCTAGGTAGGCACGCGTTCATACGTACCTAAGGTAAGCTACCCGTCTCGAAGTAGAAGAGGCAAAAAAAAAAGAGGTGGTATGCGAACGAAGTGGAAGTTAAGGTGCCCCCTCAATGAACTCATCGGGAGGTGACGGTACGAAATTTGGGGTACTAGACATCCTCACGAGGAAAGCGCGGCGCGGAAATTCGCAAAGTTTATCAAACGTTATCAGACCTTGTGTCATGCAGTAAGGGAGGGTGGGGCTATTCCGGACGCTTTTTTTGTTTTCGCTCTGTAACCTTGTATATGCTACTGAGGTCTAATTTTATTACTTGAGCATGAAGTATGAACCTTTCCCTTCAAAATGATACATATGAAAGCCAAATCGAATCAACGGTTAAGGAGGTATAGGGGCGTACCTGTAGCCCGGCATTTGTCCGGAATTGCCCCATGGCCGGGGTATTTCCGGACAACCTATGGGGCAATTCCGGACGACCTAAATATTCTAAACCGCTCGACTTCCGCTTCATTTGTTTAGGTGAGAGGCATGCTTAAAGAAGGCGTAAAAGGATATGTGCTGAAAACTACACTATTGGTTTGTTACTTACAGCGATTTTATAAGGAATACTCACTATTTATACCATTAAATTCACACCGTTGCCTTAAATTGACTTTTTATCTTGGATAAAATGCTACTTCTAGCTCGTTTTTCACTCTCCTGGACAGTTGAGATGTATGTTAACAATTTTTAACCCACCACATGAACATAAAGGCGAAAATTCAAGAAAACACCACTAATTGTCCGGATTTACCCCGAATGTAGTAAGAACCTTCAAATCCTAATTGTACGAAAACGACGAGCCATGCGACCACTCTCGAAACGCCTAAGTAAAGTCTAAGGACCATATAATATGATAAAATTTTAGTCATGGGACTGTCATTGATGTTTAGGAACGATATGTACATGGAAATACGAAGTAGAGATGTAGCTTTTGCCCTTTTTGGGTGGAACTCAAACTTCGTGAAGCGACCGCAGCCAAATGGCTTGACCTTGCGCCTTGGCGGTTTGGGATTCTTATTTTGAACGGATTATCATCATCTGTTAGAAGGGCTTTTGAGCTACCTTCACTGTAACCATGTGAAACTCAAAGTGTCCGGAATTACCCCGTGTCCGGAATAGCCCCACTCTCCCTTAACTTTTTCATAATTCGCATCGCTCGCTCACTCGCTCTATATCTTTTTGAATTTTTTGTGTTATTGATGATCTAAATCTATCTTTGGGAGCGTTTCGATTATTCATTTTCCAGACATGCGTAGTTTTATGCATGTTACAGACCGAGCATAGACAATTACTTGCACAAACAGACACAATTTTTATGTCTTCATAAATAACGTGGCAATTAATTCAACGACTATCCTTTCATACTGGTATGACGGTGGACATGATGGTCCGTATTTTATAGTACGAATTTCCACGTGTGTACTTGTAGCTACACAGTTGTAGCTGCAAGTGTCTGCTACAGATATCTTAAACTGAACCGACTATACAATGCGCCCCCACTAGGTATGTGCGAATAATGCGTTTATCAACATTTCTAGTCATTTCTGTCTTTCTCGCACTCACAGCCGGCAATGAGTGGGAGAGAGACAGAAATAGCTTTGCTCATCCCTAGAGCCCCTACATGACGAATTAAAATGTTTATAACATATAACACACAGGATCGCCCTCTGTGAAATAGACCGTACACACGTTAGAGGGGGCCTCACCAGGGGTGCTTGATACAACAGCGACAAAAGTTGAGCGAATTGCTTACCTCCCAGGCGCGCCAGCTACAACTGTTATTTTCACATCAGTGACATTCATTGTGACTCATTTAGGCGCCCCGTTAATCACGGTGACACAACCAAGGCGCATTGCCTACCTCTCAGGCGAATCAGATACAACTTTTATTTCCACTGCAGGGACACTCATAGCGAGTCCTTTAGGCGCCCCGTTAAGCACGGCGACTCAACCAGGACGATTCCCTACCTCTCAGGCGCATCAGCTGTATTTTTTATTTCCACATCAGCGACACTCAAAGGGAGTCACTTAGGCGCCCCGTTAAGCACGGTGACACAACCAGAGCGCATTGCCTACCTCTCAGGCGCGTCAGCTACAACTTTTCTTTTCACATCAGCGACACTCATAGCGAGTCACTTAGGCGCCCCGTTGATCACGGTGACACAACCAGGGCGCATTACCTACCTCTCAGGCGCATCAGATACAACTTTTATTTCCACTTCAGGGACACTCATAGCGAGTCCTTTAGGCGCCCCGTTAAACACAGCGAGTCAACCAGGGCGGATTGCCTACCTCTCGGGGTCGTCATCTACAACTTTTATTTCCACGTATGCGACTCTCACGGCGACTCACTTAGGTGCCTTGTTAAGCACGGTGACATAACCAGGTCCCTCTGTAAACTTTGTCTCTCTGTAAACAGTGTCCCTCTGTAAACAGTGTCCCTCTGTAACTTTGTCAATACAATGAAATACAGTCTGTACCGTAATAATAAGCCACGGTCTGACCGTAAACGTAAACTACGGTACAGACCGTAGGCGTACCGTAACTCCCCACGGTATTTTTAACAGTGTAGGGCGTGGTTCTGCCAGTCGCAAACCGGGACAGAACGGGGAACTGTTCAGGTTTGAGGACGGGGCCAGGCAAGTAGCGAGGCTCACGTGAGTCGACGCGAAATGCCGTAGGTCAATTGTGGCCAGGCAATATACAGTACAGTACATCCCGGAGTACACAATAGGCCGCCTCGCCTCCCTGGCCGGCCGGGCCGGCCGATCCCGGGCCACATGGTGCGCTACCGGGCTGCAGTTCGGCTCCGGCAGGGAAACACTTCTGGAAAGGAGTGTAAGGCGTGTGCCAAGATACACGTAACACTGTTAAAAGCTTACGGTGAATTTGACTGTAAGTTACAGTGAAACCTGCACCACTGTAAGTTACGGTGCATATTCGCCGTAACTTACAGTGAATATGCACCGTAAGCTACGGTGAGCAGCCTGCACCACTGTAAGTTACGGTGCATTTTCACCGTAAGCTACGGCGAATAGCCTGCACCACTCTAAGTTACGGTGTATATTCACTGTAAGTTACGGTGAATATGCACCGTAACTTACAGTGGTGCAGGTTTCACCGTAAGCTTTTAACAGTGAAGTTGTAACCACCTTTAGAAGAATACGTACTTTTCTCACATACCGTCAGAGAGAAGAGAGAGAGGGGAGGAGAGAGAGAGGGGAGGGGAGGGGAGGGGAGAGAGAGAGAGAGAGAGAGAGAGAGAGAGAGAGAGAGAGAGAGAGAGAGAGAGAGAGAGAGAGAGAGATCCCCGTACAAAAAATATTAGTCCCCTTTTGTCCCTTTTCAGTACGCCAAGTAGTACGCTCAGACAGTACGCTTTCAGTCTCCAAACGGCAACGAGACTGGTATGCTTAGAGGGCCAAATCGTACCAAAAAACGCCACTTTCACGTACTAGTCCCCATCTAGTCCAGTACGCTTTCAGTGCGCGCCCATCTGCAAAATCCGACAGAGAATTTACCGATCAGAAGCTACCATGCAAAAATTGGTTGGTAACTAAGGTGCAAAGTTCTAAGTTTATTCTCCACAAAGAAAGTAAAACCTTTTGTAATAAAACAACCGAAACGTGATAAAGGGGTGTCGATAACGAGGCGAAGCCAAATCCGCTGTCCGTTTTGACCTAGCTAAAGCCGTTTACGAGTTGCCAGAAAATTTTGCTTCGATTTCAATGAAACTTAAATGGCCCTACTAAAATAGAATGTAGATGCCCCAAATAAAATTTGAGGTCGAAATACCAATAACTTTCGAAGTTACAGCATACTAAATTTGATTCGGAATTCGCTCCGATCAGCTCTTTATTTTTTAACAGTGCTGGGTGCAGCGACCAGGCGTACTGTTTGAGTGAAAGTCCGGGATCAGCAGTTTTCTCGATACCTTTTCGCACACTAGTTCGTTCTCAAGGGACCAGAGACGTCCAAGTCTCATGTGAAGGGTACTGAGGGCGTACTGGTACTCGCCGCTGCGAGTCGCAGCAACCTCCAAGCTTCCTAGTCACCATGCCATCGGTAACTAAAGGCGTACCAAGTCCTGTGCACGCGCACCGATAGTGTCCTCGTCGACAGTCAAGCGTACTACAAACGCACCGAAAGCGCACTAAAAGCATACTTTTTTTTTGTACGGGGAGAGAGTACAAATGCAGCCACCCCGTGCAAGGCTATCTGGCACCATCGCTATTGGCAGTCGGGGGACAAAACTTTTCAGACTGATAGTACATAGACATTTTACACACTATTTACTGCATACATGGACAATGGACATGTACACATTTTATGCTGGATACTTCGACGTATGGAGGAAATAAGGAATACTTGTACACAGAGAGGCATGAGTTTAATTTGCTGTTCTGTGAGTTTATTCCGGGCTTCGTGCGGCCAAGAACTGTTTGAACATTAGTGTGGTAGTTCCCCCCGCGGTGCTGCAGCGGTGCCGGTCAGGGTGCAGCCCCCGGCGCGGCCGCTAGGGGTGCTCGTCCTGCACCGCGGGGGGGATCTGCAATGGGCCGCCTGGCGACGCTGTGCGAGAGAGACAGAGAGGGACCGGCCACGGCCGGTAGTGCCAACCTCAGCGCATCAAAACACAGCGCCGTCACTCACTACCCTCGCCACCGACAAGAGGTCGCCGGGCCCGTCTTCCTCTCCTGCGTATCCATAGCGCAGTGGACAAAGTCGTGGGCTCCGGTGTAGATGACCGGGGTTCGATACCAGGCGGGAACAATTTTAAGTCTATCTTTGCCTTGTTTCCGGATGGCAATGTTGGCAGCGCTGGAATTGGCATGTCCTACTCCTAAAAGTAGGCAACCAAGCAGCACTCTCAGCACGTCAGACTATAGCATTGTGTTCCCCCCCGCGTCCTGCACATGGTCACACTCGCCGCACAGCACCTGCACCCCCGGCAGCGCGGCCCGCACCGCCGCGCGCTGCTCCCCGCAGGCCCTGACTGTGTGGCTGGTGCTCCCAGGCCTCCACAGCAGGAGCCTCCTGAGCGCCCGCAGCCCGCACCGCCCCAGCAGGGAGTGCAGGTCGCTGCAGCTCCATGGCCACCCCCGCTCCCCCGGCGTGCCCGACCACAGCACCAGCTCCTCCAGCGTGCCGCCGTGGGCCTGCAGCAGGGACTCCGTGGTGGCGCGGGGGAAGCCGCTCACGTGGAGCCACCGCAGGCCGCTGTGTCCCGGCGGCAGCGCGCCCAGCTCGGGGGGCGCAGCGTCCAGGGCGTCATCACAATCCAGGCGCAGCCTCCGCAGCCGCGGCATGGCGTGCACGGCGCGCAGGTGGGGTTCGCGGGGGCAGACCACCTCCAGCCGCTCCACCGTGGGGGCGGCGCGCTGCAGCAGCTCCAGGCTCCAGGCGGGGTCCATGGCGCAGTGCACCCCGACCAGCCGCACCACCTGCAGCAGGACACAGAGTCACTCGGGGCGCACGGGCGCGCAGCACAGCGGGGCAGGGACTGCTCGCCACACCGCGCTCCGTTGTAGAAACAAAGGCTTCAACATTTCAACCTACACTCTAAATGTCAAGGGACAATTTTTGTCCATTCCTGGTGACGTCTGTGTGCACAACTTGCAAGTTGCGATTTAGTAACCACGCAATGACAAATTTACATCTTTTGCTGGACAAAATGAACAATAGTCCAGCAAACAAGTTACGAAATTGTCTCTTGATAAGTTGTGCACACAGACGTCACCAGCAGGAATGGACAAAAATTGTCCCTTGACATTTAGAGTGTAAACTTTAAAACGGAAGACCTTCATTTTGTGATGCTTCCAATCGCCTAGCCTGCGTGGTGATGGATTCCCTCAAAACCTGCCGATGAGATTCACAGGCTGCTGCGTCGAGGTGTGCACAGTGCACTGCAATAAAGTTCGGCACACGGTCTCGCATCAGGAAGAAATACTTCCAATGCGTATACTACGGTCACTCGGTACCCGGCCGCACCCGGCTTTCGTTTTCAGAGCCCATGTTAATAAAACTGTTTGAAAGAAACATTTGCGGAAATGTTCCCGTTCAGTCGGGCACTCTCCGTTTGAGGTGCCGGTGCTTGTTACGCCGGCGTTCCTTACCAGGCGACATAGCCTCGAGGCCGCCAGGGGATATTAGCTCTTTAGATCTGTGACGCGACTGTTACGTCTATTACTCTGTGTTACGCCCCGAAATTTTACAGATTTGCCCCAAAGCAGACAATAACAGCCCAAAACGCTCCGAAAATGAGTATGGAGAATTTTGGCTGTTACGTTCGTATTACGCATACTATTACACGTTTAGAGCGACCCGACTATTTCACAAGTGCAAGCTGCGGGATAAAGAGTTTCGGGGGAATGCGTACTTCAAAGAGGACACTAGTATTTTCAGGGAGTACGGTCTCCATAACAAACTTTCTACCGCAGGCTGTGTTTTTACCAAAGGGCGGTTCGCTCGAAAGAATCGTGTACTCTGAAATACACGAAAAATACAAGAAAAACTGAAAATACCAAGTAATTCTAAGTACTTATCAAAAATACAAGAAAAATGCCAAAAAATATATGAGAAATTCAAGAAATATAAAGTAAGTGTACACAGAAATACACGAGCTGGTCGCCCCTTCGGTTTTTACAGTGTAGCGTGAGCGTGAAATACTAGACCCGCTGCCCAAAACCCTCAGGTTGTCTGCATCTGCAAGACATACTTCAGCTGTTACAGCCCCGGCCGGGGCTGTAACACACGGCAATATGAAGCGCCTTTTATAAGAATTCTACACTCTCAGACCTCTACAGCCCAGGGTAAAATTCCCATGATGCCCATAGGAACAAATGCCCTATTCCTATGGGCAGAGTACCTTTGCCCATGGGCAGCCCCAAAACCCATGGGCAGTTCCCATAGCCAACCCATGGGAATCACTTGCCCATTGGCAGGGACGATTGCCCATATCCAACTAGCCTATAGGAACGCCTTGCCCATAGGTAAAATGCCTATGGGCATCCAATGCCCATAGGTAACTTGCCTATGGGAAGTTCTTCGCCCATAGAAAAGATTTCCCATGAAAGTTCAGAATGCTGTCAAATGTGTAGTTTTTGGAATATCGATCTGAAATTTGGTATGTAGTATCTACGGCGAAATTAAGTAGGGCCATTTTAATTTTATTGAAATCAGAGCATTTTTTTCTGGCATCTTGAAAACGGCTCGAGCTACCTGCAAACGGACAGCAGATTTGGCTTCGCCTCGATTCCGACACCCTGAAACATGTTCCGTTGGTTCCGTAAGGCCTTGTTAATTAAGGCTTTGTCGCTTTCAACATTTGAAAACCCATAGGATACAATACGATAGGAACTAGCCTATGGGCGAGCTTCCCATAGCCACATCTCCCCATAGGCAATCTTCCCATAGAAACATATGCCTATGGGATCACCATGGGTTCCCATGTTCCTTAATGGGAAAGTACCCATAGGAAGAAAATGCATATGGGCACACTTTTCCTATGGGTATGCATTGTTCCCATGGAAGACCATAGGAAAAGTCTCATGGGTTCCGATAGGCCATAATTACATGGTAACAGACCCTATGGGCATCCCTATGGGTGCCTATGGGAGAGCAGTGCCTATAGGAGAAGCCATGGGAATTTTACCCCGGGAGACATTTTCGTCTATATAAAAATCCTTATGAACTAATTTGCACTAGAATAACTATGGACTATTATTTTCTGCATATGTATGGAACTTTTCTTACATAACGAAGAACAATTTTCAAATAGTGGATAAGGCTATGCAGAAAATTGCTTGTATGTGTTGCATATTTTGTACATATTATACTAGTACATATAAGTTAATAAAATACAGACAAAATGTCTGTAATGGTCTGAGAGTGTAAGAACTCTTTGCTGAAGTAACAACTATCAACGTTACTGCATATTACCTACCGCGTTAGTGTTACTAAGACGTCTCGACAAGTGAGCCGGTTGGTGCTGGACACTCACCCCCTGCGCCTCCTGCAGCGCGGCTGCCTTCTCCTCCTGGCGGGCGCCGGGTGCACTCTCGCTGAGGTCTTCCTGCGGGGGCGGCTCATCGGCAGGCTCCTCCAGGGCTGCAGCTGCAGGTGGGGGCTCCTCATCTCCTACGCTCTGTAAAATGCTTGCAAACTATATTCTTTGCAACGTTGCGAAGACTTCTAGATGTTCTTATGACGAAGGATTTGTTCGCGTATTGCAAAGAAATTCTTTGCAAGCTACTAGAATCCTTACAAACTATTTGATTGTATTGCAAAGAAATAGTTCGTAAGCTTACGACGAACTAGTTCGTAATGCAATGCTTCAAAATTCTTTGCAACTCGCGAAGTATGAAGTTTGCCATACGAACCAATTCTTTTCAAGCATTTTACAGTGAGTGGCCACCAGCTCCGCTCTGCAATTACATATCGCGATCACTTTACCATGTCTATGAATTTCCCTACGCTAGACGTAAGCTAGAGACCCTCCCGGGCTGGAGTTCCGTGGACGTTTGGACGTTCCGGCACCCTGCGCGAGACTAGCTCCGGCCCTACCCTGCAGAGCAGAGGGTACAGCTCGCAGCTATCCGGGCAGCGATCGGTACCCACTAGGATAGGACGATGGTTGGAACGTAGTGTTCAGAAGAAGCTTAAGGCGTTTTTATTCTTTTCCTTTTTTTTTGGCGCGGTTAATGTTTCGTCGCATAGCGTCAGCCGGCGTGAAGACCAGAGGTCTTTTGAGACCTACGGTAAATAAGGGAAGTGAAATTAGCCTAGTCCGTCGTTATAGCCTCGCACAGGGTACGTCGGGTACGTTTTCGGCCGCTCGGGCTTCAGAGAACTCCCAGCCAATCAGAGGCCCACTATTCACGTGACTGAGCGCATCTCCCACAGGAGGGTCTCTCTCTCTCTCTCTCTCTCTCTCTCTCTCCCTCCCTCTCTCTCTCTCTCTCTCTCTCTCTCTCTCTCTCTCTCTCTCTCTCTCTCTCTCTCTCTCTCTCTCTCTCTCTCTCTCTCTCTCTAATGTATGCGATACAAAACGCACAGTTTTTGTTTCTTTTTAAATATGCTCCCTTCATATTTCCGAGATTCCCTCTTGTCATCAGGGGGTAGGTGGCCAGTACAACATCCGTATGTGTCACGTGGAGGCAGCCCGCCCCTGAGCCTTGCCTACCTCAGTGAGCGCGGCCCTGCTGGCCACCACGGCCCACAGGACCTTGGTCAGGGGGTCGTCCTCGGTGTTGGCCAGGGTGCCTTCGAGCCGGCGGCCGGCGGCGCGCAGGGTGAGGTCCCAGGACGGCGCGGAGAGCAGCGTGAGGGCGCGCAGGGCGTCGTCCTCCTGGGCGTGGCGCTGGAGGCCCTGGAGCTGCTCGACCGCCTGCTGCAGCGCCTCGGCGGGCAGGTGGCGCCGCAGGGCGGCCTTGGCGGCGAGGACCTCGTGCTCCTCCCTGCAGCGGGGCGCCGGGGCGGCGCGGCAGTCCCAGCACCAGTCGCGGGGCCTGTGACACCAGGGGCAGGACGGGACGGGCTGCACAGCGACTGCTGGGCACTCGCTGTCCCTCTCGCACCCATACAGCGTACCTCATGAGTGCGAGAGAGACAGAGCGAGGGGACTGCCCTGCTGCTGCTGTCAGGCTGAGTCGCAGCCGCAGCTGCGATAAGAACCTCGCTCACCTGCCATCGCCTTGTTGCATCAGCCTCAGCACCTCGAAGTTGTTGGGCAGGTCGTCGGCCCTCCCGGTTAACGGCTGGGGCAGGCGGGGGTAGATGTGAGTGGGCGCCATAGGACCCCGTCAGCTCTCCCCGAAGGAACAACCCGTCAGCTCGCCGGTACGAGACGCCCCCGTCAGCTCGCCGCCGGTACGAGACACCCCCGTCAGCTCGCCGGTACGAGACACACCCGTCAGCTCGCCGCGGTACGGAGACATACCCGTCAGCTCGCCGCGGTACGAGACACCCCCGTCAGCTCGCCGGTACGAGACACCCCCGTCAGCTCGCCGGTACGAGACACCCGGTCAGCTTGTGTCTCACCCTGCGACACTTGGGACACTGCTGGCCCTCGGTCCGCGGCAGGCGCTGCATTCGCTGCAGGCACTGCAGGCACACGGTGTGGCCGCACGGCAGCACCTTCGGCACGCGCTCCTCCTCGTTGTAGTCCTCTATGCAGATGGTGCAGTCCATGGTGGCGGTGGGCCCTGCTGACTCGCCGCTGACTCGCCGCTGACTGACGGCGAGCCACGTGCGGCCGGCCACGCAGCACGGCTTCAGCAGGCTTATCATCACTGATATGATGGGCGCCGATACCGAGCCGGGAGAGCTGAGTCCGCGAGTCAGCCAGATAAAAATCGGTTCGTCCTCTTCAATCGTTTGAAAATACCCATGTGTGCGAAAGAACGCCTTTACTACGGAGACAGCACTGGAAGAATACTTCTCTCATACACTGAAAAAAAGGGGAAAAAAAGCCTCTGGTACGGAGCCGACCACGGAGACCGTACGCCCTCGAGAAATTAGTTTTCTCGATGAAAGTACGTTTTTATCCGTCCTTCGTTCCGTACCTTGCTGAACCTTCAGGAAGAACCTAGCTTTTCTCATGGGCAAGACCGTACCCCCTCGAGAAATGAGTTTTCTCGATGAAAGTACGTTTTTATCCGTCCTTCGTTCCGTACCCTGCTGAACCTTCAGGAAGAACCTAGCTTTTCTCATAGGCAAAATGTGGAACTAAGGTACGGAACGCCGTTACTGATTCCGTACCGAAAACGGAAACCACCGGAAAAAAAAAAAATAACGGTAACTTTCCCGTACATCTCACCGTACTCCCCATTTTTTAACAAAGAGTCTTACGCAGATAAGGAACGGACGGAAACCAGGAACGGAGTGTCCGTAATCCAAAATTGGGCTGTTGTAAATTTACGACATAGTTTGTAAATCAAAATTACAAAAAAAAAATGTCGTAAATTTACGAGGATATTTTCCACAGTGGATATGCTGGCCTGGGCTAATAAGGTACTGAAGCGAGCCAAGCCGTGCTGAGGTGGCTGCATCTGATCTCTCTCTCTCTCTCTCTCTCTCTCTCTCTCTCTCTCTCTCTCTCTCTCTCTCTCTCTCTCTCTCTCTCTCTCTGGGCCAATATTACAACCGGTGTTCCGCAGGGAAGTGTTCTCGGTCCCTTGCTATTCCTAATATACCTCTTTGACCTACCCGATGTTTTAAGCCAATGTTCCTACCATATGTATGCTGACGACATACAACTGTATGTACAATTTCCTATTAATGACTTTTCTTCACAGCTTAATGTAGTATGAAAGGCACACCGAGGTGTGCACTGTGCACTGCATACAGTATGAAAGGATAGTCGTTGAATTAAGGTGCCCCCACAATGAACTCATCGGGAGGTGACGGTTAGAAATTTTGGGTACCCGGAATTCAATTCCTTCTTTCCCCTGCGCTTGTGCTCTCTGGGTAGGCCGCCACATTCACACGAGTGCTCGGCGGGCTGGCCTATCCAGTTTGTCGCAGGCGTTCCGCCTCGGTAACGGCCATTGTGGGGGCGCAATTAATTGCCACATGAATTATGAAGAAATAAAAATTGTGTCTGTTTGTGCAACTATTTGTCTATGCTCGGACTATACATGCATAAAACTACGCATGTAGGTATTTACTTCCTGCTCCCCCCCTCCCCCCCTCCCTTGTGCTTGTGCTCTCTGGGTAGGCCACCAACTTCACACGAGTGCTTGGCGGGTTGGCCTATCCAGTTTGTCGCAGGCGCTCGGCTTCGGTAACGGCCATTGTGGGGGCGCCATTTCTCTGATATTTTTGTACAACACGTAATTGAATAAAAAAATAAAAGAAATAGGAATATTAAAAACAAATTCGCATAAATTCAGGAAAATTCTGAAAAAAAAAATCAGAATAGTACAGGAAAATTCACAAAAAATTAGGAAAGATTCAAGTGAAAATTTATTTTTTTAAAATATCTGCAAAGCTTCTCAAATATTCACGAAATTCACAAAATCCACTAAAACTCGGAGCTGTTTCCCCCTCGTGTGCGAGGGCACGTGCTGCGGCAGCAGCGGCGCCAGCCGTGGGGTGCGGCTGTGAGCGGCTGGTATGGGCCGGCGGCGGGGCGGCCCGGTGACCCGCGGCGCGGACGCGACCTGCCGCAACGGTAAAGCCTAAAAGCGGGTGGCGCGACGGGGTAGTGGGCCCTTTCCTCGCCACCCACCCCCGGGCCTCCTCCCCCGCCCGACGCGGGCAGGGCCTATGTGAGGACGACTGGCTGGGGTGCTGCTAGCAGCTCCTCACCCCCTCCGCCCCCGCCTCCACCACCAGCAACAGCGTGTGACGCTGCAAGATGGCGGCCCCAGAGCCGTCCCGTCAGCCTGACTGAGCCCCCGCGCCGCCCCCTGCCCGCGCCCGCCCACGTGCCAGCACCAGCCCCGCGCTGTATTGACCGCGCTCCGCGCCCTCCGGGGCGCCCCCACGCGGCCGCCCGCGCAAGCACCGCCGCCATCACAACTCCGCAAGGGTGGTTCGCGAGTCGTCTCTTGTCGGTCCCTGTGCGTGTGTATTTTTTTTTAATCCCACCTCGCCTCTTGATCGACGGCGAGAGCCTCTTGGCCCCGGCGGACGACACCAGTAGCACGACGGGGAAGTCGGGGGGCTACTCGTACGTGCTGGGCGTCCCCGCGGCCAGCCACTGGCCCCTGTACTCGCGGAGTGGCTTCAGCTTCCACCGAGTGCTGCGCGAGGCCGAGGGCGGCGCGGGCGACGGCCAGCAGGGCGCCACCATGGGGGCGATCGGAGACGGCCCCGAGATCCGGGCCATCGAGGCGGGTGAGTAGTGTCCGCGGCCTCGCCCGCTGTCATCGGGATCCCGGCGTGGTACCAGGCAGGCGGTCGGTGCGGGTCGTGGGCGCACTGGCCTTGCGCCCCGAGGCTGGCGCGCGGGGGATCGCGGGGATCGATAGACCTATACAGCCGAGCTTTCGCCGTTTTTCTCCTGACTTGTCGTGTGTGTCCCTCGTCATGGTCGTGGTGGTGGTGGTGCAGATGCACGCGGAGCCACTCTCTGGTGGTGCAGGAGGTGACGGCCTCGAGGCCGAGGCCCTGCTCCCCCCGCCCGCACGGAGCCCGTCCCTCGCGGAGGCTCAGCCGTCCCGCCCAGGGGGGCGGTGAGGTTAGGGCGGCCCATGCCGCCGCCTGAGCAGCGCAGGGGGTTGTTTACGTGGGCGGCCTGAGTGACGCACAGAGCGATGTGTTACATCCGACCCCACTGTGGAACAATATTTACGATGGATGGTCGATGCGCGCCGGAAAGGTCGTTTCATCATCTCAGTAAAATGTAGCTCGCGGTGTAATGTAATATGCCCAAGTGAAAAATGAAAATTCAAATTTATTTAAGTGTATTATTTCGCTAGCCCGTATGTGTCCGTGTCTCCTTTCATTGTTAAAAGCCTACGGTGATTTTCACTGTAAGCCATGATGAACCTTGCAGCACTGTAGCTTACGGTGAGAATCACCGTAAGTTACAGTGAAAATCACCGTAACTTACGGTGAATATAACCGTAGTTACGGTGAAAATCAGTGAGAGCTGCAGTCCTGCACGGTGGATCTCTAGGCCTACAGCTTACAGTGAAATTAACTGTAGCTTTCAGTGAAATTCATCGTAGCTTACGGTAAAAGTCACTGTCGCTTACAGTGAAATTCATAAGCTACAGTGCTGCTGGGTTCACTGTAGCCTACAGAGAAAATCACTGTAAGCTTTTAAGTGTCGACACGAGGGTGCGTCTTGCGTCTTCTTTTTTATTCGAGAATTTTCTGTAACGCGTGAATGAGATAAGAAAGACAAAACTCATGGCGTAAGTAAAGATGTAGCTGACCCCCCTTCCTCCATTCGCACTCCCATTCCTTTCCATCCCCCTTCCGTTACAGAAAGCTCAGTGAAAACGTTCACAGGGATCGCGAACACGAAAATCCCATGGGAATTACAATTCAGCGTCGTACAAGTTTTTTTTTGTGTCCACTCCAATGGATTCGCATCAAATCTCATTTTGCGGAAACCTTTTCTGGGTCGGTGGTCCAAAGGCTGTGCTAGCACGCCTCTTTCTCTCAATTTATTCATTTTATATATCGCTCACGAAACGTGCACGCATTCTGAAACGAAGTGTATCGGCCACTCTCCTCGCCCCTTCAAGGACGGGCCGTGTTGGCCGCGGGGCACGCTCTACCCCGACGTGCCTCCCCCCCCCTCCCATCTCCATGGCTCTGCACGTGGACTTGCGTCACGGTGATCGGCAGGTGCCTTGTGCGGGGGGGGGGAGGGGGGGGGGAGTCGTTCAGTACATACAGGCACACGGAAAAAAAAAGTTAAGCTGTGTTAACTAAATGTTAGCTGTCATAGCTAATATGTTTGCTGATATCGTGACAAGCAAGTTTTTTAGCTACCACAGCGATATGTTTGCTGCCATAGCGACACGGCAGCTATGAGAGCTAATGCGTCATCTGCAGGAGAAAACGCAATGTTTGATTCAGTGAATGGGATGTTCTCTACCCTAACTAAGCCTTTGCTAAATCCAGCTAAGCGTTAGTTGTAGTAGCTAATTTTTGCCTACCAGAGACAATTTTTAGCTATGGTAGCTTATAAGTTGCTTGTCACGATATCAGCTAACATATTAGCTACGGCAACTTATGTATTTTTTTCCGTGCAGGGGCAGGTTTAGGTCAGGTCACCGATATGACCCCTCGCTTGACCCCCATCCGCCCGGTGCCTGCCTTATGTCCTCGCCAGCACACGGAGAAAACTGTTCCGTTGATTTAATAGAATGAAAATATTCGATAATTTTTCTCTAGCCTTAATGGAGTTCCATTTGATTCAAATGAAAAATTTCCATGGAGTAAAAAAAATCCATTAGGTTAACTAGGTTAACGTTAATTTTCTATCACATTTTCCATTCATTCAATTCTTTGATTGATCTAAAGGAGTTACTATTAATTCCAAGGGTACCATTTTCTGGGTGCAAATTTACCGTCATTCTACCGTGCGCTGCCCTGCCGATAAACTCGAAGCATACACGGGACCGACCGATATACCCCATCCTGCCAAGCCAAGCCCATGCAGCCCCTCAACCCCAACCCCCCCCCCTTCCCCCCCCACCACCACGACAGCTGCTCCCTTCGCGTCCTTGGCATCGATATCATGAAAACAGCTCACTTTCGTCGCAGAAATTTAGCAGATTTAGTGAAACAGCGTTATCACGTCTATCTTCGCGTGCACGGTACCTATTACATTGTGATGTGGTGAAACGAACAGTGATCTACGGTATTAGGTGGTGTTACACAGTGTGTCAGTGGTGAAATGGCGAGGTTCCCGCTTCACTACGCCGGTGTGACGGGCCACTGCGCGCGGTGTTATGAGAGCGAAAATAATGCCCTTGGTGAAAGGCTCCTTTTACTGCTTTTACTCCCCAAACAGGAGAGCGCACAGCCGCCGTGTCGAGGCCGACGAGTCATGCAACGACGTCGTAACTGGCAGTTCGTTGGCCTTGTTTCTCGTGTCTTCCTAGAAATGTTTTTCTTCTCAATCCCATCCCCTCTTCGGATCGCGGCCTTTTAATTTTATTTTTTGTTTGAAAAAGGTCGCGATCCGTCGTTTTGCACCCCTCCTCTCCTAGATATCCTCACCAAGTCCTCGTTACACCACCGCGCTGCTGTCACGTGGCCCCCCGGTTCTCTCCCCCCCCCCCTCCCACGCCCCGCCCCGTCCCGCCCCGCGGCAACCTAAACTTCAAAACTTCAAGACGGGCGGGGAATTTGTTTCTAAGGGATTGTTTATTTTATTAGATAGTTGCCGTGGAGGGAGGGTTGAAAATTACCAAAGGCCCTCACTGATTACAAGACCTTTATCGGAGCTCATACACTTCCATAATATTTGTTCCCCGGTATTCAAAAGTAGATGGAATCTTTACTTTGGAGGTGGTCCTACGACAAAAGAGGTCCCAGAATAATTGCACCCCTCCCTCCCCCTCCGAGGCACGTAAATCAATGAACGATCCCCTGGCAGATATGCCTGATGGAAGCTGGAAGAGGCGTTGCCTATGTCAACACGATTTTGCGATCGAGTTTCGTTTCCGAATAGTTCCTCTCTGCAGCTTTTCGCTGAGCGAAGGGAAGCTTACTCCTGCAGGCGATCGGAAGTGTACTTCAGTGTACTTGGTTGTGAGCATCGTGAGTCTGTCTGTTCGTCTGTTCTAGCCGGTTCTCCCCGTAAAGTACAGAACTAATCGTACAAAGAGGTAGTGTTTTGCAATCTATCAATTTCAGCGCTTTTATATTTAGTGAAGCTTTCCAAATTAAAGAAGTTTGAAATATTTAAAAGTTTAATTTGATATTCACTTTTGGAAGGTTGGCAGAGAAAGTACTTTAAAGACACTGAGAGGTAACGCCACCTAGCGGCTGCTCGCGAACTACTTCGCGTCAGTCAGCCATGGTCAGCGCTCAGCTGAAGGCAAACTCGGTTGCTCGGCGCGCCCGGCGTACGTCTCGGCTGTGTACACTATCGAAATATCGAAATTAAAAGTCTTTTTCACGTAATATGCAGTCTGAAGTTCTGTTAAAGGCTGCGGACGTCGCTCGCTGCTCGCTGCTCGAAGTTTCAAGTGTCGTCATTGTGTAGAAGTGTTGCGTTTAAGTGACTTGTTCTTCGTTAACGTCTGTGGCTAGGGTAGGAGTGAGATGGGTAGTGCTGGGTAGTGCCTCAGAATACTTTTTATTGCGTTGGATTTGTGAAATAAACGTTACGGACCACTGAAATGACAGCCAGTATCGATGCAACAAGAATGCAACTTGGTGGTGTTCTTCTTAGGTGAGTGAGTGAGATAACCTACTAACATAGACAATGTTGTTAACGGAGAAGCTGTGAAACTGTTCGGTGAACAGTAGAGTATGGTCTGAGTATTGAAATCAGGTTACCCCATAGCCTGACAAGTGAGAGTTCCTAACAGCTGCATAATTTCCTCATATTTCGTTAAGTTTGTTTTGAATCCTTGCATGGTTTCCCAGTGCATTGATTTGTCATTGAGCCACCACAAGTTAACCCCAGCTGAATGATTTCTTTAATGCGGTGTGGATGTTGAATTGGATTAGTAGAAGTGTGCCCCTTTGAGACATACGACAATAGGCATTTTTAATGAAAAAGAATAATAAGTTTGTAAATTGTGAACTGAACATTACCCAAACTTACTAATTGATCCGTTATGCCTATGAATTCATATTAAAGAAAGGTCACTCCCCAAAGTTATTGACCGAGGAAAAAATTGTTTTGAAAACATGGTTATTTGAATGAGATGTGACTCTTACAAATATTAGGGGCGATACTGTGGAGAGACCGTTCTTGTAATTTATTAGTTATGCCAAGAGTGTTTACACTGAAACAGTCTTTCTAAAACATTGAAGTACATACTTATTATCAATATAAAGCCATATAACCTTTGAAATGGCACAATTGTTTTAATTCTTTCCTTTATAGCTGACATTCATTTCGAAATAGATACACCTCATCATTTAAAGGTCCTGAGTCTTTGTGAATGTCTTGATTGTCTTTAAAGTTAACTGGCCTCTGTTACAATATTTCTAGCAATGCCTTTTTAAATAATATTTTAAGTGACCCATTGCTGGCTTACTATGGGTTCATGTGAGTTGGTTTGAGGGCAAACTTAATTCCAAAGGATAAGGAATGAGAAGGGGCGGGGGGGGGAGGGGGGGGGAGACAGGAGGGAGGGGGAACTGTCAGCATGCGCGATGCAGGTGCATTCTTTCTAAACGTGTAAATGATACTTACCCCCTGATCTCAGATGGATGGGGGTGAAATCGAGGGGGTGTAAGGGGGGGGTGGGGCACCACTCGAATCGCGGCGCTGCCTGCCCACATGCTGCCCAGCGCTTACCTGCAGGGCCGGGGCGGGGGCCGGCCAGTAAATGCCGTTGCTTGAATTGCGGCGCGCGAGGGGGATTCCAGATTCCACCCGGACTGCCGCGGTCTGGGGAGAGGGGCGGGGGTTCTGCCCAAATTGCAGAGCGCAACGGGTTGCCTACTCGCCTCGGCGCAGTTAAAAAAAAATAAAAAAAATTCTAACGCTAACGCGTTAAACGGCCCCCTAGGTTTTAATACTTACTTGAGAATTAAAAAAACTTCGATAATATTCAGTCACAACGCTCTCTTAAAATCAAATCATGAATTTTGTCTGCCTCACTTTTGCTACACAAAATGTCGCACGGCGAGCCAGCTATCAACAACGCTGCCGCGCCGCAAGCAGTCACCATAAAAACCAAAGATGTCAAACAAATTAACAATTATAAAAAATAATAATTCAGCGTACCAGAATTTTCCTAAAATCGAATTATTATTTTTTATAATTGTTAATTTGTTTGACATCTTTGGTTTTTATGGTGACTGCTTGCGGCGCGGCAGCGTTGTTGATAGCTGGCTCGCCGTGCGACATTTTGTGTACTACGCTCGCAGTTAATTAATGTTTTGGCTTCATAAAATACTTTTGCAGATGGCCTTTTTAGATACTGAGCTACAGAGTTTTTACCTTTTTGGTTAAGAAACTCAATATGTTTACCGTTTAGCCTCAGTGTCTGATCAGTCTCATTTGTTTATAAGTCACATGATAAATTTCATCCTGGTTGATGAAACGACTTAGAAATTAGCTTAATTTTCAGTAAAGACATGTCCGATCAGCTTGATTTTTGAACTGTAGGCTCATTGTGCAATGATCATTCGAATATTGAATTAAAATTTTCACTCCATCGTGTTCTGCTAATTTTTAGTTTTTGAACTACTGTGCATGAGTTGAACCAACAGGTCTCCCCAGCCACGCCTCTCTTCCCCGGCGCGCCGAGGCGTCGAGCTCCAACAATAGCGACCCGGCTCGGCACAGGGTGCTCGGCTCGCAATTGCTATAGAAACACGTGATGCAAACGCGTTTCATGCAAAAACTGACAGACAGCTTATCATCGGACATACCTCAAAAATTTTCTTATTTTTCGTACTAGTTTTCAGTAGGAATTTTGTGAAGATTAGTTCGACGGGATCGGCTGCGCCCATAAGGGGCCATCGTCAAGAATAAAAAGTCTAACGCTAACGCGTTAAACGGCCCCCTAGGTTTTAAAACTAGCCGCAGAATGAGAAAGAATTTAGGTCAGAACTATCTGTGGGAATCACATCACAAATTTTATCCGCTAAACAGAAGTCCCAAAAATTCAGCAATTATTATTTTTTCTTTTTTTCTTAATTTCTGGTTACGTAACTGAATATACCACCGTCCTCCTTCCTCCCCTGCGCGCCACGCGGAGGGGCAGAGGGGCCGAGCGCCCGAGCACCCAAGCCCCGAGAGCTGGCGACAATGCCGATTCGGCTTGGCTCGCTGGCACTCCTGGCCGCAGGGAAAACGTAGGCTAGACAATCCGCAGCCATCTGGGGGAGGCGCCGCCGCCTTCGACAGGTCGGAGCGCGTTTGAGGCGTGAGTGCCCAGTCCTGTCGTTTCTAGGTTCTAGGCTAGGACCTCCACTCAACAAAAGAAGGCCGGTGGCCCGGCTGGGGGAGGCGCCGCCGGCCGCCGCCTCCGACAGAACGAGGCGCGTTTGAGGTGTGAGTGCCCAGTCCTGTCGCTTTTATGGTTCTAGGCTGGGACCTCCACTAACGCCCCGGCGACAATTTATTTTAACTGAACAATATGTTAGACAGCCGAAATGAATGTGAAAGAGGCAGTTTCAGATATGTGGAAATCGTTTCCCAAAGTTTCAAGGAGGTTTAATCAGTAGGTAAAAAAATAAGGATTCGTAAAATTATTTACGTAAATACACACCATTTCAACAGTTCTGTTCACCACATTGAAGTCAAACTTACCAAAACATTATCTGCAGGTGCAGAAACAATATTTACGCATTCAGTTCGACTTGTCATAGGTTTGATAACTTTATACAATGATTTAAAGTCGCGAGGTGGGAGCCTCAGCCCCCGGCCGTGGCGGCTATGAGTGGGGAAGGCCGGCGCGGGGCCGGCGACACGGCGCCTCACGCGTCCACCTCAAACCAACCTAGAATATATTTGGCAAGTTTTTAATTTAGTGACGACGTTAAGTTATGTTGCAGGCCTTTAGCACACAGCTATGGAAGCCACTACACATTCACAAGGAACACAGAGGCAGACACAGAGGCAAATCGTGAATTTTATCCGTCTCACATTTCCAACTCAAACATGGCGCCGAGTGGGCCAGCTGTAAACAACACGCTTGGCAACCACTAAATTCAACCACCAGGCAAGAATTAAAGGGTTCTAGTTTCAAATTTGCCACACACACACCATTAAATGAAATAGAAATTTAAAATATTAGGGCAAAACTCTCTATGAGAGTCCAAATCGTGAATTTTATCCGCCTCATATTTAAGACACAAACATGGCGCCGAGCGGGCCAGCTCTAAACAACGCCGGCTTGGTGTCCACTCAAACCAACACAAAATATATTTTGCTAGTCTTAGATTAAGTAACTACGTAAAATGATGTTGCAGGCCTTTAGTAAAGAACGGTGCAAGCCTCCACGCATTAACACGGAACTCATGGGTTGTCTTAATTGTATCTTTCAGTGAAAACATGAATTGAGGATTTACTCTGAGGTTGGCGGTATTGTCACAAGCCCCGCCCACGGCGAAATTACAGTCCCAGCCAACAATCAGGAGCCGCGGCGGCTAGCTAGTGGTCACGTTTGAAAGTCTCCTGGTGGTGAACCCTTTTACATGGCGTGAATCTGCAACGATTCTGACGTGACCACTCCTTGCGTTGACACTTTTGGATATCGAGGTACAAAGCAACAGGCGGACGTTTTTATTGGCTGGATTTTCGCGCGAAACATTTCTATTGGGCAGAGCATTTTGGAGGGTGTCGATTTTGGCTCGGCACAGGGTGCTCGGCTCGCAATTACCATAGAAACTGACGATGCAAACTGACTTAATGCAAAACTGGACAGACAGTTTGACATCAGACCTGTCTCAAAAATTTTCTAATTTTTTGTAGTATTTTTCATTGTAATTTTGTACGAATCGCTCGGGCACGATCGGCTACGGCCATAAGGGGCCATCGTCAAGACTAATAAAAAATTCTAACGCTAACGCGTTAAACGGCCCCCTAGGTTTTAACAGTTATTTAAGAATGAGAAAGAATTAGATAATATTAATTAAAAACGCTGTTTGAAAACTAAACCATAAATTTCCTCCGCCCTACATATGTTACTCATAATGTTGCCCTGCCTGACAGCTATCAAACGCTGCCGCACACAATCACCATAAAAAATTGAAATATAAAGTGATATTGTTTGAATTACACAATACACAAATAGAGGAGAAGCAGCTGGATGTGATGCACTGCAAGGGGTATCGACACAGATCTGCTGTGCACTGTGCGATAGCAGCGCCATCTCTTTGTAGTGTCGCGTACTAACACAGCGTTTGGGATCGGAAGAGCTGGAGGTGCAGGCTGGAGCAGTTATTTGCAGCGAGCACAGTAGGCCTCGTTGAAAGCCTTGTACAGCCTAACCGAACAAGTGTTTTATAGATCGCGAGGTTTTAGGATTGGAATTGTTCATTGAATTCACAGAAGAAGTTGCGAATTGTATGTTGGAAAGAGTTTTCATGATAATAACTTTGATGTGGAGGTTAATTATTTTTATGCTGATTTGTATGTTTGAAAGAATTGTAAGGGGGCGAACTGAAGATTGTGGACTAATAATTAGTCTTTTATCTATTATATATTTATTTTTTATCGTATTTTCAATGCATTCGGAAAGGTAAGAATCTTTCAGCTAGTGCAATAGTGTTGGAAATAATGAAAAGCAGCGAGTAGGTACTCCCAGTGTTTTTATTCTAAAATACTGCATATTTTGTCTGTCGTCAGGTTGAGAGAAATGTTTTTTTCTTTGATTTTGTCGAAGAAACTGAAGGTTATGTCACTGAAGAAACTTTCAAGTAATGATGGATGGACCAAATATTGTTATATATGAAGGTATTATGTTACATTTTCATTTAGTTTTTAAGGTTATGTGTGCTAATAATTTATATTTGTTTCAGCTTGTTGTTAAGTGGTAACGAATGGAATATAATGAAGTAAAGATGTTTTTGGAGCATTGTTTACAAGTCTATTGGAGAGTAAGATATCAACTCATAATATTTCAAACTTTAATTTCATCTTTATTTTTAGTATCACCCCATTTGGAAAGTGGTCAAGGAAAACCCTAGCTTTTTTGTTTGGGAAAAAACGCTTGACCAGTGATACTTATAATTACATACAATTTGATGCGATGGAACTTGTATGCCTCTTTTTGTTACATTAATTGGCATTCACAACTTGTAAGTGTTAGAGAGATGCCTCTTTTGTTTACATGGCTTGGCATTTACAACGAAGTTTGTGCTTGTTCACATTACCCTCTTTTTTAAATACATGGTGGGGTTTGTAAAAGATTTTTATGTTCATTTTGTGTTAGGTAATGGTCATTTGTAAAACTTTTTCAAGTCTTCTTTGTTAAAAGTTAACTAACATTTATCATATTTGTCATGATAAATTATACGGGTTAATATGTTGAAAGTCTTTTGGTTGAAGGTAACGTTTCTTGAAGTGAAATGCCTCAAATTGAAGTGCCTTGTTTTCTTGAAGTACTGACGCTTGCCTAAAACAAATATAATTGTAATTAAAATGGCATCGGGTACTATTCTTTTACCTAAATGAATACATACTTAACTTGTGGTTGATGGCTATGAATAAGTAATTGGAATGATTAGTAGCAGGTTCTCAGGTTATGTTCTCAGGTGATAAAATTTGTCATGATAAATTATATTGGTTAATACGTTGAATTTCATTTGGTTGAAAGTAAACTTTTCTTGAAGTGAAATGCCTCAAATTAAAGTGCCTTGCTTTGTTGAAGTCCTGTAGATGTCTACAACAAATACAATTGTAATTAAAATGACAATGGGTTCTATTCTTTTACTGAAATTAATACTTACTTAACTTGTGGTTGATGGCTATAAATAATTAATTGGAATTATTAGATGCAGGGCCTGAGGTTATGTTCTCAGGTGATAAAATGATCATGAATAATTGAATTTAAATGTGAGGCAGGGTCAGTTCCTCGCAATGTACCCTTAATGTGCTGGGCAATGCCAGGTGCTCACAAGGCACTGCACGAGGTGGATCAGGTCTCAGGATATGTATCCAAGTGATAAAATGATCATGAATGATTAAATTGAAATGTGAGGTAGGGTCAGTTCCTCGCAATGCACCCTTATTTTGCTGGGCAATGCCAGGTGCTCACAAGGCACTGCATGAGGTGGATCAGGTCTCAGGATATGAATCCAGGTGATAAAATGATAAGAATGATTAAATTGAAATGTGAGGAAGGGTCAGTTCTTTGCAATGCACCCTCATTTTTTTCAGATTTATTAATCTTTTGGCTTGCTTTCATATGAAGGTGGGTCAGTCCTTCTTTTCACCTTGCTTTTACCCCAATAATCTTTTGGTACTCATTAATCTTTTAGCAAGGTTGTGCATACATGAAGGTGGGTCAGGCCTTCTTTTTACCTTGCTTTTACCCCAATAATTTTTTTAAAGAAATTAATTTTTTAGCAAGGTTGCACATATCATACATGAAGGTGGGTCAGGCCTTCTTATTACCTTCCTTTTACCCCAATAATTTTTTGGTATTAATTAATTTTTTAGGAAGGTTGTGCATACTTAGAGGTGGGTCAGGCCTCTTTTTTACCTTGCTTTTACCCCAATAATTTTTTTTAAAGACATTAATTTTTTAGCAAGGTTGCACATATCATACATGAAGGTGGGTCAGGCCTTCTTATTACCTTCCTTTTACCCCAACAATTTTTTGGTATTCATTAATCTTTTAGGAAGGTTGTGCATACATAGAGGTGGGTCAGGCCTCCTTTTTACCTTGCTTTTACCCCAATATTTTTTTAAAAATTCATTAATTTTTTTAGCAAGGCTGCACATACATGAAAGTAGTAATTTCTTTTCTCTTAATTCATTTTTTTTTTCATATATGCTTACATTTAAGACATACTTAATTCAAGCCAAATTGGTTTGTGATCACTAGTTGCACTCTCAAAAATATGAGCATTTCTCATTTCATTAGTTGAAAAACACAAATCTATTAGCGAGTTGTGGTCTGTGGACACTTTTGTTGTATCAAGTATCATGAAGCAATTGTTACCTTTCATGAAGTCCGTTAAACTGTTGAAGTCAGGATCTGAAACCTGATACTTAATATTGAAGTCTCCCATGATACTAATGTCATATATCTGATTTTTTAATGACATTGTTATTGCTTGTTGCAGTTGCTGTTTCACTAAGTTCCAGGCTGCCTTTGGAGACTTGTAGACCATCATAACTGTGTGGTTGAAAATGGTCAATGCAACGATGGTGAAGTGATTTGTTCCTGAAATTGATTCATTCTGAAACAGAATTTTCACATGAGGTAAGAGGTAATTTTTTGCATATATTACAGTTCCAAAAGCTTTTCTCTTTGGAGATTTGCAGTCTGTTCTAGAAATAATAGTAAAATTATTTATGTCATATTTGTCCTCAGGTTTTGACCAAGTTTCAGCCAACATTATTATATCTGAGGCAATGAAAGTTGGGTCACAAGAAATATTTTCAAAATGAAGATTGAGGGACCGGACGTTATGAAACAAAACAACCATATTGTCCTTGTTTTTGACGTCTTCTGGAAAGATCAGTGAAAATTGTAATTGAGCTTCATTTCTCATTCTAGTCATTTCTCTGAGTGACGGATCATTTTCAAGTGTAGCTCTGGCTGGCTTTTTATAGATTCCAGATAGATACAAACCTGTGAGAGATGTCACTCTACTGCAAGCAGTATACAGCAATTTGCGACTTAAAGTCTTATTAAGGAACACTAGTATGTTGTCATAAGTACAACTCTGTGAGCAGTGAATGGTTTGTGCATTACTTGGAAGCAGAGGAAGCTGATTTCTCGTTACCTGAATGTGAGTATTCTCATTGAGGGAGAAACTTCTACATATTCTTTGAATTGGAGTCCAATTTTTTTCTGTTATTCCATCTGCTTTTATGATGTTTTGAAGTCTCTGCCTGGTTTTCTCACCTGTACTTTCTTTTTCAAATTGGACATAAGCTCTTATAGGTATGCGTTCTCTGCTGTTTTTTTCACATAATTGGCCGTAAATGACTTTCTTCAGTATGCAGGGAGAACCATTTGAGATGCCATCTGGAACTGCAATATTATGAGAGACAATATATTTTGTTTCTACACATAATTTTAAAAGGTACTGCATATTTTGTGTTTTCTTGTGCTGTAACTTTTGCGCCTGAGACAACATGTATGTTATTGTTGCTCGTGATTTGGTTCCAGAGCATGAATCCAGTGCACGAGATACAATTTTTTCATTAGGCGAAACTGCCAGGAATAAATTGTTGAAGGCATCAACATCAGCATTGCAGTAGTACAATGTTGTCACTTTATCTATGATGGATGTGACATCAATCTGCAACATGTCAAGTTGACGGTTAGTGAACATTTCATCCTGTTCGTCCGTAGTTGTTCCAAGTGCTAAATTATTTAAAGCATTTGCAAAAGCTGCGTCGTCTCTCTGTCTCATGATTTCAGTCAGTTCAAACAGCTGAAAGAGGCGCCACAAATGAGGACCGAGCAATCTGCTGAAATCATCAGATGGTGTTTGGAATACGTAAGAACCAATAGGAGGCGGGAGCTGATTGAAATCACCCACAGTTATCACTGATACGCCACCAAATGGTTTGTTGTTCTCGAATATCTCCTGGAGTACGCTATTCATAGCCTGGAATTTATAAAAGCTGCACATGCTTATTTCATCGAGAATTATTAATTTCAGTTTGTGTAAAGTACAGGCCAAAGTATTTCTAGTATCTGAATTGAGCATTCTTCCAATACGTAATTTGTCTTTGACATTGAATCCAAAGCCAAATGCTGAATCAATAGTAGTGCCATTTATTCCAATGGCTGCCTTTCCTGTTGGAGCTACTGCTAAAATATTAATGTCCTCTGGTTTATTGCTGGGTTGATGTACCCAAAACCTTTCCAGAACTTGTTTGATGGCATTAATCAATGTACTTTTACCAACTCCTGCTCCTCCAGACAAGAAGTGGTAAAAAGGTTCTGATGGATTTGTTTTTACTAAATTAGTTAAATTCAACAAATATTTTCTTTGCTTTTCATTGAGAGATTTAATTAATGATAGAAATTCACTTTCAGGTAATATATTAGGGAGAGGAAACCGCATAGATTCAGCTGTAGAAATTATTTTTTCCGTATGAGGAATTTCTAATTGGAAGTCAGATGGAGTTTCGTTTAAGTCAAGTATTTTGAATTGAGGAGCGACAGTGCTTTCCTCCTCATTTTCTTCATCTTCCTCCAATAAGTCAACCTCTATATTGTCAAAGACACTGTCATACTTACAATAATTACTTCTGTTTGTTTGAATGACTTCTAGTTTCTCACCGAATTTCATTGGTAAATCGGAGTCTAGTAGAGATGGTTCTGTCCTCCAAGATGTGAACAGCATCAAATTTTCTCTCTGAAAGTTTAACTTGTCTTCTCCCTCTTTGTAATTTCTGAATTGAATGACAAGTCTTTTGTTTCTTTTTGTCAGAAATCCAGAATTGTTTTTTAGCTCGTATACAGTTTTCTTGTTTGACTCGTCATCACAATTTTTTTCTGCAATAATTTCATCATCATTAATTTCCAAATCAATTTCAATTTCATCAGTACTTACATTTTTCTTGTGAGGATGAGTTTTTGAATACTTATACAAAGCAGCAAAGTCTGCCAAGCATGTAGATTCCAAAATGTCAGGTCTCTCTATGTAATGCTCAATCATTCCTGTTTCCTGTATATCTGTACTGTCAGGATCTGTTTCACAAATTTTTTCTAACTCTTTTTTACCTTTTTTCAGGAACACTCTTTGGTCTGGTGGACATGAATTAATGTAAATTGTCCCTATGCTTGATTTGGACATGGGAATGCCCAATACATGGAGAGCAATTTCTTGTGCTGAAATCTCACAGTTATTTAAAAAGGCGTTCACAATCTTTCGAAGTTTCTTTATGGTTGGTTCATCACCTTTTGCAACTCTATCAGCTACCTCTTTTAATAATTTAGACATGCCTTTTTGAGACTTAGAAACATACGAAACAATATATTTTACACATCCATATGGTGACACTACCAACTGGATGTCCATGTGAGCTTCCCATAATATAAGCATCTCTCTGTTATAGGCATTTACCCTCCTTTCATTTAAGTTACGCCCCAAAAATACAGTTGGTCTTTTTAGTTTTGACCTTAAAGCCTGAATGTATGACTGCTCATCAACATTTAGGTAAGCTAAGTATTCATCAAAAGAACAGTCCTCATGATTTCTAGCAATAATTTCGGTTTGTTCTTTAATTTCAGACCATAATTTTCTTGCTGTCAATTTTTCCTGCTCATCCATATCATTTGACAAAGGTAATAGAATTTTGTTCTTTCTCATAGGAGGAAGAGGGTAATTAAATCTACAAGAGGTGTTACCTTTTGCATTTTTCTTACAAGTTCTTGTACATCTGTGAAACTGCAAGTTCATTAGTTCTCCTAATGTTTCATCTTTTTTGCAGGTGACAAAACTGTCAATGAACTCTTCACATTTTCTGTATGACTCAGGGTCCTGGGGATCAAATTCTGGTGCATCTTTCAACCAGACAATGCAATGAAAATGAAGTGAACCTGTATAAAAAGTATAAATGTTTACAACATTGTGCATAATTTTTCCACAAGTATGGAATTCAATATTTGTACATACCTCTGAACTGTAACTCTATTCTGAAGAAATCATTGTCAACTTCATAAGGATGGAATGGTCCATTTTTATCCCTGTATAAATTTCTGAATGCGTCAAATCTGTTGACTATATATCTTGCCACTGTAATTGGGTCTTTACGAATGAGATCCATTTTCTCTCTGGAGGGTAAGTTCTGAGCCTGTTCCTCAGTGATTGTTTCATTATTTAAAGTTTTATACAAGCAAACTAAAAGTGGATTCCATCTAGTTTCAGCTGCAGAAAATGTCATGAAAATGGATGGAGAACCAAACTGTCTAAGCATTGCCATTACTTTTTTTTGTTTTCCTTGCCAAAATGCTGGTGAGGAACGATCAGTGGCTACAATTTTATAACCATCATTATGTTGAATAATGGAAGACAAATTGTCGTCATTTAGAATTTGTGATACAGTCACTGCATTTGTCTTTACTTTTTTCCTTAAATTTATGTTGACTCTACTTTTTAATTTGTGAATTCTACTTTTACAGAAGTTCATCATTACTTTAGGAATGTTTGTTGCAACCCGTCTATCATGATGTCTGGCCTCTGCTTTAGCCATTTCTACGGGAGTATACTTTACCTTGAAAATTCTTTGCTTTCCTCCATATACGGTTGGAAAAGCTAAGACATCCATGTCCTCATCTAAAGTGAGAGATAAAGGCATGTTACCTTCTCCAGGTGCAATTTTAACACCGGAATCTGCCACAAAGCCACTGGTCAACAAAGTTTCCTGTTGATCTGTCAAGTCATCGATTTCATCTGCTTGTTCGGTTGATTCATCTGTATTGCTAGTAGAAATTAAATCAGTAGCTGAATTATTAGTTTCATCATGAAATTGCTGTAACCAACTTTCATTAAGAGTTATATTATGTTGTTTATACAGGTCAGTATTTACCAAATACCTTGCTGCATTAAATACCTTTTCTGGTCTTACATTTTCAAAAGCATAAGGAGTTTTATCACTCATTCTCCTCATTAGCTGAACCAGAAGTGTATCATCTTCTGAGTCCATCCTAGGTAAACAGGTTACTGTTTTATTGATGTCAATTGGAACATTTACACAGTTACCTTTCAGGCCTAATTGTTTCTGATAGCCTAGTTCTCTTATTTGCATGAATGGGATTCGTGCAGATACTAATCTTTCTTCTAAAGTAGTAAGACCTGTCAATTCTTGTGGCAAAGGATCAAAAACTAAACCATTTGTGGCAGCAAAGTGAGGTACTTTACCCTTTTTTATGTGGTTGGCACAAGTTGAACATACATTACCACTCTCATTTTCTCCAAGGTGGTGTCTGTAAGTGCACACATCTGTAATACTTAAAGTTTGATCAATTTTTAAACTAAGTTCGCTTACAGTGGATTTTTTAAAGAAAAGTTGAGCACAACAGGTACATATGATAGTAGGCATTTCTTTCTTTTGTTCGTTAAACCTTTCATGCAAACAAATTTTTGTTTTTTTACTACTATGGTACATGTGTTGATAATTTGATTTTCTTTTAGCTCCCTGTGGAGTATGATATGAAGTCTTTACATTTTCTAGTACCTTATTATGATAATCTTCATCAGTTTGGTACTTTTCTCTCATCTTTTCTCTCATCTTATTACTGAGTTTGTCATGATATAATTCATCATTATGATATTTTTGTCTCATTTTAGAACTGTGAAACTCTCTGAATACCTCATCAGTTTGGTATTTTTCTCTAATTTTTGAAGAGTGCAAGTTTCTAAATGATTCATTACTAGAATATTTTTCTCTATTTTGACTTATTTTAGACTCTCTTACCTCAACATTGGTTTTATACCTGTTAGACATTTGTTGAACATTTTTTACCTTCATTTCTTCACTTCTCTCATACTTTGGTTCAAATGATTGTATTCTAAGGTCATATATTTTATTAACTAGATCTGTAGTTGAAGCGGGTATTGTTTCTGATGTAACTTTTTGCTTCTGAATATTTGATAGCAAGGTATTTTTCTTAAGCTTTTTGGCATTACTTTTATTTTTTTTAGCATTTCTAGCTAATTCAAGCTGGGAAACTCTCTTAGTACTATCATTTTTACTAGGACAACAATCTATTTGTGCATTTGTACTTACATTTGTGACATTACCAACAAATATTGGAATTATAGTAAATTGACATGAAGCACATTGCACTGTATTATTTGTAGGCAAACATGAGGTGCATTTAAACAAATTTTTTAAATGTAGTACTAAGTTGTTTATGTTTGTGAAGCTCATTAAGACAGCTGTACCATTTTGGCCATCAGTTAAGCCATTCTTACCTCTCTTATGTGAGTCAAATAGGAAATACTCATCCACAATTTTCATTATGGCTACACATTGTAGTTTGCAGGTAAATACTCCGTAATTGAAGTTGTGAAGAAAACAGAGGACTGCATCGTCAATGCAGTAGTTCACCATTCCAAAATTGACTGTTGCAATGTTGTTCATAGACGTTCCATAATATTCATTGTTAACATCTGCCTGAAATTTAATCTATACAGAAAATGAAACAAAAAATTATTTCTTGTCAGTTTAATTATTGCATGAGAAAAAGTTTACTTCTTTAGCTTACCTCATTTTCGGGAAACATGACACAGGAATACAATTCATCTGGTCTTAAATATATTATATTGGAATAGCTGGTGGGTAATATTTCATAAGAATGCTCAAACAATTTGTTGCCAGCCATTAAACATTCATCAACGTTTAGGGATGTCCACAGGTTAGGATTCAACACATGAGCTTTACAGAGTGCTGCAACAGCATTAGCAGAGCATTGCCTACCACCATACCTAGAAAATCTAACACAATCAGATTGGTCGAAAGTTCCACTCAAAACACGCATGGTGCAGATATATGCAACTTTAAACCAGAAAAACACAGCGAATGTAAGGGGAAGCCCAAACAATTCACAAAAGTGTGGTACATGCCTCACAAAACTTGATCTACTTTTAAAAAAAGTCATATTAACCTGATATATTTTTCTGTAGCTTATGTGTACATGATCAATATGTAATACAATTAGAAGTTTTTATCATAATTCACAAATTAAACCAGGAAGCTAAATTAACCATGAGAATCCTTTATTTCGTGTCTAATTTGTTAAATAACGTTGGTAGCAGTGTTCGAAGCTCCGCCCACATTCCAAAGAAAATTATTGGAAGGCGGAATTACAGTCCCCGCCAACAATCGGGAGACTAAATCGAACTACCAGGCAAGAATTAAAGGGTCCTAGTTTCAAATTTGCCGAACACTTACCATTAAATGAAATAGAAATTTAAAATATTAGGTCAAAACTCTCTGTGAGAGCCCAAATCGTGAATTTTATCCGCCTCATATTTAAGACACAAACATGGCGCTGAGCGGGCCAGCTATAAACAACGCCGGCTTGGTGTCCACTCAAACCAACACAAAATATATTTTGCTAGTCTTAGATTAAGTAACTACGTAAAATGATGTTGCAGGCCTTTAGTAAACAACGGTGCAAGCATCCACGCATTAACACGGAACTCACGGGTTGTCCTATTTGTATCTTTCAGTAAAAACATGAATTGAGGATTTACTCTGAGGTTGGCGGTATTGTCACAAGCCCCGCCCACGGCGAAATTACAGTCCCAGCCAACAATCAGGAAACGCGGCGGCTAGCTAGTGGTCACGTTTGAAAGTCTCCTGGTGGTGAACCCTTTTACATGGCGTGAATCTGCAACGATTCTGACGTGACCACTCCTGGCGTTGACACTTTTGGATATCGAGGTACAAAGCAACAGGCGGACGTTTTTATTGGTTGTATTTTCGCGCGAAACATTTCTATTGGGCAGAGCATTTTGGAGGGTGTCGATTTTGGCTCGGCACAGGGTGCTCGGCTCGCAATTACCATAGAAACTGACGATGCAAACTGACTTTATGCAAAACTGGACAGACAGTTTGACATCAGACCTGTCTGAAAAATTTTCTAATTTTTCGAATTATTTTTCATTGAAATTTTGTACGAATCGCTTGGGCACGATCGGCTGCGTCCATAAGGGGCCATCGTCAAGAATAATAAAAAAAAAACTCACGGGCGTGAGCAATAGGCACCCCTAACGGGGGCCTAAAAAAAAAAAAACTTTCTGGCGAAAGCAATAGGCTCCCCTAACGGGGGCCTAAAAATAAATAAAAAACTCACGGGCGTGAGCAATAGGCACCCCTAACGGGGGCCTAAAAAACACGATCTCCTGTAGGGCAGCACCAGCACCAAGCTTCCCTCGTGCTTATTACTTCGTTTAAATTGAAAAAATAAAATAAAAAATGAAAATAAATTGCAGACATAGGTGGGTTAGGTTAGGTTAGGTTGCTTGCAGCAGGTGGGGAGAGAACCCCCGCCCCCGACTGCGGCGCAAATCTCAGCCGGCGGGCTCTACTTCGAAAATCTCGGCTACGGGACCGGCGGCGTGTACGCGGGACCCTTTTCTGGGCCGGGTAGGCAACCCACTCTGCAAATCCAAGTGCAGAACTGTTCTACAGTTTAATGTGTAGAACTAAACAGTTCTGCACTTCCGAGTGCAATTTTCTGACCATGACTAAAAACATTTTTTTCTGAAGACAGCGTGATCTTCGTCTCGAAATCCTCTTTCCAATGAGCATAAATGTGATAGTGTTGCCACTTCAATTGAAACTAGTACGAGTCCTCAAATAAGATTCCAAAAAATCGTATTCTGTTGCGTACCTCCTTTAATTTAGAACTTTTTAGTTCTACACTTTAAACTGTAGAACAGTTCTGCACTTGGATTTGCAGAGCATTGCGCACTGCAATTCGGGCAGAAACCCCCGCCCCCTCCCCAGACCTCCGCAGTCCAGGTGGAACCCCCCCCCCCCCCCCCCTCACGAGCCGCAATTCAAGCAACGGCACTTACTGACAGGACTGGCCCCCCCGCCCTGCAGGCTGGAGGTAGGCGGGAAAGTACCGCCTCATTTCGAGTTGTGCCAGAGGGAGGGCGGTTATGGATGGGTGTCTCGAGGTCCCGGTACAGGACAACCGCATTTTGGAGGCCACCGCGCATTTGCTCTTCTACCGGAGATCTCATCGGGTTGTCCGCGGGACTTCTGACTTCAGGGGGACTCTCAGAGGGGGTGCTTGGTGCTTATCATACCTGTGCCATAGTGGTGCTGCCGGGTGCTGCGCCCAGAATGTCTTTCCGCGCAGGTTCGAGGACCAGCACTGTAAACTGTTGGCGTCGAAAGACGCCAAATTTCTGGTGTTCACGAGAAACGTCAAAAATTGGGGTCGTTTTCTGCCAAAATACGGCGTTTTTCATAAATGTCAGAAACTTGGCGTCTTTCGATACCAACTACTTTTCAGTGAGTGGCGCCGAACCGCTTTCGGTGAATTCGTCTCTGTCGTAGGAAATTGTGGCTTGCCCCCCCCCCCCCCTTTTCCCCTTCAAAGGCGTGTCCTGCCTCATACCCCCATGTCCCTCTCCTCCGCTCTATCCCCCCTCCCCCTTCCTCCGTAATCGACTGACAGACTGACTTGTATAGGTTGCCTACCAAAACGGCGCGGTTGGATTGAAACCGGCCCTTACATTTCTTTTATCACTCAATTCTCTCAGCAACTACGTGCCTGGCGCACGTAGGCTACTCCTAGTATACCGTCGCCTCCTTCGCGTTGAGTTTCCAGCGGGGGCAGGCGGGGGCAGGCGGCTCCAGCCGGCTCCAGCTCCAGCCGACCGGAATGGACTGACCGCAGCACCGCGCTTAATTATTGTTGGAAAACAATAATCCTAAAGTCCGCCCCTGCAGTTGCGGGGCGGGGCGGGGCCAGGCGGGACTTTCTCTGCCCCCCCCCCCCTTCCCTCTCTCTTCCTTTTCCTCCCTGCCATGCCCCTCCCACCCCTCCTCTCACTGCACCTGACAGCCGAGTGGCTCGTGCCTCCTCCGTGCTGCCCGCCTCCCCGACAGCACTGCCCTGTTCCGTTCTCTAGCACCTCTCCCTCCCCCCCTCCCTCCCCCTACCCACCCTACACGATTGTCATTCGCACTCTTAATTTCAAACAAAGAAAATTCCTTGTATTACTAGGAGTACGTGCGGCAGGCACGTAGTTGCTGAGCGAATTGCGAGTTAAAAGAAATATACCCAACCCAACCGCCGTTTTGGTAGGCAACCCACAAGTCAGTCAGTCAATTACGGAGGAGGGGGAGAGGGGGCAGAGGGAGAGGAGAGGCAACGGCATTTGCTGGCCGGCCTCCGCCCTGCAGGCAGGCGCTATAGCTAGGTAGCACCGAAATTTGAGTGGAGGCCCTACCCCCTCCATTTTTACCCCCACCCATCTGAGATCAGAGGGTAAGTATCATTTACATGTTTAGAAAGAATGCACCTGCATCACATGCTGACAGTCCTCCCTCCCACCCCCACCTCTCATTCTCAATCCTTCTGAATTAATTTTGCCCTCAAACCAACTCACATGAATCCATGGTAAGCCAGAAATGGGTTTCTTAGAAGAGGCCAGTAACTTTAAATACAATCAAGACATTCACAAAGACTAAGGACCTTTGAATGATGAGGCGTATCTATTTCGAAATGAATGTCAGCTATTAAGAATAGAATTAAAACAATTGTGCCATTTCAATAGTTATATGACTGTATATTAGTAATAAGTATGTACTTCAATGTTTTAGAAAGACTGTTTTAAAGTATACACTCCTGGCACAGCTAATACATTACAAGTACTGTGTCTCATCTAAATCCTATCCACAGTATCGCCCCTAATATTTGTAAGGGTCAACTCTTTTTAAAATAACCATGTTTTCAAAATAATTTTTTTCTCTATCAATAACTTAGTGGGGTGAACTTTTTTCAATCTGAATTCTTACGCATAACGGATCAATGAGTAAGTTTGGGTAAGCACGTGATGTAGCTCAGTCAGAAATCGTATCCCTGGGAAATACGGAGTTGGTTAGGAACAAAATGCTACATAATTTACCAAGGTGATACCCAAACTCTTTTCTTGTTTCTTGTTAGGATTAAGAGTAGTAAGATTTAAATACTCAAACCACACTTTTATATACTATCTTTAGTAGAATATAATGAGACACCAAATATTCAGTTTACGATTTAAAAACTTTTCATTCTTTTTTATTACAAATGCCTTTTGTCGTATGTCAAAAATGGGCACACTTCCACTACTACAATTAACCATCCACACCGCACTAAAGAAATCGGTCAGCTGGGGTTAACTTGGTGGCGCAATAACAAATTAATACGCTAAGGCAGCTGGGGAACCAAGCAAGCATTCAAAACTAAATCAAACAAAATAGAAGGAAATCATACTGCTGTTAGTAACTCTCACTTGTCAGACCATAGGGTTACCTGATTTCAATACTCAGACCATACTCTAATGTTCATCACAGCTTCACTGTAAACAACATTTTCTATCTTATTAGGTTATGTCACACACTCACCTAGGAAGAACACAACCAAGTTGCATCGATACTGGCTATCACCATTTCAGTAGTCCGTGACGTTCATTTCACAAATCCAAAGCAATAAAAAGTATTTTGAGGCACTACCATTCTCACTTCTCCCCAAGCCACAGACGTAAACAAACCACAAATCACTCGAACCCACACTTCTACACAATGACGACACTTGAAACTTCGTGCAGCGACAACCGCAATCTTAAAAGCGCCTTCAGACTGCATATTACGTGAAAAAGACTATTAATTATAATTATTTAATCTTTCGATAGTGTAAACAGTCGAGATGTACGCCGAGTTTGCCTTTTTCAGAGCATGGCAGCATGGCTGACGCGAAGTAGTTCCGGCGCTGCCGCCAGGTGGCGCTATCTCTCAACGTCTTTAAAGTACTCTCCCTGCCAACCTTCCAAAAGTGAATTTCAAATTAAACTTTTAAATATTTCAAACTTCTTTAATTTGGACAACTTGGATGAATATTAAAGCGCTGGAATTAGCAGATTGCGGAACACTACCGCTTTTTACGATAACTTCTGCACTTAAAGAGGAGAACCGGCTAGGACAGACGGACAGACAGACAGACGGACTCACGACCAAGTACACTTCCGATCCCCTGCAGGAGTAAGCTTCGCTTCGCTCAGCGACAAAGAATTCTGCGCTACCTTAATACAAAGCCAATACGACAGTCATCTGCCCTAATTTCGGACAGTCGCCCTAAATTCGGACACTTTGTTCTTTTCCACAATTCTTGCCCCGGAAATGGCTACAAGTGGTCAGAATTTAACTTCCGTGGGCTGGTTAGAAGCGTTAGGGCTTGTAGAATGTAGTTATGAAGAAAAAACTTCGACACCATGAGTATTACACTCTCCAGAAATTTTCAAACCTTACATTTTGGACCGGACGGAACAGGACATTTTTTGAACTCTCTTTTCAGGACGGGGGGCGCCCAACTTTGGATGTGAGTGAAACCTTCATCTTTGCATATGTAAAACTAGAACTCTTGCCCTACATGATGACACTGAAAAAAATAATTTGGACGCCTGCTTTTAGTTTGGGAGCCGATCTCGCAAAGTGCTCTAAATTCGGACAGGCTGTTTTCATTAGTTGCTCGATCTGCAGCGCGCTATCCAGCTCAGTCTAGCGGCGTCAGTGTGAACCTACGCAGGTGGTGTTGTTGCCGGAGTGATTGCCAGCTCGGTCTGGCCCAGCAGCAACTCGGCAGGTCAATAGGAAATGGCGGGGCGGGGGCACTTTCAATATTACGACGTTTACATGCTTCACTGGAAAAACAAAGGTGCTATATAGCACCCTTTTTGGGGTGCTATTGAATTTTTTGGGGTGTTACTGCACTAATGCCTTTGTAAAGGCACGATTAGGACCAAAAATAGCACCTTTAGGAGGCGATAGCGCCTTTCTAAAGGCACTATTTCACTAACGCCTTCAAAAGGCATTATATAGCACCTTTGTTTTTCCAGTGTTCACCTTATAAAACCATCCGAATTTAGGGCGCTTGGCCCATCTATCTGTCTTGTCGTTTTCTTCCTAGTTCGGTGCCAATTTACTCGCAAACCGCTTATCTGATCGATTTGAACAAAACGCCATTAGGAAGGGGATGATTCAATCTATGATCATACCGAGTTTGGTCCCGATCCAACGGCTCGATGTTCCCGCGCACTGGCTTTGAAAAGAGTCAGGATTTAGGGCACTTTGTCCGGATTTAGGGCACTTTGTCCGGATTTAGGGACTTTTGTTCCTAAATTCGGACACTACTGTAGCTGATCTCACGGGCACATCGTCATTGATAAAAATGTGTTTTCTTCAGTGGTAGGTGTGTGTTTTTAACATAAAGATTCTACAACCACCACCGATTTTTTGTACTATCAAAATTACGAGAGTTATGGGCGTTTCAATTCTTCAAAATTCGTCCGAATTTAGGGCATCTGACTGTTCTAGGGTTTCTATTTTTCCGGAAATATAAAAATTGGAAATATTTCGGGAATATTTCGGAAATATTTCGGAAAAATTGGAAATATTGAAAAAAAGGCGTTTTTATTGTATTTTTGCAAAGAGCCGCAATTTTTTCTATGAAGAGGGTAGGGAAATGACGTAGAAGAACTTTCAACACGTATACTTATGCTGAATTACATCGTTTAATTGCAATTTACAAGTACAAACAAATTCTCGTCTTGAAGCGTCCGTCGGATCGGATCGTCGCACATGTGAAAGTAAGGTTAGGCGGCGCGCCGCGGCGGCGGCGGCCCTCACCGCCCCCGAGTGGTTTTTGAAACGACTCGTCACAAACAATTGGTATCCAAAAAACGCGGGAAATTACGATTTTAATGCAAAGTTACGCTATATATTCATGCAAATGCCCTTTGCTGAGGAATTTCAATATTTCCAATATTTCCAATATTTCTGACCCCTCGGAAATATTTCCGAAATATTCCGGAAATATTTCCTATTTTTCCGGGAAATATTTCCAACTTCGAAACCCTAGACTGTTCAAAGCCAAATTTTATTTGTAATACAAAGAAAATTCCTTGTAGTATAAATGAAAACTCTTTGTATAATACAAGAATATTTCTTGTATATTACAGTTGCACAGAATTCTTTGTATTCTACGAAACAATTTTTTTGTAGGAAGTTTAGAGTGTTGAGATTGTCGAGATATCTCTCCTACACCTGCACCGCCTCCCCAGCCACCCCCACCCTAACCTACCCCGTCCGCTCCGCAATGCATCCCCAAAGACGAGGTCGACGACATTTCCGGGACGAAAACACCATTTCTTAGAAATGAAATAATGTAAAAAGACATGAACTTGCCTCCTAACGAATTGATAAAGTTTGTGTTTTCGTCAGCAGAGGTTGCACCGGCAAAAGGGGGAGGGGAGGGAGCACTCGTCTTAGGGGTGATGTCGCGCTTCTCTCTCTCTCTCTCTCTCTCTCTCTCTCTCTCTCTCTCTCTCTCTCTCTCTCTCTCTCTCTCTCTCTCTCTCTCTCTCTCACTCTCACTCTCTCTCTCTTTCTCTCTCTCTCTCTCTCTCTCTCTCTCTCTCTCTCTCTCTCTCTCTCTCTCTCTCTCTCTCTCTCACTCTCACTCTCACTCTCTCACTCACTCTCTCCCTCGCCCCCTCCCCTCCCCGGACTGCGGCACAATCTTGTGTAATCCCCGGCCAGTTTGTCTCCGCGGCGGCACAGCTGGCCCGCGCCGGCTGTTAACGCCCCCTAAGCTTGCCGAGGGGGCACCGAGGGGAGGGGCGGGGCTCATAAGGAGGCGCGAAGAGGGGCGGGGGGCAGGGCGTAGGGCATGCGTGCCCAGCCTGTCTCTGTAAGCCGTGTGGACTTATGGACGCAATAATATCGATCTCGCACATCTTAAATTAATTAGTCGTAAAATTCGACAAAACAAAATTGCGGGACTGGCTGTGGCTTATTTTCATTCTTTTACTCACTGTACCATCTCTACACTCTAATAGAGGTGGAATAACGAGTATTGTGCTTGGTATGGTGTAATTTAGACCAGACATAACTCCGAGAAATTGCAATAGATACAGTTATGTATTTGTAACCAAAACTGTAGCATTTCGTCTAGTCATGAGCCGATGATAGAGGTTTTTTCGAGATTCAAGGCAAAATTCTAAGAAAAATTGAATTTAAATTACGACTTATATAAGATGGAACCCTTCATCACCGATGCAGTATTTTGACATACAGAATTTAACACAACTACGTTATAATGTACTACCAAATTACCCTATATGTAACTTACTATAAAACTTGCCAGTCAGTTTCAAGACTATTCTTTGCGTAATTAAAAAGTAAACAATACAATAAATTTATTGGAAGCGTCAGCAACACGGAAGATATAGCTTATACGCATGCGCGAAACAGCGCCTTCGATTGACGTTCTGCTCAATCACGACATTGACATTGGACTCAGATTACACCATACCAACTCATCTTGATAAATAATAACTAGGAATAAAGAACGAGTCTGCTTTCTCATGTATTGGATGCACTGATTATCCTCTTGTTTCATTTTTTTTCGGGGGATTTAGATTTTCCATACTTGCGGAAGAGCGTGTTGTTGATTTTGCAAGGAGCATGAGGCTGGTTACGTCTGTTGGGACCGGGGCTGGGCCTGCGGCCGGGCTAAGGGCTTGGCCGGGCCGTCTCCTCCAATAAACCATCTGTCCCTCTCAGAGCTCGTTTCCCCAGAAATTAGCGCAAAGCCTCTGCGTCGACGATGACGTAATAATACTAATACACAGAAACGTTTGCGATGTAAGTGAAGCGCTTTAAGTCCCGAATTCTGTGCCGCGGTACTACAAGAGCTCTCCGAGCTCGCGACGACATCCCGGCCCTCGTCGCTTTGCCTCGCCCGACTGAAGTTAGACCTGCTAGGAAGCCCCTCCTATACTACCCGCCAGGCCGCTCCAGCTGCTCTGCCCCCGCCCCGCCGCTACTCCATCCGACATTTACATTACTGTATCTTTGTGTTTGCAGGCGCAGGTGAGTCCGGGCTTGTCGCACTGTCTCACGAGCAGACGAGAGGGGAGCAGGACGTTCTCAAGGTAGCCGGGGAGGAAGGTACAGTGGCACGCAGCGCCGCCTCCGAGGAAGAAACAACTTTGAATTTTGGTGTGCACACTTTCTGAATTGTTCTGAATTTTCCTTACTTTTTCCTGATTTCTTGTGAATTTTTCTATTTTTTTCTTTCTAAATTTACCTGAGTTTTTCTGATTTTTAAAAAAACCACGAGGTGTACGGTACAAACATTTCAGAGTTGCTCCCCACGCAGCCGCCTCTCTCAGAGCGGTTTTTCAACGAGTTTCGCAAGGATCCGCAAATTTACGCGTGTATTAGCGAGTATCCGTGAGGATGGGCTGGCGAGTGTTAGCTAGTATTTCTTGATTATTTTTAAACGCCTGTTAATTCACGATTTTTTTTTTAGCGAAATTTTCTCGCGAGTACCTTGCGACTTTTTTTTTGCACGTGTACTCCGACTTTTTGAGTGGGGGACTCCTCTAGCAAAGCTGGCAGCTAGGCAGACAGGGCGGACTCCGAACCCGGACTGGTTGTGTGATGTGACCGCGAATGCCAGGGGCAGGGCGGGGAGCAGCTTTATAGGAGTGAGGTCAAAGGACGAGCCCGTGCCGCTCTCAATGACAGAAGTTTGGCGAGCAGGACGGCTTTTGACGGAGGGCTCGTGGTCATGGAAGTAATTCAATTTCTCTCAGGAAGAAAAATGTTTGGATTTTTATTACTTTTACGAGGCGGGGCTCGACCGAGGTACAGTTAGCCGATGGTGCAGAATACGCCGTTTCTCGCCCGCGCACATCCGGCCGCGGCCGGGCCCCGCGGGTCACGTGGAGGTGCACTGGTAAAACAAATTTGCAGCTTGTGCATACTTACACTCTTATTGTTACCAGCCCCTGGACTTTTTTGAGCATGTCTAAGCCGGATACAATATTGTGTGTAGTTAGTTAAATTTGTGAAAATTTTGTTACTAGCTATAGTAACAAAATTTTCATAAATGTAACTAATTATACACAATAATGTATCCGGCTTAGGCATGCTTAAAAAAGTCCAGGAGATGGTAACAATAAAAGTCCATGGTCATTTAGAGTGTATGTGTCGAATATGTGACTTTGCGCGTTACATGCTGTCGAGTTTTACTAGACATTACAATAACGTCTAAACTTTCAACGTCTCGCAAGTGTCGAATGTTTGCACACTTGGACACATGCACCAGCTATTGGGAAGCCATAACAGACGTCGAGTAACTGCACACTGAATGCACTGAAAATGGGGGAGTCGCTTTTCTCGCTCTTGGAGAGCGTCTTTTCTGTACCAAATTTTCATACTCCTGGGAGAGCGAGATGGATTAACATCGCTCTATTAGAGTCACTTTGATAACTCTTTTTGAGTCAAATCATCAAACGTCACTCCTCTGGAGCGATTTCAAAATACCAGAATTGACTCGATTTGAGTCGTTTTAGCGAACGTCACTTTTACTGAGCGACGAAAAAAATGTTTCGCTCATTACGAGCGAGAAATGTGACTAATACATTTCCAGTGTGGTGTGCAGTGTATGAAACGTTTCGGAAGTGTCGAAACATTGCACACACCAAATGACGTTTAGTTAACCTCGACACCTGGAAGTGTGCAATGTTTGCACATTTTAAACTACACACCAATTGACGTGCAGAATTAGACATTTGTTTTACCAGTGCGGAGTGCCCGTCGGGTAGAGCCTGGAGGCAAGGCTTGCCCTCACCTCTCTCTCTCTCTCTCTCTCTCTCTTTCTCTCTCTCTCTCTCTCTCTCTCTCTCTCTCTCTCTCTCTCTCTCTGATCCTCCTCCGGATCCGCCCCCCGCCCCCTCAGCAGCGGGGTGGCGGCGCGTGGCTGAGCCTCCTGGTCTGGCCGTCAGATGGCGCGGGCGGCGCTGAGCCCTGCCCTGCTCTGCCCGGCCCGGGCCCGGCCCGGCAGCCGCAGCCAGCGTGCCGCCTGCCGCCCGCAGTCTGCGCGTGGCGTCGCGACGCCGGTGTTCTCCTCTCCAGAGCTGAGCTCCCCGGCCGGCGAGTCGTGTCGCACCGGGTCCCGGGGCGCGCGTCACGTCGCTGTTCGTGTACCGCGAGGCCGTGACGGCTGTCCGAAGCGCGGCGGCGTGTTGTCCTCTGTGACTGTTACTCAGGCGCGTGCGTGGCACTGTAGTGCGTCCGTCAGGCAATTTTTTCGTCTTCTTTTTTTTTTAAATTTTTTTTATTATTTTTTTTTTAATTTTGTTTACTGCGTTGTCTGTTTGCTCGGTCGAAATAATAATAATAAAACGAGGAAAACACATGCATATCCAGCGTGTTGTTTCGCGATAAGCGATGCGGCGGGGGCGCGGCGGCGTTGGCGTCGACCCTCGTCCTGCCAGCTGCAGCAGCGCCACCAGCAGCGCAGAGATCGGCTAGAGAGAGAGAGAGAGAAAGAAAGAGAGCGTGTGTGAGAGAGAAAGGGGGAGAGGGAGGGACATGATGTGACTGCGGAGAGAAACATGTGACGCCGAGGAATATCAGCATGTGAGCCATCCCACCCCACCGCGCCCCGTTGCACTGACGCCTACCTGACGCCAACATGCTGGAGGTCCTCGCCAGCGTGTCGCACTTTGCCGGTAAGTCACAACGGAACGGTACTGGGATGATTTGTTTTCCCCCTCTGAAAAAGCACCTTGTTGTTGCTACTCTGTTAAACCAAGTGTGCAACTGTTCAACACGTGAACGTGTGCAACTTCCAGTCTAACACATACAAGTGTCAAACTGGGCAGTTGTTGACTTATTGTTAAAGATTCGTACGTTGTCGGGTCGAAGCGAAGTCCAGCCAAAATCTATACTATATTGTTTCCGTTCGAGGATCAAATGCTTCTCATAAGCGGTGTGTGATTGCAGGATTGCAAAGACCGGACACACTCGATTGTTTCCGTCGGAGGGTGAAAATGCTTGTTATAAGCGGCGTGTGATGGTAAGATTATTGCAAGTCACCGCCTGGCACCGAGACGAATCCTCAGTATCGCGCGTAACATTTCGCTGCAGCCGCCATCTGTCAGGTCCAGCCTGTGGCGGTGCCAGCCTGCAGACTGATTCCGCAAAGCGGTTAGTAGTGCCCTCTCTCTTCCTCTTTAAGGCCTCTCACCATGAGTGCGATAAGGCCAGAGAGTCGAAACCGCCTTGCGGAATCACCCTACTGGCGCCGCCTCGAGCCGCGAGGCCCGCGAGGCTCGTTATCTCCTGGAGCGCTGGCAGTGCATCCATCACCCTCACGCTTGTATCTCCCGCGGTCTGCCCCGCGCCCCGCCCCGCGCCCCGCCCCGCCCCGCCCCGCCCCGCCCTGCCCCGCCCCGCCCCGCCTGCGAGCACGAGCGAGCGAGCAACAACTCAGTGAGTGATTGTGCGCGTATGAGCCTGAGACAATGGTGCGCCAGACTTAAATGGGGATGTTCACTTTTAAAAGCTTATACGTGAGCTACAGCTCTGCAAGGTGCGCCGTCGCTTCAATGAAATTCAAATGAAACGACATTCGTCGTAAGCTCTAGGGTGATCTCAACGAGGGGTCGTCAACTGCCTTTAGCCGTGTACGGAGGAATATTGGTATTATCAGTAATATCAGAGTAATATTGTAATATTGTAGGTAATATGGGTAATATTGATGTAAAATTGACAAAAATATGGGTAATATTGAAGTAATATCGGGGTAATATCAGTTTCGTGTACGGAGGAATATCAGAGTTGACGACCCCTTGGATCTCAATATACGTGGAATTTCATTTCTCAAGTGACGCGATGATTGTGTCCATTTCTTCTAGTGCCGCTGGAATAGGTCCAAGCGCGGTGAATCAATGGTTAGTTTTGATTTCGCGCGAGCCGCAAATGAATCCAAACTCATTTATTCTGGTTGAGTAGCAGAACCAATAATAGAGACGCGCAAATGGGTGCGCGAGAGCGGGGGATCCCATCGCATACAGCGGCGCAAGCGCGCAAGCGGCGGACGAGGGAATGATGCCGCTACTGTGTGTGCGAGCCTCGAGGAGTGGCGGGGCGGGGCTGGGAGGGGAGGGGCGGGGCGGGGCGGGGCGGGGCGGGGCGGGGCGGGGCTGGGTGGGGCGGGCGGGGCGGGCGGGGCGGGCGGGGCGGGCGGGGCGGGCGGGGCGGGCGGGGCGGGGCGGTCTGCGGGGTGGATCACACCACTGAAATAGGCTTTATCCTTCTATGCATGCATAACTACGGACTCGCTCGGCCCCCCCGCCCCGCCCCGCACCGGCTCGGCCGGGTCACACGGCTCGGCTGTTCGGTAGGCTACACTGCAATCGACATTATCGCCTCGTCAGCTCACATTGCGTGCTCGTTCGATCGGCGCTGAAGAGGCGCTTCTGGCAGCTCGGGGCGGGGCGGGGCAGGGCGGGGCGAGGCGGGGCGGGTGACGCCGAACCAAGTAGACCCACTTGGTTAACCCGGCGACCTACGAGAAGTGCCTGCGTGAGCGTGCCTGGTCTACTCTCCGCCCCGCCCCACCCCACCCCGCCCCGCCCCGCCCCGCCCCACCCCGCCCCGCCCCGCCCCGCCCCGCCCCGCCCCGCCCCGCCCCGCCCGTGGCGCCGCAGTTGGGCCGAGTAGTTCTGTCTGCGGGTGCGGTGAGGTGAAATGCGAGGGGAAGCGCGCGGGTTTGCACAGGGAAACTTATGTTATTGGCGCCGAGCGAGTGCAATGTACTCGCGGCGCTCACTACCGTAAAAAAAAAGAAAAAAGAAAAAAAAGAGATGGTGTACCGAGCGTTTCAGGGCAGGGAACACGTAACAGCGTTGCAGGTCTGCCTACACACGGGGCCACGGCGCAGCGCCCAGCGCCGCACTGCTGGAGCGGCTGAGCGAACCCACATTCTGTGACGAGCTCTCTGGAACTTCCAGTACGGAATTATTCTTTTGATAAAGGAAAAAAAAAAAAGGATTCAGAGCACTCTTCCGAATCAGACCTCTGCTAGTGTGTTCTTATTGTTCCGCGTACAAATTCTATAGAGTTATAAACCGCAGTTTGCATGATTTTGTGAAAAGTTTGACGCAATCCATTCGTTATTTAACTAACACGAAATTGCGCGCGAAAATGCTTGGCTTCGCTCAAATGAATGCAGTATTAAAACGTGAGAAACAAAGGAAAGACTTCTGAAAAAAAATGTGTGATACTAATTTAAATTCAAACCCAGTCAGTGCGTGTGCGAATACAAATACTGCTCATGCACCGGTCTGGCCCGCACATCGTGCGCGGGCATTTGCCACAGGCACATTAATTAACCTCGCAGCCGCTGGGCTGGGGCGGGCCGGGGCCGAGGCCCAGGCAGGCTCCATGTATGTAGGCGCCTAGCTCGGGCTCTGGCCTCGGTCTGGCCTGGCCGCTCCGCTCGTCGGCGCCGAGGCCTGCGAGGACTAGGACCTGCGCATCCCTGGCCTCCTGGCCCGGGGCCGTATACATCATGCCCAGCCCGGCTCGGGGCTGGCCTCGGCCAGTCAGCAGCGCAGGTGAGAGGCCGAGGCACCGCGCCGTGCCATCGTGCCAGTCCGGCGCGCCAGCACCCCGCCGCCAACCAGCCTGCGTGTGATAAATGTGCGCCGCGGCACGGCCTCGGACTCGGCACACGTGTTTTCCAGACCACCAGCTCCAAAACCGCCTTTACAATGAGATTTAGGGGAGGGGGTCTTGCCACCCGCCTTTTTAAATTTTATTTATATGTGTTTTTTTTTTCATTTTTTTTTTTTTACTAGCCTTGGCCGCTGGACCTCCATGGCTGCTTCTGCTGGTGATATATTTTATTATAATCGCTGTAGAGGGTGGGTCCTCTCGTGCGTTATCGGCGAAAGCACGGTTATCGAGCAGGTGCGAGGCGAAACGCTTACCATGTACCATCACACAGGTATACTGACTCTCTACCGCCGCGTCAGGCTGCAACTCTTATTCTTCCCTTCACATTCTCCTGATCGCCCTCCTATAGTCCTTATTCGCTTTATCTCCCTCCCTTTTCGCACGGTTGTATTCATTCACGCGCCTTATGCGGCACAGGACCTTTAGGTCCTTACACTCTAAACTTTCTACAAAGAAATTTTTCGTAGAATACAAAAAATTATGTGCAACCGTAATATACAAGAAAAATCCTTGTATTACAAAGAGTTTTCCTTTGTACTACAAGGAATTTTCTTTGTATTACAAAGAAAATTTTGCTTTGTAGTGGCTTTGTATTACGGTTGCACAGAATTCTTTGTAATACAAGGAATTTTCTTTGTAAGAAGTTAAGAGTGTAGGTCCGCAGACCAGCGGGCCTCCACCTCCAAACTGCGATCCACCGGACTCCGCGGGCAGCTGGCCTCCACTTTGCCCCATTGTGCAAAGGCAAATAATTCCGACGGCGTAATACGGGGCCTTGATTATGCGCCCGACTACTCACCAGCAGGCACTCTCGTGTGTGTGTGTGTGTGTGTGTGTGTGTGTGTGTGTGTGTGTGTGTGTGTCTGTCTGTCTGTCTGTCTGTCTGTGTTTGTGTGCGCGTCGGGGGCGCCTGATGTCACGCGTGGCGCCCTTACCCGGTTCATGTTTGCGGATGTAACAGTCGCTCTGATGGGATGGCAACCGCTTCCGTGTGCAGTATCCGCCTCAGCGTTTTGTTGCGGTGGGCGAGATAGGAATGGCCAAAGGCAGAGAGAGGGAGAGGGGAGAGAGAGAGAGAGAGAGAGAGAGAGAGAGAGAGAGAGAGAGAGAGAGAGAGAGAGAGAGAGAGAGAGAGAGAGAGGGGGGAGGGGGGGGGGTGACTCTGTCCTTTGAGGATGCCGACGGACGGGACGTATGCCGCTGAAGTGCACAGCAGCGCTGGTAGTGGTAGTGGCAGCCCACAGAGTTGCCCTCCCCCCTCCCCCTCAGCACAAGTTTTTGCAGCAAGGCAAACCCGCATGCCTTTTTCCTTTTATTTATTTTATCGCATGCAGCGCAAAAGGTCGTCCGCTGGCAGCCCCGCGCGTGCAGCCGCGATATGTGAACGCTGGGAGTGGGGTATGGGGGGAGCAGGGGTTGTACTCAGAGCTGCATTTCAGCTCCCCGACCCATGCACCTCGAGGCATAAGAGTTGCGCGCGAAAGCGATTCGTGCGTTAAGTTTGGGTGAGGTAGGTTTTTCTTTTGTAAAATAAAAGGAAAAACAAAACAGCTCTATTAACTGCAAAACTCTGCCCGGCCGGTGGCGCGGCAACCGCTAAGAAAGAGTGGGGGAAAAAAAACTTGGCGTCATTTTGTGTGCCGTGGTGTCACGGAGGCCCGCCTGCTGCACTGTGAGAAATAAGAATTTACCACGATACATGCCTGGCAAGCACACTCCATTTTACGGTGTGCTTTGTGGTCGACTCCAAAAGAAGTGTACCATGCACTGAGAGAAATGTTTCATTGCAGCCATAAAAAATTGTTCGATCGATTCCGTTTGGTCATGGGCATCAAATTTTTAGTCACAGCAACTAAACCTTTGGTTAGAGCAACCAAAATTTCGGTTACAGCAACTAAAATTTTGATGCCTATTACTAACCGGGACCGACCGAACAAAATTTGATTATGGGTATCAAAATTTTGATGGCTGCAACGAAACATTTTTCTCAGTGTGCACACGCTTGAGTTTCTAGAGTGTACTTTGGTACAGCATTTTTGACAGTGTTAAATAGGACGAATAGGAAGCGGATAGACCCGTTTCGCTTGATTTCAAGCGTAATCTCAGTACGATTGAAAACGGGGCGTAAGGCTATGCCTTAGTTTTACCAGTGCACTCCGCACTTTTTCTGTCGTTTCTTTCTCCCCCCCCCTCCTTTTTTCTTTCTTTTCCTTTCCACAGTGCGTGGCCTCTCGATGTACGACATCTGCATTACACGCGGCAGGCTAGCGGCCGGGAGGAAGGCCTCCTCATACACTCCCTGTCTATTCAATATCCATTATGAAAAGTTTTGCTTGACGGCGCGGGCGGGGCGCGGCGCGGCGGGGTGAAGGGGGTTGGCCCGCCCCCTAATCCCTCCTCCCCGTCACTCCCTTGCCATCCCTTTCACGGCGGTCTCCTCTCTTTCGTTCTATTTTCGCCAGCCGGCCACTCTTCCTCCCGGGCGGCGGTTCCTGGAACTGGAGGATGAGCCGGACTAGACTGCGGGGCGGGACGGGCGGCGTTTTTAAGGAACCGCTTTGAGTTCGGCTCCTCCGTCCACACGCTTCGCCATATTCACCACCCTTCACTCCTGATTTTGTGGGTTAGGTTTAGTTGAGGTTGTCTTTGGTTCGTCCAGGTTTTTGTCCGCAAACTACACATTATGGCACCCCAAAGTAACCCAGCAGGAGTACGCTAAAACGTGTCGAATGTGCGTGCTCAAACCTATCAGGCGTAGGAACCGGGAGAGAGAGGGGGGGGGGGGGGGTCACTTTGAAAAATCCTTGTACACCCCCTCCCCACACATTACTAAAACATAAATTTAAAAAAAATATATTAATAATATTGAAATTAAGACGAAAGATCAGAAGTCAAAAAAATGATTGTACACATTATGAGTGATCCCCCCGCTCGGTAGGAACGTTGCTTTTTTATAATCAGGGAGGTGCAACCTTCTGGCGGCCCTTCCTGGCCCTTTTGGCGCACCTCTGGTGCGTCAGGGGGAGTCAATTACCCGATTGCCTCCCTCCCTTCCTAAGCCTCTGCCTTTCAACACGGACCCAAACCTAAAGACAAAACTATTCTTACTTGGTCAACGCAACCTAAACCTATAACCTTTCCTCCGAAACCATTCACTCTCATTTCCTTACGGGTGTGCTATCTCCATAATACGGAGAATTTTGTGCAAGCGTAATATGGATCACAAATCATCTGTAATACGGATAAAATCATTCGTAATATGGATAATTCCATCCACATTACAAACATCCTTCATCCATAGAGTATGGACCAAATTCACCGTAACTTACGGATCAAGCAAAGTTTGTAATATGGATGAATTAATCCATGTTACGGATGATTTTATCCGTATTACAGATGATTTGTGATCCATATTACGTTTGCACAAAATTCTCCGTATTATGGAGCTATTACATCCGTAAGGAAATGAGAGTGTTGGGTGAAAGGCGCCGCGAACACAACCGGGAGGATGGTGGCGCCGAACTCGGACAGGGTCCCTAAACACGCGGCCGCGCTGCTGGGGGCTCCAAGCCCGGCGCGGCGGAGTGGGGCCCGCCCGCAGCCCCGGACCCTGACGTCCGGCCAATTGGTTTTGGGATGAAAGTTAAACTCGTAATCCCGATGTCGAGGGGCTGGGAGCCCTCGCCCGCGTCCACGCCGCGCCCGCCCAGCGTGGTGGTGGTGTAGCGCGGAGGGGCTGGGCTGGGCTGGGCTCCGCTGGGCTCCGCTGGGCTCCGCTGGGCTCCGCTGGGCTCCGCTGGGCTCCGCTGGGCTCCGCTGGGCTCCGCTGGGCTCCGCTGGGCTCCGCTGGGCTCCGCTGGGCTCCGCTGGGCTGGGCTGGGCTGGGCTGGGCTGGGCTGGGCTGGGCTGGGCCCCTACTTATTCCTCGCCCCGCCCGCTCTGAATAGAATGAGCGCGGCGGTGACGAGACGAGCTCTGAGGATAGGATCCCTGTCGAGCCGACCCGCCGCGGCCCGGCCCAGTTCGGCCGCCTGTGTGCCCGCGCGCCGCCAGCCCGCCCTACACGGCCGCGCGGCGGGGTGCCTATGCGGCGCTCCGCGGGCGCCTCGGGAGGTGCACACGGCACAAGGCACGGCGGCAGTGCGAGTGAAAGCGAGCCGAGGCCAAGGGGGGGATCACTCAAACAAAATGTGCACGGTGATTTTTTTTTAAGCGGTCTCAGCACCGCTTCTAGCGCTACGTCGGCTGGGGCGGGGAGCGTGTCGTCGTCATGGTCGTCGTTCGGGATGGCTTCGGGATGGCCGTCCTTTCGGGATGGTCGTCGTGGTCGTCGTTCGGGAATGGTCGTCACTGTGACGTCACGCCTCCCCCCTCCACGCTCTGTCCCCACTCGTCTAGTCTGTTCGTGTGTCGTGTTCGTTGCTCGGCCCGGCTCGGCCCGACCCGGCTCCCCCCGGCTCCCCCCGGCCCGGCTTGGCTCCGGGTAAAAAAATGTCAGGAACCACAAAATATCAGGTCTGATATGTAGGTTTTGAAGTTGTATCGAGATTATGTGACGCATAAACTAATGTGGTCTGTCCGATGTCAGCTAGTTTTTGTACAATGAGGACCTTGCCCCGAATGGCGGAGCGTAGTGGGAACCATAACAAAGCACCATAACCCATAATGTAAACTAGTTTAAATCTAGTTTTATATTCAATTCTAGCATAACTCTGTTAAAAAAATGGTGTGTATTAGGGCTGCACATACATTCGGATCATTTTAAATTACAAAATATCAGGTCTGATATGTAGGTTTTGAAGTTGTATTGAGATTATGTGAAGCATAAACTAATGTGGTCTGTCCGATGTCAGCTAGTTTTTGTACAATACTGGGCCCATCACTATCACTCATTTGTAGTAATTTTATTTCATCTCCCTATCTCTTAAATAATAAAGAACCTTGTTTAGAATACACAAGTTTGGGTGCAGGCAGCAGAATTAGTGAAACTGATATCATTTGATAGGTATCATTTATTATACACTTGGTGACGGCAAACCGTGGATTTAATATATATCATATACTCTTACCGAAACTATTGATGCTGCTGTACTCAGATGTTTTATAAATCCTAAGGGTAATATAGAGAACTATTTTAATTTCTTCTCCGTATTCTAAATAAAAAAGTACCTTCGTTTTAAACACAGAAGTTTGGGTGCAAGCTGCAAATTGATATCATTTGATAGGTATTACTTATTATACACTTGGTGACGGCAAACCGTGGATTTAATATATATCATATATTCTCACCGAAACTATTGATGCTGCTGTACTCAGATGTTTTATAAATCCTGAGGGTAATATAGATAACCATTTTTAGCAATATTAAAGGACTGAAAGATTCAAATTGAAATTTCATTCAGATCATGTGAAGCGTAGAATACAGTGTTCGGTCGAATGTCAGCTAGTGTGTTTTGTATAATATTGGTCCGATTACTGATTTGATGCAAATTTATTTCTTCTCTGTATTCTAAATAATGAAGTACCTTTGTTTTAAATACACAAATTTGGGTGCAAGCTGCAGAATTATTTAAATTGATATCATTTGATAGGTATTATTTATTATACACTTGGTGACGGCAAACCGTGGATTTAATATTTCTTCTCTGTATTCTAAATAATAAAGTACCTTTGTTTTAAATACACAAATTTGGGTGCATGCTGCAGAATTACTTAAATTGATATCATTTGTTAGGTATTATTTATTATACACATGGTGACGGCAAACCGTGGATTTAATATATATCATATATTCTCACTGAAACTATTGATGCTGCTGTACTGAGATGTTTTATAAATCCTAGGAGTAATATAGAGAACCTTTTTTAGCAAAATATTATATACTCTTGCCTATTTCAGTCTAGCATTTGAGGCCTATTAATCAGCTTTAGACATTTTAGTCTACATATTTAGCAAGTATACATATACCAGACAAATTTTAGATTTTCCATGAAAAATCTATTCAAGTCGTTTGTATCTTAGAATTTTGTTATCATGTGGCCTATTTTTTTAGCGCTCCCTTCTGGTTTGGAAAAGCTTGAGAGCGGGCTTTGGTGTCTGTTTGTTTGTTTGTTTGTTTGTCTGTATGTTTGTTCCACTCCAAGGAGTTGCTGTAGAGAGTCGAAATTTTTGGGGGTATTTTGAGGGTCACTCCTGGACACCGAAAGGCCTGTTTCAAATCCTGCCAACCCTCATTAAGGCACTGAAAAAAAAATAATTAAAGTTCTACAGTAATGGGAAAAAAATTTATCGGGAAAATTTCATGAGCTCGTAACGGGTATGTCGACGAGTTAGGTTTCTCTAGGTCAAAATTTTGCCCGTTTTGCTGTATCTTCTACCGTTTTGGGTCGGCTCAGCCACCCACCGTTTTTGCGATTAAGGGCGTAACTGGCCGGTACAGTGTAATAAATAGGCGAAAACGGTCCAAGTCTAATTTTGTCTAACCCAGCTGACCCGCACATCGCCAGAACCGTCTCGACGGTGGCTCATTGATGCCGCCCAACGTTTTCAGCGATTTCCCAAAATATCTCTGGGAGCTGAGTTACGCCCCTCCGGAAAGGGCCTAAATCACGATATTGGCGTAATTTTAGTTTTGGAGACGCCCCCATCTTCCCGCACCTCTCAGGAATCGTCTGGACGCGGCCAGAATAATGGCGCACACCATTTTTGTTCCAGGGGCCCAACTGGCCGGTACACTGTAAAAAGGGGGAAATTGGTGCGATTTTCAAGTTTCTCTAACCCCATCGATCCGCCCGGAACCGGATTTTCAAGTGCAGTTCAATGACGCAGACCATTTCCCTCGGAAAAGGGCCTAAACCACAAGTACACTATAAAAACCGACCAATATTGGTCTAGTTTTCAACGTTATTCGACCATATCGACCCGCACCTCTCCGGAACCGCCTTTTCGACTCCAGGTCAATGCTGCGAACCGTTGTCCTTGAAAACAGGCTTAACTCGCTAGTACACTGTAAAATCCGACCGAAATTGGTCCACTTTTCCACTATATCCATCCTCATCGATCCGCACCACTCCGGAACCGTCTTTTTAAGTGCAATTACTCGAAACGGACAATTTTCAAAAAAAAATTACGTCTGCTAAATGGGGAAAACTTTTTACATAATTAGAATTTGTAACGTTGTACAACCTACTTTGACTGACGTTAGTTTAACTGTTTAACTAAACTTTGGCAGTCTCAAGTATCGAACCACAATTTACACCCACTAGAATAACGTATGTGAATATATTTGTCGTAAACCTTTTCGTTGGTTCATTTTAAGGATTCTGAGACCGCTTCGATACATTTTGATGTATAGGAATGTTTTTTTTGGTACTTCTAATATTTTTATTCTTTAAAAATTTTTGGTCTAGAATTTTCTTTTGATTTTTCAAGGAAACTTTTTGGCACTTTGATAAATTTGGATCTTTTCCCCTCCCTTTCTGCCTTCCCAGTCATTTTTTTGTCTCTTTTTTCATCTTTCCTTTTGATTTTTTTACATCTATATTTTATATGATGGGGGGGGGGAGGGGCGCTATAATGATTTTTCGAAGTTCAACCCCCCTCCCCCTCTCCTCGATGCACCGATCAGCGGCAGTGTGTGGTAGGTGGGCGATCCGTTAAAAGTAAAAGCGCATAAAACTTTGATTTACTTGCGGGGCGCGTGGAGCTTGCTGTTCTTCAATTCTCCCCCCCCCCTACCCCCCATACTCCGAACACATGCCCCCTCTCTCCCGCGCCCCTTCAGTGACGTCTCTGATTTGCTAGTTGTTGCTGCTGGTGCTGCTGGCACCGGGCGCCGGGAGTACGGCACATACACCGAGGCCTCGCGCCTACGGCACGACCCTCTCCATCGTCCACCCCCTCTCCCTGGTAGTGTCAGTCATGCACCACACCTCCCCACCCCGCCTCTGGCAGGCCCAGAGTCGAACGTCTGTAAATCATGATCACTGCGCACATGCAGAGGATATACATGCGTCCCGGTGGAGAGAGGACATTGCCGAGGACAGCGAGCCAGCTGCCCACGGCCCCATGGCCCTCATCCTCTCCGCCCCGTCCCGACGGGGATCTAACGGCCCGACCGGCTCACCCCGCCCCGAACCGCCCCGCGCCACGTGGCGTGCCTACGCCGTATCCCGTAGGACGTGGTCTGAATGCTCACGCCTAATCCTAGCAGCAGGCTGGATGGATAGGGGTTCGCGGGGGGAACGTGGCCGCGGTGGGCCAGGACGCCCCGCGGGCCCCCCGGCCCCGGTGCCCGTGGCTCCCTGTTATCTCAGGGCGTTGGTCTTTGGGGCGCCCCGCGCCGCGCAGCCGCGTTGCCGGGCGGGGCGCTTGTGGCTGCCGCTGCTGCTGCTGACCCGGCTCACGGAGTCTCCTATGTAGACTCTCTCTCTCTCTCTCTCTCTCTCTCTCTCTCTCTCTCTCTCTCTCTCTCTCTCTCTCTCTCTCTCTCTCTCTCTCTCTCTCTCTCTCTCTCTCTGCAGCAACAGCGCGGAATATTTTCCGAGGGTTTTGGATTGAGCGCTGCGCCGCTTGCAGCTATATGCTTTGAAGCTGCAGAGCGCCCCCTAGAAGCACGATGCGAATCAGCGCGATAAAGCAGTTCCTCTCTCTCTCCGAATATCTTTTTAGCAGATGATACCTTTACTTTCTTTACTATAGAACAGTACAAGACACTAAGGTGTCAGCTAGCTTGTACTCTCGAGTCCAGAAACCAATTGCAACTATACAATAATATAGGGTGGCGCTGGTAGGGGGGGCCCCAATGACCGCCTGACGCGCAGTCTGCGCGGAACAATGGCACCTCCTCCTCGCGCGCAGCGTGTAACACTATAACAGCTCCTCCCTGCCAGCGACCGCTTCGGTCCGCCACGCCGCCGGCGGACCCCTCCCACCCCTTTCCCTCCCAACCCCGCAGGCACGCGGCGCGGCGCTGCTGGCGTCGTTCGTCGTTAACATCGTGTGCGTTCAAATTGTCGCACCCCATAGCAATTTCTCTTGCGGTGCGGTATCATCTGCTATCAATACCAATCTTGATTGATATTTTTTTTTCTTCCCCCTTCATTTCGTTTCCTATCTTGCACCTCCCGCCCTCCGTCCTTCCCCCTCCACTCCCCTGCCCTGGCCTCGCGCAGCGGTGTCGTCGCCGCAATCCCCCCTCAAGTCCTCTGGCTTTGCTTATTCATACTGGCGCGAATGAACTGCGACCTCCTTTTCGGAGCTTTTGCACCTTTCCCGGCCGCGGGCGCGCGGTCGTACCTTTTGTGGACGCTGCTGCGCCTTCTAAAGCATATGCGTCGCGGCGGGAAAAATAGGAGCGTAAAACTTGCTTATTGCCCTTGCAGTGCCCGCCCCGCGCGGAGCAGGAGGGCGTCGTCACCACTTTCAGTTGTCAGCAGAGCCCGCGCCTCGTGCCCCGCCCCACCACTGCGCCACGCCCCATTACATTATTCATCGCACTCTCTCCTTCGGATGACGCCACGAATTTTCATAAACCTTCGTCGAGCCTCGTGACAGTGGAAGAGGATTGGGGGGGGGGAGGGGGGAGGGCAAGGTGGAGGTGGAGGGGATGTGTAAGGTTGGAGGCACCTCTCCTCTCTTCCTCGTCTGCCTCGTTTTCCATAAAGATATCTGGCCGCGGCCGCCGTCACAGTCCCACTAGGCCCCGCCCCGCCCCGCCCCGCCCCGCCCCGCCCCGCCCCGCCCCGCCCCGCCCCGCCCGGCAGTCGAACGCCCCTGACACCTGACACGGTCCTCTAGTCCGGTGAGTGGTCCCCGAGCATCTTACATCCTACATGAGCGACATGACCTCCTCGCTGTCTCTCTCGCACTCGCGAGCTACGCCGTATAGGTGCGAGAGAGACAGAGCCACAGAAAAGCGCGTGCGCCAGAATTGCTCCGCGGGGCGGGGCGGGGTGGGGTGCGGCTTCCCGAGATTCTAGGACAGTGCAGCAGGGGCCTTATTTGGGGCTGCAAGGAAGGAGGAGGAGCGAGGAGGATGGCGATAGAGGAGAGGCGCTTCCGCGTGAAGCAGAAGTGTGAAGTCGTCACAACGGGGTGAGGCGGGGCGGGGCGGGGCGGGGCGGGGCGGGGCGGGGTGGGGCGGGGCGGGGCGGGGCGGGGCGAGGTGGGACGCCCTGTCGCAGAGTTTTGCAATGGGCGGGCGGTCTCCGCCCGCCGCCTGAGGTGTGCGAGAGAGAACGACAGTACACGGGCGGTGCTGCGGTGCTGTGGCATGGAGTGGCGGCAGCAGTCACCGGCCGGACATCCGATCCGAACAGTGCCGAAGTCACCTGTGCTGAGGTCAGGGCGGGTCGGCGCTGGCCGATGCCTATGCTCAGCTACTCCACGCCACGCCAAAAAGTGCCGAACGCAGCGGGCGGAGCTTCCACCCGCCTCCGTACTCGGTCCGGGCGCTCACCCGGCCCGTTGACGAAGAGACGGGCCGGGCCGGGCGCTCTGGCTTCGAGTCTCGGTGGCTGCCGGGTGGAGACCGCCCGCCCATCTAAAAACTCTGCCCTGTCGGGAGCGCGGTGTCCGTGCCGGCGGCCTGTTAGCCCGTCTGAGCCGCCGAGCCCGGCGCCCGGCCCGCTTGTTTGTTGGTGCTTGTCACTTCTCACCCGCGGCGTGGCGGGGGTGAGGCGGGGCGTGGCGGGGCGAGGCGGGGTGTGGCGGGACGATTCTGGGGGGGCGTCATGGAGGCTCCGTAATGAGTACCCGTGGGACCACCACAAGCGGTGACAACAATTCTTTCCAATCTGTCTGTCTGTCTGTCTGTCTGTCTGTCTGTCTGTCTGTCTGTCTGTCTGTCTGTCTGTCTGTCTGTCTGTCTGTCTGTCTGTGTCCCTCCATCCCTATCCCCGCCCTCCCTCCCCCCTCCCTCTTTCCCTCTCCCCTCTCTTCCTCCTTCCCTCCTCTCCCTCTATTTCTCCCTTCTTCCCTCTCTCCCGTCCCTCTCTTCCTCCCTCCCTCCCTCCCTCTTTCCCTCCCTCCCACACACCCTCCCTCTCTCCCCTCTCTCCCTATCACCTCACAAATCCTCTGTTATAACCACAGTTTTGGAATGGGCCTTACGGCTGCCCTCCCTCTGCTGCTGGCGCGATGCCGCCGGTCCAGTGGTTCTCCGGACGCGTAACGCGTTACGGGGGGCTCTGTGAGTCCTCCTTATTCCATATTCCCGCCGGTTCACAAAAAGCAAGGAGTAGGATGGCAAGGGGGATCAGGAATGAGACTGTGGCGCGGTGCGTAAGCCCCGGCCCGCCCCGGCCCGGCCCGCTGCGCCACGCCACGCCTGGGGAAATAAAGTTGGAAAAATACCGCACGCAGCGGGCGCGGTAGCGCGGGGCGGGGCGGGGTGGGGCGGGGCGGGGCGGGGCGGGGCGGGGCGGGGCGGGGCGGGGCGGGGCGGGGCGGGGCGGGGCCGGTAGGAGTGCCAGCCGGGCGGGGACGGAGTGGGGCGGGGCGGGGCGGGGCGGGGCCGCATAACAATGGCCTCACCGCCGAGGTAAACAGACCGGTTTACTCTCCTCGGCGCGTCACCAGCTGCCACCACCGTTTCTCTTTGCTTCGCGGCGCAAAAGGCTTTTTCCGACGATCAATCCTGCATAAAGAGAGTAGCTGGTGTGGAGAGGACGCGGTGCTCGAGGAGGTGCTCTCTGGAGGTCCCGGGGAGTGGGGGGTGGGTTGAGGATCCACGGCGGGGAGAGACCGGAAGCGACGTGGTGAAGACCCGGCGGTCCAAACTCTGGCGTTCCCCGCCGCGCGCCAGTGTCGAGTGCCGCTGGGCGGGGCGGGCAGGGCGGGGCCGCAAGCCAGCGAGGAGGAGGCACCGCTTCGTCGCCTTCCATCAGGAGGACCCTCTCTCTATCTCTCACCGCCCCGCCCCGCCCCGCCCCGCCCCGCCCCGGCTCATGAGACAATAAAGCAGGATACCACTGCTGGTGCTGCTGGCCAGACCCAGCCGGGCCCACCCCGCGCCAGCAGCTGCACCAGCAGGCAGCGAGCTGCGTTCCGACACTCAGCAGCTGACGTCTCTGCGCCGTAAACTTGTCTCTGTCTTGGCTGTCCCTCTCACTTTCTCTGTCTCTATCTCTGTCCTTCCCTTCTGCGTCTTTCTCCGCTATAGCAAGTCTCCCCCATACCACTCGTCTTCGTTTGACCCCCCCCCCCCCCCCTCCACCCTGCCACTCCCATTCCGCTAAGTCCCCCTTCTCTCTCTCTCTCTCTCTCTCTCTCTCTCTCTCTCTTTCTCTCTCTCTCTCTCTCTCTCTCTCTCTCTCTCTCTCTCTCTCTCTCTCTCTCTCTCTTTCCCCCCTCTCACAGCAGAATCCAGCTGAGAAGAATGATTCATGGTACTTTGGTGCGAAGCGCCGCAACTGGGCTTGAGTTCGAACAGAACCCATTTGAGTTTTGTCACGAGGCGGGGCGGGGCGGGGCGGGGCGGGGCGGGGCGGGGCGGGGCGGGGCGGGGCGGGGCGGGGCCGCGTGGCGCGGGGCCGCCGGGCGGAGTGGCAACAACTTGTCTCATCAGGTGGGGACAATGACGGCGAGCCGGGCCGCGTGCCGAGCCGTGTGCCGTGAGCCGGGAGGGAAGAGCCGGCTTCCCTTGTAGTGCGGGGTCTACATCTCTGAATCCAGGGGTATACTGCATTTTTGTGTCAAGCGATGCCGCTTTGCAGGGGGGTAGTTATGGACAAAATAAAGGATTTGACCCGAAGAGGCATCGAAAATTTCCCTTAGGGAAGATTTTATAAGCCTTCAAAATTAGCATGGCGCCTTACGGGTGTTCCGGGTAGGCAACCCGCCGTATACATCGCGCTTTTTCTCCGTTTTCCGCCTTTCTTTTCGTGTTTTCGCACACTTCCAGATCGAATTTTCACAATCCGATTTTTGCATCGTGTTCAGGAAGGTTTAGCGATGATTTTGAGCTGTCTACCCGATCCAAAGCTCACTCGCGGAGCCTGGGAGAGCGGGGTAAAGTCAGAATTTAGGTCTTCAAGTGTTCCATGCGTTTAACGGCCTTGAACACAAGGATGTTCAACCAAATTAATTGTTCAAGGGTGCAATTCCGATGGTAAAAAGCATGAGGAACACACTCAGACATAAAAAACTTTACTTTTTTCTCGGGAAGTGGCCGAAAATTGCGTTTTTACCCGGTAGTGTCACCGCGCGCGGCACCGGCGGCTGGCGGGCGGGCGGACAGGCAGGCCGTGCGCAGGCCGGGACAGGGAGGGTAAGGAGCGGTCTTCGCGGTGTTTTGCTGTCGGCATGTGATGCAGGCAACTACTGCTACTATTTTTCGACAAAAGAAAAAGGTTTTGTTTTTACTTTTTTGCTTGCCGCTAAGCAGGAGGGGGGTCATCGGGATCACCCACCTCCCCTTCTCCCTGCTCATCCTCACCAGCAACTCTGGAGAGTAAGAAGCAAGGGCCTTGCAGATTCTGCATTGTGAATCCAAGTGTACAAATGTCACACACAAGCCTGCAGGTGTGCAACAAAATTTCCACGCAACTGCAGATGTGTGAAATACTTATTACACACTTGGTAGTGAACCAATGTGTTCCTTTACAAGCAAACTAATATATTTTCGCTGAGCTACAAGTGTGCGAATAATTTTTTTGCACAAATGCCGGATTTACGTGTGTTAAACATTAAAGCGCCTACTTAAAAACCCAACAACTACCAGAAAAAATTTCAATCAAGATTGTAAATGAAAGCAGATGATACTAAAATCTTATATTTTTTTGGGGGGGGGGAGGGGGGGGGGCTGCGTTGCGCCTCGCGGACTGCGAGCCACTGAGCCATTCATCAGTCCCCCCTTGGTACAATATACCCAGGGCATGAGACTAGAGAGTCTGGACACGAAAGTCTTCCCTGTCAGACCCCTACACTCGCCTACTTTGCGCCACTTATCGACACTTCGCATGCATCTCTTGGGAAAAACCAAATTATTTTCTGAGACTAGAAGGTCCAAGCTAACTAACAGACACGAACCCTTTATCAAAAGCCACCCGGTAATTTAAATAAAAATTCCCAAAGAAACCAACAAGCTTCTCGCGCGGGTGCCGCTCTGGAGAGGCGGCGCCTTCTCCGAGTATTTTCAGCGTTCCGAGAATCTTCTTGTTCTTTTTGCCTCGTCTTCTCAGCCTGTCATGGCAGCCGAATGTTTTGCTTTCTTACGGAGGAGGTTAGGAGGGATGGTCTTATGCTCATGTTTGAGCTGAAACAAGGTGAGATCAATTGTGACATGACCTTGAATTATACAGAAATGATTCCTTAAACCTTTTACGTGTAAATTTAACATATGGCACGATCGCCGAGCATATTTAATTGCCTGTAAACACATTGACCAGGTTAGGGAACAGCACCTTCCTTATTTCTACAGCCGTTACGTGGTATCACGACACGAAAACGACAGCTTCTTAATTTACTAAACAACGTTTTAACGATCTCCAGGGAAGACGTACCTATTTTTCCACGAAAACAACACAAAACGTAAGCTCGGAATGATAAATGATTCAAAACATTCGGCCGTCGGCTGCCATGACAGGCTGAGAAGACGAGGCAAAAAGAACAAGAAGAATCTCGGAACGCTGAAAATACTCGGAGAAGGCGCCGCCTCTCCAGAGCGGCACCCGCGCGAGAAGCTTGTTGGTTTCTTTGGGAATTTTTATTTAAATTACCGGGTGGCTTTTGATAAAGGGTTCGTGTCCGTTAGTTAGCTTGGACCTTCTAGTCTCAGAAAATAACTTGGTTTTTCTCAAGAGATGCATGCGAAGTGTCGATAAGTGGCGCAAAGTAGGCGAGTGTAGGGGCCTGGCAGGGAAGACTTTCGTGTCCAGACTCTCTAGTCTCATGCCCAGGGTACGCGCTTGGTTTTTGAACTTGGGAGTAAAAGCTAGCTGACACCTTATTACGTCTAGCACTTTTGTGTATTAAGGTGACGTTACGAAAATGTGCGTACGAATAATTTTATTTCAGCGCCTTCTGCACTTACGGGGTTTGGGTAGTCAGCCACCGTTACACATGTGTTTGGCGGGTCGAACCACCCAGGGTCTGGCACATACTACTATAAATGTGTTACAATCGGGAGAGCCGCGAGCCGCGAGCGTGGCGCCGCCGGGCGCCGCAAGGCAACAATACCGGACCCCCCTGGTCTCCTGGCCTGCCTGGCTTCCCCCTCTCCAGGCCTGCACCTGCACACGCCGCCGCCTCGCGCGCCGCACTGTGACAACCCGGCCCGCTCTATACTATTGCGAGAGTACAAGCCGATGAAACATCAGTTCTCTTTAGTTTCTTTTTATTTTATTTTTTTTTGCTAAGATGTATCATCTGCTAAAAAGGAGCGAGAGAGGGCGAGCGGGTGGAGTAACAATAGTACCGCGAAAGCCCGCCCGGCCTGCCTGTCCGCCCGCCTGCCAGCCGCCGGTGCCGCGCGCGGTGACACTACCGGGTAAAAACGCAATTTTCGGCCACTTCCCGAGAAAAAAGTAAAGTTTTTTATGTCTGAGTGTGTTCCTCATGCTTTTTACCATCGGAATTGCACCCTTGAACAATTAATTTGGTTGAACATCCTTGTGTTCAAGGCCGTTAAACGCATGGAACACTTAAATACCTAAATTCTGACTTTACCCTGCTCTCCCAGGCTCCGCGAGTGAGCTTTGGATCGGGTAGACAGCTCAAAATCATCGCTTAACCTTCCTGAACACGATGCAAAAATCGGATTGTGGAAATTCGATCTGGAAGTGTGCGAAAACACGAAAAGAAAGGCGGAAAACGGAGAAAAAGCGCGATGTGTACGGCGGGTTGCCTACCCGGACCACCCGTAAGGCGCCATGGTAATTTTGAAGGCTTATAAAATCTTCCCTAAGGGAAATTTTCGATGCCTCTTCGGGTCAAATCCTTTATTTTGTCCATAACTACCCCCCTGCAAAGCGGCATCGCTTGACACAAAAATGCAGTATCCAAAAGTGTAGACCCCGCACTATTGGAGCCGCTGCTCTCTAGGAGTGGAGTGGGTGGGTGGCAGCCGAGGTGGCAGCACGAGGCTCTTGCAGGGGCAGGGCAGGGCAGGGCAGGACGGGGGCGCAAGGGCTCGGAGGTGAGATTAATCACGACGGGTGGAATGCCCCGCCTAACCGTCCCCGCTCCGCCCGGTGACGCGCGCGCCCGGCCCCGGCAGCAGGTGTCACAGGCCCGGCCTCGCCCCGCCCCGCCTGGCCCCGCCCCGCCCCCTTTAGCGCGCCCGCGTGCTTCGCCCCGGCGCCGCCGCCAATGTGATTCGATTTAAAGTTGTGCGTTTCGTCAAAGTTGACTCTGGTCGGCTCGACGTGACACGTTTGCCTCACTCGCGACATTCCACGCCCGCGGCGGCGGCGGCGGCGCGTTTCCAAACAAACTAGCCACTCTTTGGGGCGCGAACAAGGACGCGCGGGTGGGGAAAGGGAGGGGGGGAGAGCTTGAGTTGATCGATGGGGCAAACTTTGTAATTGGGTAATGGGCCGCGCGGGGCGGGGCGGCGGGGTGTTGGGGCCTAGTCATGCTCGCGGCGTCTGCCACCGCCGGACCGTGAAAGGCTAGTCGACATCAAACTGAAAAATTCTTCGGATCGTAATTCAAGAACCGCGTTTTTAAAGTCATAGAGGTATTTTTAATTATTATTTTGTATTTTTTTTTATTTTTTTAACCCCACATTGTGGCCTGTGGGTTTGTTTAAGGATCTTTTTAAATGAACACGACCCTTCATACTTTTTAAGAATTTCCGATAGAATTTTTTCTTTTTCGTTTTGCCTCTTTTGAAATCGGAATGGAAAAATATACACTGTGAAAAATACTCGTGAGGGTTACGGGAAAATTTTCCATGATAAAATTCGTAAAATTACAATTTGAAATTGTAAATTTACAAGCACTCCGTATCGACTTGGAATTGACCGACGAGCAAGAATGGGCTGTCGTAAATTTACGACGTATTTTGTAAATAAAAATTACCAAAAAAAATGTCGTAAATTTACGAGGATATTTTTCACAGTGTGGCAGTGCCCAATCGGCCCGAGCGGAGCGAGCTGTACGGTACGGACGGAGCAAGGCAAGCCAGTGCGCGGCGGAGGAGGGTCCCTCAGCTGGCAGATTGCCTGTGGGGGAGGAAATTGAACGATTAACAGCGTGCGACTGGGCCGGGGTGGGGCGGGGTGGGTCGGGCCAGGCCGGACTGTGTCGGGGCGGGGCGAGCTGATGTAGGATTACAAGGCAATATGACAGGATAGTGAGCACCTTCCGCAATTTCTAAATGTCGCCCAGTAAATGAATGCCATGTTCTCTCGTTTACGGATACGATAGCAATATTTTTTAAAGTTTTGAGGGGTCACGCTGGGGTGACGATTGTAAACGTACTGCTGCTGTTGAAGAGTCGTCAACTCCCTGTCACCGAGTATCGAGTAATATTGAATCCACGGTGGAGGGCAGTGATGAAATCACTGGCGTTCGTGGAAACTTTGAAGCGCAAAAGAAGAACTGACCATGTGAATGAGGAAAAATGTACAATAGTGCTTGTAATATTCGCGGAAATATGAGTAATATTAACGAAATTCAGTTTTTTTTTAATGGTATTGCCGGCCTGTGTACGGAGGAGTATGTATCGAAGTTGTAACGACCCCTCGACTGTCGTCGGTGTCAAAAACGTTTAGGAGCTAGCTGCGGAGCGGGGCGGGGCTGTTCACAGACTCTTTTTTTTTCTCCCCTTCAGTGTAACAAGTCTGGTAGGGGAAAAAAGAGTGGTAAACGTGTCTTGACGACTCGCCTTGCCTCCGCTCAATGGCCTCTGCTCTCCCCCGCTCTCCCGCCGTCGCTTCTCTCCCCAAACCATCTCATTACCATGTTGCAGGTCGCGCGCGCGTGTCGGTTGGCCGCACCTGCACAAGTAGTTTTCCACGGAGAACCTTCTCTCCCTCTTCCCCCTCCACCTCCACTTCTCTATGTGTGTCTCTCTCGTCCTCCCGCACACCTTCCACCGCGCGCGCTTCTCGCTCTGTCTGTTCAAGTGGCTCTTTGTAGGGATGGGGTGGATGGCCCCGGCCCGGGCCGCGACGGTGACAGCTGCCTAGCCTCGCGCAGACCCCCGCGCTGTGACGAGCTGGGTCCCGACCCGACCGAAGTAAAACGTTTCTCCGCGCAGCAAAAAGAAAAAGAATATAAACGGTGCTGTTATTCTTATACCAAACGGATTCTTTTTTTTTTTTGAAAGGTATCGATCTTGTTAATTAAGCTAGCCTACTGACCACTTTGAAAAATATCTTTGTAGATTTCCGATATATTTTGTAAATTAGGACTTCAGAAAAATGTTGTAAATTTACGTCGAACCATTCTTGATCGTACTTGAATTTCAAGTCGATCGATAGGAAGTGCTTGTAATTTTACGACTTTACTTTGTGGAAATTTTTCCCGTAAACCTCCGACTTTTTTTCACCATGCCTTTTGAAAATAAACACGACACACAAAACCAACAAAACTTTTCCAAAAAGTGTGCCACCGGTGCCGAATGCTTGTTACGTAGGGCAGGGCAGCGGGTTGCAGGGAGCGTGTCTCTCGTAGCTGTTCAGCGAGGTCGCGCGCGCGCTAGCAGCGCTAGCCCCCCGGCCCGGCGCCTGCCGAAAGCGTCGTGTAAACGGGGGGGTCGCACTTATGAGCTCTCCCTAATCTGCATGAGGGGAGGGGAGGGGACGGGGAGGGGCACAGCCGGGGCGGCTGCTGACGGCGAGATGTGCCAGATCTTTGCCGTCTTGATAGCCCTGAAGCGCGCCTGGTGACACCCCAACCTCATTTCATTGCCGGCACGTTGGCAGCAGAAAAAAACATTTTTTTTTTCGGGGGAGGGGGCGGGGTTATTGCCGGTGGTTGACTCTGACCACATCTTCATATAGCCTCGTTTTTCGTCTTTGATGATTCAGAATACTGTGAAATCGGGATGGGGGAAAAATAGCTTCGATTGATTTATCAAGGTATTCTTTACGTAAATGTTCTTTACAATGTAACAAATCTGAATTGGGTCTTCGGAATAGTTACTTCATCTGGGAGTGTTCCATCCAGGTTCTCGGTATTCATGTTTCACCGTGCAGTCTACAAAAATTCAGCAAAAACATGAAATAATTAAACAAGTTGGACAAAATGGCCAAGCTCGGCTGGAAAATAACTGAAATGGACTTGATGCGGAATAGTGGAGGAGCTTGCTCTAATTTCGAACTCATTTCGACACCTTAGACTGAAAGGCACGCAGTCCAGCCGCCCGTTCCAAGACTAACGCAGTTCAGCCGCGCGCTCCGAAAGACACGCAGTTCAGACGCTAAATCCGAGACTCACGCAGTTCCTATGTCTGGAGTGGTAAACTGCGTGTCTTTCGGACCGCACGGCTGAACTGCGTTAGTCTTGGAATTGGCGGCTGAACTGCGTGCCTTTCGGAACGCGCGGCTGAACTGCGTGCCTTTCAGTCTAAGGTGTCGATTTCCTGCCTTGCATACCGTGCCGCCGGTGCATGGGTCGGAGTAGCAGTGGGGGAGTGCAGTGACACGTGGCCTCTCTGGGGTGGGCCTGGATGCCTGCCCATATCAAGTCAGTAAAGTCGGGATTTTCAGTTTTCAAATACGACGAATTTTCGATAAATCTGACCCCCACAAAAGTAGGTTACTCATCATTTTTGTATCAATTATAAACACACTGGAAATCCAAGCATGCGAATGTCGCACACTTGTAGGTGTGTGAGTGGTTATTCGCGTATACTCGCTGGGGCAACTTTTTGACTACCACTTAAAACATAACTTCTGAGGTCAGCATCATCTCCGGCATCAAATTTGCTTTCAAACGAGGTTGCATGTGATAGGGTTGCGATTCTTACTTTACCATGGACACGCCCTTAAATACAACTTCAGACCTTTAATTTGATTAATATACCCACTTCAATATAAATCGCAACCCTATCATATGCGAGCTCGTTTAACAGGAAACTTTACGCCGGAGATTATGCTGACATTATAAGTTATATTTTAGTTGGTAGTCAAAAAGTTGCACCCCCAAGTGTACGAAATGGACATTCACACACCTACAAGTGTACGACATTCGTACACTTGGATTTCCAGTGCACATACTTTTAACAGTGAGAGAGAGGGGGGGGGGGGGGCGGCGGAAATCACGTGTTCGGGGTATGAAGGCTACGAGGGCTGGGGTGGAAGCGGTGGGGACTTAGTGTGGTGGACAAAGAAGGGGACAGATCTGCTCTTGCGGCCCTTGCGGCCCTTGCCGGTTGGATTATTTGCAGTCCTCTTTGCCGGCCGGCCGGCCGGGCAGCCGGCTGTGGCCGCGCGGTCCCGGCTGGACTGGACCCCTAACGATCCCCTCTGGAGCGGCCGCTGTGCCCGGGCCGCACAGCGCACTGCTCATCAGCGAATAAGGAATAAAAACTATCTGGTCGTACAGCGAGTGGTCGCCCGGAACTTGTGACTATAAAATCACTGACACGACACCTCTCGTTTTTTTAAAGGCCGCACCGCTGAAAAAAAAGAGGTGAAATACGCTCGTGTGAATGGGCCACCATATGTGTGGCAAGGCCACACGCGTCATTAGCTAGGATGGGCTTGAATTGGACACGTGCTGTTGGAGTGAGCTGCGTACACGTGGAAACAAAAAAAAGTTTCTTAGCTTGAAATAAACAGCTCAGGCGCAGGTGCTTTGCTATCCTGCGCCATCACCTCTACCCCTTACTTCTCTCTCTCTTTCTTTCTCATTCTCTCTCTCTCTAATTATGAGAGCAGGTTGCATACCCTAATGGGACTGTATAGTCCTAATGTATGAATTTCCTTAAATAAAATTCAGTTCAGTTTCAGTTCTTTCTCTCTGAGAGCAGGTTGTATGCGCAATACGCGAGGGGCTTTCAGCCTTGCTGTATATAATCTTTAATAAATCAATTCAAATTCAAAATTGTCTCTCTCATGCGCGCGCGTTGGCGGGGAGAGTTATCAGCTGCAATACCTGCGCTCCACCTCACCTACCTCCCCCTTGCACTGCCGCCGCCCGAGCGAGCCGCTCCCTCACTACAGTCAAATTACACGAAGGGCGTCGGAAATAATTACAAGCAAGTAAATAACGTTGTCGCCGTTTGCGCGCGTGCGCACTTGCACAGGGCCCAGCAAGGCCCGGTCGCACCCTTTGTTCTCGCGCCTCTTTATTTTCGCTCAATTTTCACGCTCTTTCAAGCAGACAGCTGGCTCCTTTTTATTTTCGGAAATGGAGCGGTGACCGATCTTTCCGTCTCTTTCTCTCCTCCTACATTTCAAAAGGAGTGAAATCCAGCATCAGGTCGGCATAGGACACTTGGCGTGGCGCCTCGCTGGCATTGGCCCCGCCTCAACCCGCCCCACCCTGCCGCCGCTCACAACATTTCTCTGTTTCTACATTTTTTATTATTTTTTATTTTTTTGAAGAAAGGCATGGTACATCTACGTGGCAGAGAGGAGCAGGGGGATCCTAAAGTAAAAAGTCCAGACGATATTTAATGAACGGGCCTTCATTGAGTGATGAGAGAAGAAAAAAATACTGTTTCATTTTGTGTTATATGGAAATTGCCATTTAAATTGATATTTATCTCGAATTCAAGTACACTTCTTTATGGCGTGCATGATTAATTCTTATGAGGGGGCAGGGCAGAACAACAAAACACATGACGCTCATGTGTACTGAGTCGACCTACAGGCAATTTATCTCTTTGCACGAAAGGAAAGAGGAAAAGGCACGTGTGAATTATTCGTGCTGTTGCTACTATCTCTGGAAAAGTCCCCCACTCACACCTATTCGTCTCTCTTTGGGGCTCACCGAATCTTTGCGGATAAGATTTTTGCAGTGCGATGGATTTGACTGCTCTATCTCTGTCAGCGTGCACATTAATTCGTTCGCAATTCGAAGAAAATCGTTCGCAACTTCATAAAGCAGTCGCAATCGTTGGCGTGGGTTTTACAGAGTGCTCTGCACTAATTGGCCATCATTGAAGTCCCTTTTCGTCGAGAGAGCTGGCTCGCCACTCGCTGCCAGCCCGCACCACCCCGCCTCTCTCTCTTTTCTCTCTTTTCCTCTCCTCACGCGCTAAAAGAGCGAAACAAGATGAAACGGAATAGACGTGTGGGTCATTCCCTCCCGACACGCTGGTCTGCAGGCACGACGGGGTGCGGCCGGGGCCGGGCCTGGGCCTACCAGCGCCGGGGCCGCGCAGCCGAGCGACTAGTCTGTCTCAGTATTTGCGCAGCGGTTTCTCAAAAGCGAATGGGGGTGGCGGCGGTGGGGGTGGCTGGCGGTGGCTGGCTTTTCCACCCCTCACCCCTCCCATTCGCTGCGCGACTCTTGTGACTCCCGTTTTCTCCTCAAACAGCCTACCCACCCGCAAGTTTTCCCCTCTTTCTTTCTTTCTTTCTTTCTTTCTCTCTTTCTTTCTTTCTTTCTTTCTTTATTTCTTTCTTTCTTTCTTTCTTTCTTACTTTCTTCTTTCTATCTTCCCATCTTTCTTTCGTTTTTTTCTTTGTTAGTTTGTTTGTCTCAGGTATTTGATGAGGACATGACCCGCATCTCGCGTAATTTAGGCGACTATGCTGCTATTCCTCCGGGCGCGCCGCGCCGCCCACGCACCACGCTCGTCTGACCGGTTTGTCGCTCTCAGTTTGACTATCGCGTGACACATGGGCTGTCCGATCGCTACTCGCAGGGTGGGCTCAGCCGGCTCAGCGCCACGCGCGCTCAGCCCGCGAGAGGCTCAGCCACAGGCTCAGCCACACCGCGGCCGCCTGACCCCGGCCCGGGCTGATCTGCCAGCCGGTCTGCGGCGTGGCGTGGAATTTGCAGAGGGGAAACAGGGATGCGTGGCAGTGGCCGGGCCCCCCGGTCCGGTGCGCGGAGGCAGGTTGGCGACAACGCACACAGCGAGTCGAGCTGCATTATCGCTCGGGTGCGCAGGCGCGCACAGCACAGCCGGGGCGGAGAATACGGGGAAAATCGAGCGCAACAAGCTAATCACAGGTCGTATAGTCGCAATAACCTGCCTCTGGCATACTGTCGCGCCCCTTCTCCCGCCAACTGTCAATTGTCGAGGCACACAAACGGGACATGCAATCAAGTATACGCGTGGGTGTTGGTAAAGGGAAAATTGAAAACGGCAACCTCTTTTGGACAAACCTTTATAAAATGAAAAGAAATATTGAAAAAAAAAGAAACAAAAATGAAATTGGTCGAAAGCGCGCGACTTGTTGTTTCTCCGCGAGTCCCATTCGGCTCTGCCGGGCAAGACGCGGCGGCCGCCCGTTATTTTCACCGGTGAGTGGGTCCGGTGCCCTGCTCCTCACTGGGGGTCATTACCTGTAATTGGTATCGGGGGACGCCGAGCCTCCGCCACGCCACGCCCCGCCAAGGCCCGCCCCGCCCCGCCCCGCCCCGCCCTGCCACGCGCTCATCCTCCCCGTGGCGTGGGCCAGGCCTTCTGTATACTCTTTATGCCTCTCGACGTGGAAGCACAACGCGGACAAGGGGTGGCAAAGAGATCTGTGGAGCAAATTTTAATGCCATGGTAATTGCTGCTTTACGACTATGACCACACTGTGAAAATAATTTGTTACGTTTACGGAAAAAAATTTCTATGATAAATGTCGTAAAGTTACAACATCTAGTTGTATTGTTACGATATTTTTTTCTTTTAAACATTTGTCGACTGAGTTTTTTTTGACAAGCAAGAATTCGCTCCTGTAAGTTTTCGGCTGCTCTTCGTCGTCATCATCAACATCATCATCATAAAGTATGAAAAAAGTCGTAAGTTTACTATGTTTTTTTTCTTCGCAGTGGAAGGCAAGTTGCATAGCAGTCTCTCTCTCTCTCTCTCTCTCTCTCTCTCTCTCTCTCTCTCTCTCTCTCTCTCTCGCTCTCTCTCTCTCTCTCTCGCTCTCGCTCTCGCTCTCGCTCTCGCTCTCTCTCGCTCTTGAGTTGTCATCGTTTTGAATTTTTGGTCATTATAACGGTAGAGATGACTCCGAATCAGTCTGGACAATGACGTGCTAGGTGTGTCTCATGGAGAAAAGGGGGGGGGGGAGAGAGAGAGAGAGAGAGAGAGAGAGAGAGAGGGAGAGAGAGAGAGAGAAAAAGAGAGAGAGAGACAGGCAGGCAGACGCCGAGGCGTAGGTGGGCGAACGAGATCGACACTGAGAGAGGTGAGGGAGGGAGAAAGGCAATCATTCCGCACTGACCATCACACACGGCGAGTGGGCGGGAACCCATTCGGTGCAGGGCTCTGTTCACAACCGGTGTGCGTGATGGCGCTATGCCATTCGTGCCTCGCCCTGCCGTGCTCTGCCTGTACCTTCTCCAACATCAGAGGGGGAAACAACTCAAAAATTTTTGTGCACCTCAAAAATCAGAAAAAAATAACACAAAAAATTAGCCAAATTCTCAAACATTTACAAAAAATTACAAATGACAAAAATTTACAAAAAAAAAAATCAGGTAATGTTAGGAAGCTGCAGAAAAAATCAGGAAAACTAGAAAAATAAGAAAAGTCAAATTCAATTAAAAATTCTCAACAACTTTACAAAAATGTACCGGGTGTTTCTTTGAATGCGTAACAGTGTTGCGGGATTGCATACTCACCAGCGTTTCAGGGGCCATAGCACCTTACGGGCGAATGGGGTAGGCAAACCCGCAACACTGTTATACGCATTCAAAGAAACACCCGGTACAAAAAATTACGAAAAGTCACGAAATATTAACGAAATTCACGAAAACTCACGAAAATTCACTAAACGTGTACACAAATTTTCACTATGCAGAGTTGTTTCAGCCTCACCAATACCTCCCCACCCCACCCTATCCAGCCAGTACGTACCGCGTACCGTGCCCTGCTCCTCCATAAGCGCAACCCAACTCGCAGACCTGAAGCGCGCCAGAACGAGTATTACCTACTCTAATAATGAAAGAGTGTATACAATGTTCTCTGATTAATCAGTGTACATGGATGCTTGCTGCTGATTAATCAGTGTACCTTGTACACTCTTTCATCATCAGAGTACCGGCAGCACCTCCATCTTTCCGGAGCGCAGTCGCAGTCCGGCTCGGCCGGCCGCGCTTCTTGTTAGCACTCGGCAGCAGGGGCCCGGGGCCCCCGGCCCGGCCGGGTGGAGGGGGCCGTGGCGCGGGGCTCCCCGCACGTGCCCGGGCCCTCGTTAGCGGAAACCGCTCTGACCGAGCCCGCGGCCGCAGCGGGGCAGCCAGCGGAGCCAGCGGTGTAAGAGCAACTTGTGTATAAAGGGTGCGGGGCGGGGAGGGGTGCGTATAGCGCAGAAAGAGGGATCTATGCGAGAGGGACGCGCGGGCAGTGCGCCCACGAACCGGTATAGCGCCAACTTTTGGCATCCTGAGAGCAGGAAAATTCGACTCGGACCGAGTGGGACTCGAAACTCTGGAGTATAGTAGTAACTCGGAATAGTTCCTGGCAGACGGCTCTATGTATTGAGCTACCGCTGCTGGCGTCCTTTTGGTCCAGCTGCATGATTTATAGCAGGAACTAAACATGACAAGATGTTTAACACCTAAACACTTCGTAAATGTTTAGAGGTTAAACATTTTGTGGTGCACAGAAGTGTACACTTGGGCGAGGCTTCACATGGAGAAGCATAGGAATACCTCGCTTAGCCAAGTGTATAGCCAACCGAACACTTGCAAAGTGTTCAGAAAATAAACATCTGCTGATGGTTTGAACTAAACATGATATAGTGTTTAAATATTAAACATTAGCAGTTAAACATCAGGTGATGTTTCGAACTAAACATTTGTTTTACCAGTGCAAGTACTCCTTGAAAGTTCCTTCACCCCCCTCCCCCCTGGGCCCCCTCCCCGGGGGCACGTTCGAACGGTCGCACGTGTGCCCGCCTAGCCCCTCGCTGGGCCAGGGAGTACGAGGTATTGAGGTATAGAGATCCCCCGTATCACCTTGGTGGGACCGGAGAGGATGTGACCGGGCTTAATGCGGCTCGGGGTGCTCGGAGCTAGCTAGGTCGACAGCCAGTGGATCTGCACCGAGGGAAAGATTGGACAAGACTAGTAAATCATTCAAAAAATTAAAATAAAAAAAATGGAACGACCTCGAACGATAGGGTTTAGTGGATTTGATGAAACAGCATGGTCTGGCTGAAATCACACTCTAACTGGCAATGTTCTTTTTCGTGCAAGTGAAATGTAAGTGTATAAACATGCAGATTTATGAACAGAATCGTGCCGAATTACGTAGAATAGTGTGCATAGATCTGCAGAAATTATTACATGCAGAAAAAATGCTCAAAATTAAACAGACTTTTGTACAATATTCTACATAATTCAGCACGATTTTTTTACATAAATCAGCATGTAAGAAAAAGTACATTGCCAGTTAGTGTGTACACCACTCACACGACGCAATCGAACACGTGTGCTTCCCGCGAGCACGAATTTTAACCCGCATCCTTCCGCATGTGTTTCAGGTGAGTTCTGCTGCGCGCGGCTCCAGCCTGAGTGTATGGTAAAGTATTCCGAGGGGTGGCCGCCGCGCTGGTCGCCAGGCCCGGGCCCGGGACCGACAGGACTCATTTAGGTCCGTCAAATGACGAGATCACACGAGGGCCACTCTGTGTCCGGCCCGGCCCGACGCGCCAACCACCGCACCTACCTCCCGCCCCGCCCCGCCCCGCCCGGCTCTAATGAAGAGCGCTGGAGGGAGAGGGAGGGGGGGAGAGAGAGAGAGAGAGAGGAGAGGAGAGGAGAGGAGAGCGCCCAGGTGAGAGAGCGCCCGGGCGGATAGTGCTAAACTCTGGATCCAACGACGGGGGCGCAGCAGGGGACGGGCTGCTCCTCTCCCTCCCCCGCTCTGCCCTGCACCGCGCACGTGTCTCTCCGTCACTCTCGCACCAACGTGGAGGGATGCTCCGCTCGTCAACCCGGAGTGAAAGCACCCCTCCGCGTGGTACGAGGTGACCCTTCGCCACCCTCCCCGGAGCCCAGGCGGGACCAGGCCGCCACCATGCCAGCCTCGCCCCGCCCCGCCCCGCCCCGCCCCACCGTGCCCCACCCCGCCTCACCCCGCCCCGCCCCGCCCCACCGTGCCCCACCTCGCCCCACCCCACCCCGCCCCGCACCGACGTTGTCGTCGTCGCGTAGTTGCCGCTCGTCTGGCCGTATGGGTGGGACTTGGCGAGGCGGGGCGCTGTCACTTGAGCCTGCCCTGCCCCGCCACATCAGCACCATCGTTCTCTTCTCTCTCTCTTTCTCTCCACCAGCACACTCCCCTCTCTCTCTCTCTCTCTCTCTCTCTCTCTCTCTCTCTCTCTCTCTCTCTCTCTCTCTCTCTCTCTCTCTCTCTCTCTCTCTCTGTTCTCCTCGGGCGCCTCCAGCGCGATGTGATGTGACGTGAGGCCGCCCGGGCCGGGCAGGGCCAGGGCCGACTCCACGCACTCACCGTTTTGATTGAAATGTCGACAAATTTCTTATCTCGTGGTTTCGCGCACTAGGTTTCGCGATGGCGCCGTGCGGGCGCGCGTCCTTGAAGGTGCCCTGCGCCCCGCCGCTCTTGTGCTGCCACTGCCCCGTGCGACCCCTCGCCGCCCACTACCCTCCCTCTCCCTCTTCCTCTTCCCCCACAACGCGCGAGGAATGAAGCGCAGTTTGCGTCGCCTCCCGAGGCCGCGAGTACTTCTCGTACTTCCGAGAGGCCACACCGCGCCGGCCGTGGACAACAAAGAGGTGGTGATTCGCCGTTCTTTGTAGTTTTGGGCCGGCTGAGTGTATGGCTGAGCACGGCTGGGAGGGGAGAGCGGCAGCGGCTGAGTGCGGCAGAGCGCGGGGAAAGGTGAAGGATAACCTGCTCAGTCGCATGCCTTTTCTGGACATTTGTTTCCTCCATCTCGAAACTGCAGTAAATGGTGGGTTAGTGGTGAGAATATTCGCAGGTAGTTCGCGCTCTGCTGTCAGTTTTCACTATAACTAGCAATTTACTTTTTCATACATATGAATAAACATGCAGATCTATGTAAAAACTGAATTATTTAGAATGTACATAAATCTGTTTAATTTTGTGCATTTTTTTAAATGTAATAATTTATGCAGGTCTATGCGCAATATTCTTCATAATTTGGCACGATTCCGCTTATGAATCTGCATGTTCATAGTTACGCACATTTCACAAGTAGGTAAGAAAAAGTACTTTGGCCATTTACATTGTTCGAAAAACGTCCTTCCCCTCATCCTCCTCCGCTTCTTTCCTTACGTGATGCCCAGTGATGATACCATTTATTTTTCCGCCGTCGCGAGGATCGTGATGAATCGCGCCGGCCCGCGCGTGCGCGTGTCGGAATATTATTCTTTTGCGGTGTGAAATAATAACCCGAGGTGTCGGACGGCGGCGCCAGCTGCGGGTAAAGAGCGCGGGGCTCTGTGGAGGAAAAAAAAATGGCAGCAGGAATAGAAATAAGGAGAATAAAAAAGGACGGACAAAGGAAGGAGCGCGCGTGAGGAAAAATTGAGGTAAATCTGCGGAGGAATTACCGGAGACACGGGGGCCGGGGCCGGGGCCGGGGCCGGGGCCGGGCAGGGCATGTCCGGGGTCGGGCGGGGGACTGGAGCCTAGCGCCTTTGTCTCCCTCAGATCGTTATTTCTAATTAGGCTGGTAGGGGCGCTGCGCGCTGCGGCGCTGGGGTGCGGGACGCGACGTCAGGTGGGCGCGGCCCCGCCGCCCCGCCCGGCCGAGGACACCGAGCCCGTTCCCGTCCCGGGCCCGGGTGGTGGAGCCCCCGGCAGCGGCTAGGCTACACCGCCCCGCTCGGGCGCGCTGCGGGACGGCCTACCCTCCCGGTGGCAGGCGCGAGGAGAAAACAACTCTCTCTACACATTTTTCTGGAGTTTTGTGAATTTTTGTTAGCGTTTCTGAATTTTTGAATTTTTGTTCAATTATAGAAATTTTTTGCTTGCATGTTTCCTTTTTTTTAATTTTCCTAAATTTTTAAAAGTATTTTCTGTTTTTCATTTTCCTGAATTTTCCTTTTTTTTAAAATCTTTCCAATTTTTGTTAATTTATTTGCTGAATTTTCCTGAATTGTTTCTTAATTTTCCTGAGATAAGAGGAGTACAAAAATACATACATAAGCGAGTTTTTCCGAGACACCGCCGAGCAGTGGAGTTTGGAGATGCGCGTTTCCGAATGGGCCGCACGTTTCGCACCTCTATGGCTAAGCATCGGCTATACGCCCCGGCCCGGCCCGGCCCGGCCCGGCCCGGCCCGGCCCGGCCCGGCGGAGGCAGCAGAAAGACAAAACGACCACTCTAGTGTTGTTGTAATAGGTCCCTGTGTCATCTTGGACTTTTTGCTCGACGCGCTGCTGTCCCGAACCCCGCCGGGGCCCCGGCCCCGCCTACCCGGAGCTGCCGTCACACCAATACCAGTGCGACTTTTATTACTCTTCACTCTGCTTTGAGCAGAGGGGGGCGTTGTGTGGGCGGGGCGGCTGACCCTCGCGCCGCGCCGCTCGGCTATCATTGCGAGAGAGTGATGAGTGATGCACCGGCCTTTACTTTTCCTTTTTTTGTTTTTTCTTTTTCGGTCCGTTTCTTCATCAGCCAGTCACATACCTCTTTGTCATCGGTTTTTCCGTCCCGACCCCCATAGCAGCCTTCCTCTCTCCCTTCTTGTCCTTGCGGAGCGTGCAGTCCCCGCCGCGCGCGTGCGCGCCTCCCGCTCTGGAGGGTCGCTCGCGGTCCCATCTGTGGCCACCGAGATCTCTTCATCGTGTGACGCTTTTTGCCCAGATATTACCCCCCGTCCGGCCCGGCCTGCGGTTCCCGCGGGACCGGCTGCCCAGCAGGGTGATCTCTCTGTCCTTGTCGCACTCGTGGGGCACTGCCATTAGGAGCGAGAGAGAGAGAGGACACCACTGGAGGATGTTCGGAATCAGCCTGCAGCACCCGCCGGCTGGGGCCGGGCCCCGCCCACCGGTATGGTCCTGCCTGGACTGTCCGGTTATTAGCGGGCGGAACGGGACGGCCGTAAGAAGCGCTGGTCGTCCTGGGCTCATCTATCCACCCATCCATCTATCTAACTATCTTGCCTCTACCTTATTCCGTTCTAGAAGCTCAAGTGTGTGCAATGTGCATGGCACGCTTCTTTTGGGGTCATAACCACAAAGAACACTCTAAAATGGAGTGTTCGTGCCAGGCATGCTCTAAACTTGAGTGTGCATGCCAGGCATGATCAGGATAAAAGCCTGCCAGGCAAGCACACTGTATTTTAGAGCATGCCTGGCAAGCACACTTCATTTTATAGTGTGCTTGGTGGTTGATTTGTGTTGACTCCAAAAGAAGCGTGCCATGCACACACTTGAGTTTGTAGAGCGCCCGTGGTCGTTTAAAGCGGCACCTCGCACCCGCACACTCGCCCCTACCTGGTGTACAACAAGTATCTGTGAGTTTAAAACATGACAATGAACGCGTATTCGTGAGCGAGCACTTGTGATTATCAGCAAATATTTCTCGATAATTTTTTTTTCGCAAGTTGATGCTTATCTTTATGCATGAATTTCACATCACTCTCAACTTTCTACAATGCACAAAACAACATGCACAAACTTTGTATTTGTGCTGACGGGACAGAGATAAGCACAGTAGTTATGCAGATAATACTTTGAATAATTAATATAATTACTTATCCTACAAGGCTCATGCACAATAAGTGCATGAGGGTTTCGCGTGTATGCTCGAGTACCTCGCAAGTATTTTTTTCTCGTGTCGCACCAGTGTTTGAGCAGTTGAGGACGGTAACCCCCCTCGGGTTGTTCTCATGCATAATACCCTGCTCGACCCGGCCGACTACGGTGTCGCGTATCAGATGCCGGTCACGGACGGAACGCGCGGCAATTAGTATCGCGAACGGAACGGGGTGGAGGAGCGGCGACGGAAAGAAAAGGAGAGAGGGAAAAAAAAGAAGTGGTCGCAGAGGCATGGAGAGAGAGTGAGGGTGAAAGAGAAAGACAGAGAGACAGATTCAGAGAGAGGGAGAGAGACAGAGAGAGGGAGGGAGAGAGAGAGGACGAGAGTGTGTGAGTGAGTGCTCTGGAAACGCAAGTGTGTACTTGAATGCAGTATTTCCTGCATACCTACATGTATTCAGGAAATAATGTGTACTTAGACTAGTATGCAGGAAATAGTGTTTACTTGGACAAGTATGCAGGAAATCCTGTGTACTTGACCAGGTACACACTAAATCTCCCCCCTGAATGTATAGAGGTTTTCGTGTGTACCTGGTCAAGTAGACAGGATTTCCTGCATACCTGACCAGGTACACATTATTTCCTGCATACTTGACTAAGTACACATTATTTCCTGAATACATGTAGGTATGCAGGAAATACTGCATTCAAGTACACACTTGCGTTTCCAGAGTGAGTGAGGTGAGTGAGGTGAGAGAGAGATAGATAGAGAGAGAGAGAGAGAGAGAGAGAGAGAGAGAGAGAGAGAGAGAGAGAGAGAGAGAGAGAGAGTGAGAGAGTGAGAGAGTGAGAGAGTGAGAGAGTGAGAGAGTGAGAGAGTGTGAGAGTGAGTGAGAGTGAGTGAGAGTGAGTGAGAGAGAGAGAGAGAGAGAGAGTGAGAGTGAGAGAGTGAGAGAGTGAGAGAGTGAGAGAGTGAGAGAGTGAGAGAGTGAGAGAGTGAGAGAGTGAGAGAGTGAGAGAGTGAGAGAGTGAGAGAGTGAGAGAGTGAGAGAGTGAGAGAGTGAGAGAGCGAGAGAGCGAGAGAGCGAGAGAGCGAGAGAGCGAGAGAGCGAGAGAGCGAGAGAGCGAGAGAGCGAGAGAGGGAGAGAGGGAGAGAGGGAGAGAGTGAGAGAGTGAGAGAGTGAGAGAGTGAGAGAGTGAGAGAGTGAGAGAGTGAGAGAGTGAGAGAGTGAGAGAGTGAGAGAGTGAGAGAGTGAGAGAGTGAGAGAGTGAGAGAGTGAGAGAGTGAGAGAGTGAGAGAGAGAGAGAGAGTTTGTTTGAGTTTGAGTTTGTTTATTGTCATTGAACTTAGTTAGTTATTGACAAATATAAAATTATAAAATCATTACATATTTCTTTGGAGAAAATCATCAATACAATAAAAGGTACCATTTAAAAGTAGTTTTTTCATTTCTGCTTTAAATCGCTTAGTACTTAAATTTCTAATATATTGGGGTACAGAATTATATAAAGTTGTTCCTTTAAAGAATACATCATTTTGTGTTAATTTTAGGGTATTGTTTTTTATATGAATATCTCCTTTCTTCCTAGTATCATAACTATGAATTTCTTGATTTAAAATAAATTTATGACAATTTGTCTTCACATACATCAACATTTCAAGGATATATATTGAGGGTAATGTAAGTATCCCTAACTTTTTGAACAATGGTTGACAGCTAGAGGTCTGAGGAAGGCCATAGATAGCTCTTATTGCGCGCTTTTGTAATTTAAAGACTTCAAATGCCATAGTTGAATTTCCCCATATTAGAGTGCCATAAGTGATTAATGAATGGAACATTCCATAGTATGCTAACTTTGCAGTTTCAGGATTAGTCATGTCACTTATTCGTTTAATTCCATATACTGCTTTACTTGCATTTTTTATCAGCTCTTCACAATGTACGTTCCAACGTAAAAAGTGGTCAATATTGATACCTAGAAATTTTGTGTCATTAACATACAAATGTTGATACATTGAGTTGGAAATTGTAACGACATGTTCATTGCTTCTGAACTGGATCTGATGAGTTTTTGATTCATTCAACATCAATTTATTTTGTACACACCATTTTTTCATATCAGCAATTGCTTGAATTAATTTTAATTCCATTTCTTGGTTATTTTTACCTTCAATAATCATGTTCACATCATCTGCAAAGTTCACGATATGGCCTCCTTTTATGTGGCACGAAAGATCATTTATATAAATTAAAAATAAAAGTGGTCCCAAGATACTGCCTTGGGGTACTCCACATAGCACAGCAATTTTATCTGACTTAATTTTCTTCATGACACCATCACTATAAAATGGTATTTCCACCAAATGTTTCCTATTCTCTAAATAGGATCTAAACCATTGTAACACATTTCCTCTGATACCACAAGACTCAAGTTTTGAGAGCATTATCACATGATCAACCAAGTCAAAAGCCTTTGACATATCATAAAAAATACCAGTAACACATTTCTTGGACTGAATATTTTCATATAAATTGTGTATAAAGTCAACTATAGCATTTGCTGTGGATTGATTTTCAATAAATCCAAATTGAGACTCAGATAGGATACTAAATTTTTGAAGATATGCTCTCACCTTTTTGTTCATTATGGATTCAAATATTTTTGCAAAAGCAGTTATATTAGCAACAGGTCTCCAATTTGTTACATCTTCTTTTTCTCCTTTCTTCTTATACAGTGGTAAAATTTTAGAGGTTTTTAATCTTTCTGGATATACTCCTTGCTGGTAAGACTCTTGTATAATACTTAAAAGAGGTTCAAGTATTTCTGTATGACATTTTTTCAATATATCATCACTTACATCATCATTACCCGAACACTTCTTATTTTTAAGATTCATTATAGCTATTATCACATCATTTTTGGTGACAGGTGACAAGAACATAGATTGTTGTTGTTGTCTTCCACTAGTGCCCATTGAGTTATTTCCATTTTGTAAATCTTTGGCTACATTACCAAAAAAATCATTAAAGGCCTCGGCTACTTTTTCTGGGTCTGAGTACGCCTCAATTTCTGTATCAACTTTCACCTTTATGTTTTCATGGGGTGCCTTTGTTTTCCCCATGCTCTTATTAATAATGGACCACACAGTTTTAGACATATTTTTAGAGGTTTTTACCTCTTCTATAATAGATAGCTTTTTAGCACATTTTAACACTCTTTTATATATTCTCTTATAGATCTTTAGGTGGCTTTTTACATTATCAGTGGGGTTCCATTTGGCTTGTGAGCACAACTTTCTATAATTTCTGGACGTAATTTTTATTCCTGTGGTAACCCAGTCTTTGTTGGTACTTGTCCTTTCTTTACATTTTCTTAGTGGAAAATGTTTATCATATAATTCCATAAACTTATCATGAAAGGTATTAAATTTTTTATCAACTATATTTTCTTCATATATCTCTGACCAGTCTACACCTTTTAAATCTTCGATAAAAGCCATCTCCTTTCTCTCTGTAAATATCCTTTTAAAATTATATTTTGGTCCACTCACCTCAGTTGGTTTCTGCGTTGGGGTGATTAGTTGCATTCTGTGGTCAGACAGACCAACTTCAAGATTACATTTTGATACATACAAGTTTTTTGGCATGTTTGTTATGATATGATCTATGGCAGTTTGAGAAAATTCTGTTACTCTTGTTGGCTGATTAGATATACTATGCATACCATGTAGATCCATAAAGTTTTCTAACCTCTTCTTAATACAAATTTTTTTATGGTCTTTCATGTGGAGGTCTATGTTTAAGTCTCCACATATAATAACAATTTTTCTCATCTTGCATAGTATTTCCATGGCTGACTCTAGTTTTTCAAAGAATTGGATCACACAGTTGTCTTCTGGGGCTCTGTAAACACTTAATATGGCACTATCATTAGTCAAAATAGCTGCGCCCTCAAATACACTGTCTGAAGTAATATCAGATAAATCTATTTCTTTAAATTTAATGCCGTTCTTGACTAGTATAGCTGCACCTCCAAATTTTTTTATTTTTCTACAATATATGGCACCTACTGTGTACCCATCTATGGTGTTTGTGACTAGTTCAGCATTATGTTTACAATGATGTTCAGTTATACAGATAATACCTGGTATCATTTCTTTCAATATCACCTCTAGCTGAGCAATTTTACCTAGAATACCATTTATATTAATGTGACATACACTTCTTAAATCTAAAACAGGTAGATTTTTATCACAGACTTTTTGGTACATGGACGGAGCACTTTCATCTTGTTTATGGGGGAATCGTTTAATACAATGAGAAATTAGGTTTCCAGCTGGTGAGTATTGTATGGCTGAAAATTCTGAAATTGAATTCGATGGACCCATTGTTTAACCAGGTGATTTTTACCATGACTAGATAAATGCAGTCCATGCCTAGTAAACATTTTTTTTGAATATCGTTCCAAACCAAAATGAATTTGAACATTCTCACTATTTTTATCATTACACTTATTTACCACCTTATGTACACTCTCATTAATGTTCTGGATAATGGGATTTAAACTAATGTCATCATAACGCGGTGGAATTGGATTCAAAATTAAATTTGTTTGTTTACTAATTTTCAGTAAGTCTTTCACTCCTCTTTCCAAATTATCTATTCCACATTTTTCAACAGCTTGAGTATCATTTGTACCGGCTAGCACTATCACACAATCACCTTCTTTGAAATCCTGACATAATTTGTCAACACCAACAACGACTTCTTGAAATTTTGCTCCAGGTTTTATCACAGATTGTACTTGGTAATGGCCTTTGAGTTCCTTTGACAGTTTTTTATTGCAGCCTCTCCCTTGACTGTCGGCCAATATCAATATCTTCTTTTTCCGTTTAATCCTTGGGCTGGCTCCTGCAGGGCTGTAAGGGTATTGAGCAGTATCAGGGTCTTTGATGGCATCAAATTTGTTGCGTACTGGAATAGTAAACATGTTTACATCACCTGGTCTGTGACACCGTTTGGAAGGTGTCACAGTTGTCCAATGTCTCTCGCCTTTATCAACAAGTTCCATATTTTTGATCTCCAGATTATTGATGTGTTCCTTGAGCTTTTTTATTTCATCCTTGTATTCAGAAATGATGATACGTTGACAGGCATTTTCATCTCCGAGTTCTTCTACAATTTCCTTCAGTCTAGCATTTTCCGACATCAGATGTTCGACGTCCATTTCCTCATCAATACATATTTCCTCCTCAGAACAATCTAAAAACACGTCCTGTTTTGCTTCATCATTCTTTTTCCGACACTTGTTGCAGATGTAACTATCAACTTCTAGGTTAGGGTCGCGTTTCTCACAGTAATTGTGATACCACTTTTCACATTTGGTGCATAGCACTCCAGCTCTTAGTACATTTTGACACTTTGAACAATGCTTTTTAACTCCTCCCATCCCTCCTCTCTTTTAGTTTATTAAAATTAACTTAAAACTTTAAAAAATATGAGACGTTGGTCTAGGCCTGCGGCGCTTCGGACGGAGAGAGAGAGAGAGAGAGAGAGAGTGAGAGAGTGAGAGAGTGAGAGAGTGAGAGAGTGAGAGAGTGAGAGAGTGAGAGAGTGAGAGAGTGAGAGAGTGAGAGAGTGAGAGAGTGAGAGAGTGAGAGAGTGAGAGAGTGAGAGAGTGAGAGAGAGAGAGAGAGAGAGGGAGAGGGAGGAGAATCCGGGGAAGGGTCAAAGTTTGTTTCGGCGTGGCGCGCAGGCAACTTCATCGCGCAGGGCAGGGCCGGTGCGAGGTACGCGTATTGTGTGACTTCCTCCCTCCTACGCCCGGGCCGCGGAGTTTAGTGGGCACGGTGTTAGTGGGACTGGCCTCGGCCTGATGGATGTGGCGGCGCTGTGCTGCACCAGGTATGCGAGAGGAGGTCGAGACTCTCAACGGAGGGTTTTTTTAAGGAAATTCCGTGGTGCATGAGTAGCGTGGCCCGGCGCGCGGTGCGCGCACTCAGATTACACTGCAATAACCGTGTACTTAGTACACACATATTTGTGTGTACTTGCAGGCACACACCTACAGGTGTGTGCTTGACATAGTACACACTTATTTGCCATGTGCTTGCCATAGTACACACTTACAACACTGTTAGAAAAAACTTCATCAAATCCAGTTAATTCCAATGACAGCAGCTTTTACCGTACTTTATTTGACTAGATTTACTGTATTTTTTAACAGGATTCCCTGTACTTCTTGATACAATGTACGGTAAACGCTTGTACTCTGCCTCGGAGAGTACAGCAAATCTTGTCAGGAAGTACTGTAAATCCAGTAAAATAAACTACAGTAAAGGCTGGCATAAAAATTAACTGGATTTGCTGCAGTTTTTTCTACAGTGAAGCCCACAAATATATGTGTGTACTATGGCAAGTACTCGGCAAATAAGTGTGTACTATGGCAAGTACACTCCTATATATGTGTACTAAGTACACACTTCGCTTTGCAGTGTATGGTTTCGTAGAATCCGATGATTTTCTATTAAATAGTGGTCCATTGATATCAAGCGCAGTTCTGCCGCAATCATTTCGTTTAGATGAAGCTTTCTATGAATCATTTGTAAGAATTTCCTTCGAACTGCTAGATCCTCGGCTAGATCGTGCTAGATTCAACAAGACTTTTTTCCCCTGTATATGGGCGGCTGGTGGTGCAGCACGGTGAGTCGCAAGCAATATATACTGTACATTACACATGTCTCTGGCATGAGGTATCGTTGCGGGCTTGGGTGCTTGTTGACCGCGTGACCGCGCGCGGGGATCTGTGCCGCCGGCACCCCGGCGGGGTGGGGAAAAGACCGCGGAAGGAAGGTGAGTGGTAGCAGCGCAGCTCTCGGAGCACCACGAGTACGCACGGCAGCTTCCCCAATACACCACTCGCCACCGCCGCTTGCACAGTGTTCTTCTAATGAGGCTCTTTCTCGGGGGCGCCGGGCCCCAACAGCCCCAGGCCCCGTGGACTCCCCCCCCCCCCCGGACCGGCGCTGGCCGGCGTAACGGTAATGGTGCCGGCGCCCCTCGACCTGCGCTCCTCGGACCCCCCCCCCCCCTCCCCAGCACCTTTCCGCGCTCCCTCTCATGAGTTCGTGTTGCGCCCCCTTCTCCAATTCCCAGCGAGGCGCGCGCGGTGCCGGTGCCCTTCTCGGGGATGAATGTGGCATCCAGCATCGGGGGCCCCGGCGCCTCGACCTGTAGAGCTGTGGGGGTCCTGCCCCGCGCCCCTCCCCGCCGCGCCCCCTCCCCGCCACGCCACGCCACGCCCCGCCACGCCACGCCGCACCACGCCACGCCCCGCCACGCCACGCCGCACCACGCCCAGCAGGGTGGTCCCTTCATTACGGGTCTGGCTGATCACCCGGCTGCGCCTCGCTGGTCCCCTTCGGGGCCCCGCCCCGCCCCGCCCCGCCCCGCCCCGCCCCGCCCCGCCCCGCCCCGCCCCGCCCCGCCCCGCCCCGCCCCGCCCCGCCCCCCCCTGCCCTACCCCGCCCTGCCCTACCCCGCCCTGTCCTGCCCTGCCCGGGCTCCAACCACTGCGCCCTGCCCTAACGACCGCGCTCAGCCAAATTACGTATCGCGCGTCCTGCGATACATTCACCTTGAGCGCCTGCGCTACGGCTCGACACGCCACGCCACGCCACGCCACGCAGCGCCGTGATTATACGAGCGGAAGGGCGGGCGTGTGACAACAGTGCGCGTTCAACGAGGAGAACCAGACGTATTATGCGGAACGCGTGGGGTTAAGTAAGTGCTTTGCTTACCTTCTACTCAAAACCCGCACATAATATGTGCTCGAAATTGTTTAGCTCATGCTTGTAATTACCGCCGTTTGAACGACATTACAACTTTCGATTCACACTTGAAACTGGCAAACAAAAATATATTAAAGTAAGAAGAGGTAAAATCATCGCAGTGGTGTAAAATCATTGGTGATAAAGTTATGGCAAGGAGTTAAGATCATCGCAAGGGAGTTGGGTAAGGGGGGGGGGTCTAAGTGCGCCGAGGTGGTGGTTACAGAGCCCTCTGCGCTCTGTGTGGGCGTCCACTCTGATACGGCCTGGGACGCTGAAATACCTTACCCATCCCGACAGAACCTCCCCCTCCCCAACCCTGCGGCTCGTAGGTGAGGTCGCTGCGGTACTGCAGGGGATGTAATTTGGCTTCATAATTAATTCGCCGTGCGGGAGTGCGTTCGGAAATGACGCCTCTCTCCCTCCCTCCCTCCCTCCCTCCCTAGCTCCCCCCCCTCTCTCTCTCTTTCGCTCTCTCTCTTTCTCTTTCGCACCCGGTTGCTTAACAGCCAACAAAAAACACCCTCATATCAAGAATAAAGGAAAGAGAAAAGCCCTAATAATCAGCCTTTTTCCATCTTTCTCCATCTTCTCTTCGAGATTGTTTCTCTCTCTCTTCTTTCCCCCTTCTCCCCTCTCCCTCCTCTTGCCAACCTCCCCGACCCGAAGCCACTTTTCTCTTTTGAAAATACCGCACTCACACTATGAGTTCCACTGGGTGTACTCGAGTAACGTGAAGATTTCGGTTTGCTTTTGAAAGGCGACGCGGAAGAGCGAACAGGTTCTAGACTCGAGGGAAAGAAATATTCCCTTTGATATGCGGTAGTTGAGTCAGTAAAGAATTAAGTCAAACTCTGTTTCTTTATGCACTCAAACATGAAAAACAAAATCATACTCACCATCCTTCGCGCGCCAGCAGGCCCGGTTTGATGCAATAAAAGTCAGTACGATCGATACGGCTGCCGGAATATTTTAGCTGCAGCTCAGAGTGCGTGCCTGCGCCTCGACAGCCTCGGCGAGGGCCGTGCGGCAGCGCCTGGCGGCGGCCCTCCCTGATTGGTTTAGAACAGCTCTCTGACTGCATCCACTTTCGCAAAGCAGCCAATCGGAAAGGGGCATGCTGGGAGAGAGAGGACTGAGCGTGACTGCCCTGGGCCGGGCCGGGCCCGCTCAGCACAGTCCCCAGCAGAGCACAGTCGCTGAGCCGACTACGGCCGGCTGAGCGTGGCTGAGCAGCGGGCGGCGGCGGCGGCCCAGTCACACGTTTTATTTTTGTCGGCTCAGCAGCGGCACCGCCACACAAGAGGGATATAAGAGGGTGAGGGCCGGGTGGGGCGGGGTGAGGCGCGGGGCGGGATGGGGCGGGGCGGGGTGAGGCGGGGCGGGGTGGGGTGGAGCCAACGAATGGAGGGTGTAAGCAAGGGTGCAGGCTCTAGGCGGCCAGATATAAGGGGTTAGATATGAAGTGCTGAGGCTGGACCAAGCAGGGTAGGGCAGGGCAGGCTGCGCCCGCCACCCGTTTGAAGTCGGAGATTGACGAACCCTCTCGACGCCCTCCTCCTCCTCCTCACCCCTCTGACCCGCCTGTCCCCCGCCCCCGCCCGCCTCACCCCGCCCCGCCTCACCCCGCCCCGCCTCACCCCGCCCCGCCTCACCCCGCCCCGCCTCACCCCGCCCCGCCTCACCCCGCCCCGCCTCACCCCGCCCCGCCTCACCCTCGCTCGTCACCGCCTGCGCCCCAAAGTGGCTACCCACCGGTCGCTCTCAAACACGGACTAGGATCCCTGCCGTGCTCTGTCCTTCCTCCTGTTCCCCTATACCCTCAGCGGGAACTGCAGGGGGCTTTTGCCTCTCCAGTAGAAGAGGGCGGTGAGATCGGCTGCCCGCAGCGCAGCCCGCGTTCCGCCGCCGGAGCGTCAAAGATACGCGCTGCTTTCTCGTAGAACGGCGGCTGGCTCATTTCCTTTACCTCAGCGTCGCTCGTAGTTTGGTTCGCCCCGGTCGTCTGTGGACCCTGCGTCCCATAAAGTACAGAAGATTGAAGAGAAAACTCTTATGGGATTTCCGGTACGCGATCCCGCACCCGCACTGAGAGAAATGTTTAGTGTCATAGTCTAAACTTTCGTTTAGTGCGCGCCGGGAGCGCCACAACTAAGCCTGTTTAGTAACCATCTCTAATAGCAAGGTGCAAGGTGCAAGGTGCAATAGCAACCAGTAAAGTTGTTTAGATCCGCGATCCAAACGTGGTCAGTCGCGTGGACTGTAACATTTTTGGGAACGGTCTCTAAATTTCGATTAATGGAGTTGATTGCTAACGTTTAGTCAGAGAGCAAGAAGATGGGGGACAACTGAGAAGAAAAGTTGGGCCCGAACGGGACACGATCCACGGCCCGTACAGACGTGGGTCTGTGCCTCTACTGACTGAGCCATCGGCGTCGCGTCGCTTAAAACTGCTTGTAGTTCGAAATGTTGCCACCGCTGGCGCCGCGACGCGACGCATGTGTGTGACTGGAACAATCATGCGCTTCATTTCCGTAATGAACAGGTGGCGCCGATGGCTCAGTCGGTAGAGGCACTGACCCACGACTGTCCGGTCCGTGGTTCGAGTCCCGTTCGGGCCCGACTTTTCTTCTTGTGTCAGAGCGTTTGGACGTATGGCAGCAACCTGGATTTAACTCAGGACACTGGTCACATTTAGATGCATCGGAAAACAACTTTGTCCCTACAACACACATATTTAGATCCTGTAGCTAAACGACGGAGCTTAAACCGTTTTAGACGCCTGTACCAAAGTGTTTAGTGCGCTCTGAGATCACTAAATTTTTTAGTGCCGTGGTCTAAAATTTTAGTCCCTGCAACTAATCATTTCTCTCAGTGCGAATCCCCTCCGGCGCGTGCCAGCGTCTGACATGCGGAATGTGTATATGTTGCGCGTTGTAACTCTTACGTACGTACATAGTAATAAAAGTAACTTCAACGAGAAAGATTTTACTCAATAAACAATACTCCCTCAAAAGCGTTGGATTGGATAGCGCTGAGCTACGGCCGATGCCGCTATGACCGCGCGTCACAGTCGTCTTTCCCCCTTTTTGCTGCGCCCTGCTGGTGCGCGCATGGGGAATGGCTGGTGGCGACACTGTGAGAAATTCTTGTACCGGTGTCGGGAAAATTTTCCATGAGAGGTCTTGTACAATTACAATTAATATTGTAAATTTTTATAGCTATACGTATCAACTCAGAATCGATTGGTGAGCAACAAAGTCGAAAAGCGAAAAGTCGTACATGTGCGAGACATGTTTTACATAGAGAATTACAAAATATACTGTACATCTACGGAAATATTTGCCACAGTGGATGGGCGTGGAACAGGCCCAAAAAGTGTTCGCATTAGGGCTCTTATTTGTACCCGGGTGGGTAAACTGGGTGAGTACCCGCCCGGGTAGGAACCGGGTCGGCGGCACTTCCTTGTGCATACCTTGGCAGGCATGCATTTCCTAGTGCGTGCTTTGAAGTACGCACATTAGGAACAATGTACTAAGTTGACTGTTGGTTTAGCAGTGCACTAGAGAAGAACACAATCCCTGCAACTCGGAAAGAAAAATCGCCTTATCTTTACAGCTATATGCCATCAAGTTGATTTCAGACACTTGCTGTATGCAATCCGTTTGTTTTTAAGTGAATGGATACGCTCTCTGATCCATCGAGGGTCGAGCCACCGACAGGTTTTCTCTCCATTTACTCCGTCCTCCTCCATGGGTGCGCGGCGCGGCGTGGCAACAGCAGCGTGGTAGGGGGTGTGACCAGGCGGCCGCCCCCGGTCCCGCTCTGGTCGTAGGGATTACCTGTTGGGACGCGCTCCCGATCCACCCCCCCCCCTCCTCCTCCTGGAATCTGCTTATGGCTAACCACACCGCCCGCCCATCTGCGTTGCCGCTCGGACACAGCTCCACACTGAGAAAAAATTTTCCTGCCGGACACTAGACGGTCGTTTAATGCATCCTACTTTGTTCCAGGCACTAAAAAGTAAGTTTTCGCCACTAAATTTATTGGGCATGGCAAGAAATTTTTGAAGCTCAGCAACAAAACTTTTGTGCCCAGTACAAAACTGTTTAGTCCGTCCAAACTTTCGGTCTAGTGACAAAATGTTTAGTGCTCATGATAGCATCGTAATATTTTCTTCCAGTGTGTATGGGTGTGACCCCTGGAGCATCGCGTCTTGTCTCCCGCCCCATTAAGCTGTTGGACCAACATTTTCTCAGTGCAGCAGTCTCTGCCACCATCACCTTCGCCCTGTGTAAGCCCCTCCTCGCCCCGCTCCGGGGCCTACACTAGGCAAACTAACACACAACCAGCTCCTGGCTTAGATTTTAGACGCAAGCCAACAAATTATGCCCATCAAACACACTGTTAAACCAAGTGTTCAACTGCTAAACACTTCCAAGTGTTCAACTATTAGATAAACACATGCAAGTGTTCAATACGGCAGTTAAGCACTTATAAGTGTTCAACATGAGATTTGTGCACTTGCAAGTGCTGAACATGAGATTTGTGCACTTGTAAGTGTTCAACAGGGAAGTGTTGGACGGGGCGGTTGAACACTTACAAGTGCACAACTCTCACGTTGAACACTTGCAAGTGCACAAATCTCAGGTTGAACACTTACAAGTGTTTAACTGCGGTGTTGAACACTTGCATGTGTTTATCTAATAGTTGAACACTTGGAAGTGTTTAGCAGTTGAACACTTGGTTTAACAGTGCAGAGTTGATACCGCAACAAAGTAGTTTTTTTCCATGCACTTGTCACAAAAGTGTTTCAACTGCACCCTCTCTCCAACCCCCGCCGCCTCCGCCGCCTCCGCCGCCTCCGCCGCCTCCGCCGCCTTCTTTCCCTCCTCTCCTAGTGATGGACGGCGTCTGAAATAAAGTCTCGGTCCCGCCACCCCGACCACTCCACTGTAAATGCAAAGTACGCTAGGGCCGACCCCCGGCCCTGGGCGGAGTATAGGGAAAGGCCTGGCCCGGCTCGGCCACCCTGCTCGCTGGACCGTCTACGACAGTCTAATTTTCGACGTCACGTCTCGCAGCCACTTTGTATTTTCTGTTGTTATTTTCCCTCCTTTTTTTAGGGGACCTGCTTGGTGAGCCTGTATATTGCTTACGTCCGTGAGTTTTATTAGTATTATTGACAATTGCCGCCCTCTTTGACTCAGCCGATCGTACTACCAATAAGCGATTCGTATGGAATGACAATGAGCAAACAACGAGAAGTTAGCTTAGCGTTGGAGTATTTTACCCCTCTTTTCTCCGGTGCGGTCAACGGTTTCCCCTAATATCCCTTCTCTCCAAAGCCAGAGGTCTAAAAAAAAAAAGAAGAAAAAAAGACTCCGCACCTGGTCGCCGTTCTGGCCTTGGTCTGCCCTGCCCTGGTCATAGGCTTCCTCGTCCCTGTGTACCTCGGCTTGGCAAAAAGGATGACCCGACCCTAGCGGCACCTGTGCATCCCTTTATTTCGGGCCGACGAGTGTCAAAGAACCCCCACGGTGGCGCCGCCGGTGGACACCGCGTGGGAGGGTTATGGCACTAGGTGCGCCGTTCCCCCTCCTGCTCCGGCAGGGACCGCGGGGCGGGGCGCTGCGGGGCGGGGTGGGGCGGGTCATGGCGGTGGTGGGGCAGGGGCGGGGTTAGTCGCCATAAGCTCGCTCGGAGGCAGATCCGTCCCCAACATGTGATCTCACCCCCCTCCAACCCCCGTCGGCCCAAGGGCGCTGCCCTGCGCCCCCCCCCCCTTTTCTCTCTCTCCCCCTGCTGCTCCCCACCACTCCTCTCGCTCTCTCCCACCCCCACCCCCAGCCCCCACCCGCCCCGCCGCTCTGTCGCGACCCATATGAGCGCGCGCCTCACAAGTTTTTCAATTCTGCGGAGTGAGCGTGAGGTGCATCGCATAATACAGTGTTTTATCCCCTTCTTGCCCCCTCCTCCCCCCCTCCTCCTCCTCCTCCTCCAGGTGATCTTGCGCTGTGACGGAACTCCTCCGTCACGCCGAACTCGACCCTACGCCCGGCGGCAGAGTGAAAAGCTCTTTCAAAACATCTCGCAGGTGGCGGAGGCGGCGCCGGCTTGTGCGAGGCCGGGGCCGGGCCCTCGGGGTGCTGCTCGGGGCGCTCAGGGCCCGAGCGGAGGGGCGAGCGTTGTTGTTGGAGACAGCAGGCTGCTTTCGACGGTCATCACAGCGTGAGATGCGGCGCGCCCCGCTCGCCTGGAGAGACTGCTTCCGGACCAAAAGGCCGAGTTTCTGATTTGTCAGTGCTTGCCGTCTGCCAATCAAGAATTTCACTTTGCCCAAGAATCTTTTGCTTAAATGAATTTTTATTTGGTTTTCAAAATAAAAAATTGTCAGGGACTGTTTGCATAATGCTGTTATAACTAGGTCTCGTCCCAGCTTCTATTTTATTAGTAAACTGGCGTCGTTTGCAGGAAGAGTCGGGCTACATAATGGTGACGTCAATGAGGGCCGCCGGGGGTTCGGGGTGCGCTCTGTCGCTCCATGTCTGGCATGAGGGGGAATGCCTTGCGTCCGCCGGAATGAAAAGTTAGTTTTTTGTCAAATGTCATTCTGCCGAGGGACGCTTTTCCACCCTCATTAAGATGCCGCTGCGCGCAAGGGCTCTGCTGCCGAGCCTCTGATCCTACCTCCTTACTTCAGCTCCGATAAGTCTCTCAAAGAGAAAGGAGATCGTCTGCCCTGTCCGGTCCACACGCATGAATATTCATCGCCGCTTGGGAGGTTGGGGATGTCAAGGAGAGTGGGCAAGTTCAGTCGAGACGGGGGAGCGGAGAGGGGGGGGGGTGGAAGAGAGAAAGATTGCGGGAATTAAGTGTTTTTACTTTCCAATATACTAACTCGTAGACAAGTAAGAAAGTCAACAAGTTTATCTGCTCTGCGGAAAAAAAACCAAATTGGCTAAATGAAAGAGTGACGAGACAGTGTATGAGTGAGGCGGGGGGGCTTCACGGTGCGGCAGACAGGAAGGTTCGGGTCCAATTATCTGCCACAGGTAGGAAGTGGCGTGGTTCGTGTGGGTGTGTCTGAGAGAAGATAGTCTAGTCAAAGAGAGAGAGGGATAGGGAAAAGTTCAAGGCCGGTGGGAACAATGGTCCCGAACAGTGTAAAGAATCGAAAAGTGCAAGCAAATTATTTTATTTTTATTTTTTAAGGAGGTTGTAAGGGAAAGAAAAAGATGAGCTGAAATAGCAAACATTTGCTCACATATCCTTGTAAGTACCTATATGTAAGAATAATAATTGTCTCTTCGCCAATGTTTACCTAATACAGCTGCGTCGTAGTCGATGCTTAAAAGGCACAAGAGTTGTGAACAACAGCTAAAAATTGGCTAAGGCAGGTAATGATTCCACCAAAGGCATATGTCCAGCTAATCCATTTTTTTTTTCTTCCCGTTTTTGAACAAAGAACGTGTCCGTGGTGCCTGAGGGAGGGGGGAGGGGGAGACACCACTCGCAGACTGTCGAACCCTTTTGCGGTAGCAGGCAATGGCTGCTGCGGGGCCAACTTTTAACGAGCGACCAAAGCCTTCAAAGGCACCTTTATGGTTGGTTAGGCCCCGGTGGGGTCCTGGCGCGAGGCTATGCGGCGCGAGGCGCGAGGCGCGCGGGGCCCGGCAGCCTCCTGCGAGCGGGGCCGGGCCGGGCCGGGCCGGGGCCGCGAGCGCAACACCAATCTAACTTGAGCCTGGCGTGACAACCCTCCCAGACGTGTGCTACCAGAACAATCACGCAAGTGGTAGCCACGCCACGCTCCGCCACGCCCCGCCCCGCCGCGCCGGCCGCGCTCTTCCACGCTCTGCCTCGCTCTGGGCTGACGGTCGGTTTAATCCAAGACTTCACCTCTCCTCTCCTGCTATCTCTCTCTCTCTCTCTCTCTCTCTCTCTCTCTCTCTCTCTCTCTCTCTCTCTCTCTCTCTCTCTCTCTCTCTCTCTCTCTCTCTTCCGACCCGCCACGACGCGACTCTCCGCCGGTGTTTTAATTGCGCAGGGCTCCATCCTAAGTTTAGCGGGAGAGAAACGCGAATTTCTCCACGGCCCTGCGCGGCGCGCGCCGTAAAAAATGCTATTTCACCCCGGATCTCAGTTTTAAAGTTGTCGCCAAGTCGACATGTGGCACGGCGGGGGCGGGCGGCGGCTGGCTATATGCGGGGTCAGGGTGAGCGCCCGAGTTTCACAGGGTTTATTTTTCGTTTTCCATTCTTTATTTCGGAAGCACTTTGTAGCTTGACAGAGTTTTAGAAGATGATGAAAGAGAGTGGACGAGCTCGTCTGACCCCAGGCGGATACATCACAGCGCCACGTGGAGGGGTCACGGACCCATATTGGTATTGGTCCACCTGGCGCCCCCCGCTCCCAGCCCCCCACGCCCCGCACCTCTCGCCCGCGGCGGACAAATGCAGTCGTCGCGCGCAAGATGATGAATCAATTTCCGGCACTCTTGACGGGGGTAGGGGGTGGAGGAGGCGGAAGCGACGCCCTCTCCCCCCCCTCTCTTCCCTCGGGGTGGTGTTGCCTGAGAGCCGCGCGCGCGGGGCCCCGGCAGGATGGGCACCTCGTGTGTAGGGTCTCTCCGGTCTCTCCTCTAGGGCGCTCTGCTCCCCTATCAGGTCCTAGAGGAGGAGGAGGAGGAGGAGGAGGAGGAGGAGGAGGAGGAGGAGGAGGAGGAGGAGGAGGAAGAGGAAGAGGAAGAGGAAGAGGAAGAGGAAGAGGAAGAGGAAGAAGAGGAGGAAGAGGAGGAAGAGGAGGAAGAGGAGGAAGAGGAGGAAGAGGGGGAAGAGGGGGAAGAGGGGGAAGAGGGGGAAGAGGGGGAAGAGGGGGAAGAGGGGGAAGAGGGGGAAGAGGGGGAAGAGGGGGAAGAGGGGGAAGAGGGGGAAGAGGGGGAAGAGGGGGAAGAGGGGGAAGAGGGGGAAGAGGGGGAAGAGGGGGAGGAGGAGGAGGAGGGAACTAGACCCGGCTGGGCCGGGCCGGGCCGGGCCCCAGGAGAGGCCCTTCGCCGAGATGGTTTCCACTCCCGCGGAATGTTTCTTCCGGACGCGGGCCGGCCGGGCCCATGGGCCCAGACGGCTCTGCCGTCTGATTCCGCGAAGATCGCTCTCGCGCCTCCGTCTTTGTCGCACTCGAGGGGCCCTGCCACCTCTCCACATAGGGCATCGCTGTAGGTGCGAGAAGGACGAAGGCGCGAGAGCGATCTTTCGGGAGCCTCTGCGTCCTCGCGGGGCCCGCTGGGCCGCCTCGACCCCGGGGAGGAGGTCCTCGCATCGCATCGGCAGCGTGGACCCGCCCCACCCCTGTAGTCCCCCACCCCACCCACTCCCCACGGGGCTGGGGCGAGCGTAGGGCTAGCCTGGCCCCGGACATAACAGCAAGTGATTGTGACACTTTGGTCGCGAGGCCGGGCCGGGCCGGGCCGGGCCGGGCTGGGCCGGGCGAGGTCAGCCGTATGGCAGCCGCTGGCCGCTGGCCTGGACCCTGGCCGCCGCCACAGCCGCTCCTGCGGCCGGGCTGGCCAGGCTTGGGCCAGGCCCAGAGGGTCCTAAACGATGCCGCAGGGTCCTGGACCCGCATCACGAGAATGGCGGCGCCTTATACTCTCTGCGCTACATTCCGAACTTTTCAAATTTCGAAGAGAAGTTTTGTTTCCTTTCCAGCAGCAATGGAAACGGAGTGAATATGTTTCTCATATTTCTACTGAAGCTCACGACAGAAGAGCCACACGCTAAAAATTAACTCACGTCTGAGCAAATAATTTTTTTTTAAAAAAAGAATAGCAGGCGAGTACTTATATTTTAGCTGTAAAGGTGCAGTTAATTTTTAAGCTACCATGATTTTATTTTAAACTACCATACTTATTCTTTAACTACCCTGCTCTTTTCTTTTTTCGCTCTTTAAGGTTTTCAGCCGTAGTGCTAATATTTCACCTCTAATCTCAGCTGAGCGTTTTTCCCCCCCGTGTAGAACAGTGTGGCATTCGCCCGACTGTGTGTGTGGGGGGGGGGGGGGCGTTTCGCCGTTTTCTTCTCTCGTGATGTGCATTTTCTTGACGTACGTCATGATGCCTGCTTTATTGGAGCTTGGTGCGCGGTGCGCGGGGACTTCAGTCAGCGGGGCCGGTGCCCACGAGCAGTGAAGCGTGGCATAGCGTACGGTTCCATTGAGGGCGCGGCCCGCGGCACCTTGACAAAAAAGTCCTCCACTCTGCGTCATAAAATACCACAAATCTAACAACAGTGTGGAACCATTAACGGTTTGCACCGTTCTTATTGCGACGGCATATCTTACAGTTGTGATCAAATTTTAAGGTAAATTTTATGCATGCAGGCAATTTCCCTCCATTTAAACATACACGAATTTACCTCTAACCAAACTTTTCGAGGTGAAGCAATTTTGGTGGGTGCGTGCCGTGCGCCGTGGGACGAGCGGGGCAGGCTAGCTGGTGGCTGCAGGTGGCTGTGGTTTGGAGGTACCGGAAAGCTCCAGGCAATATACTGCTTGGCGAGCCGAGGCTAGGCGGGGCAGGGCAGGGCAAGGCGGTGCGTTTTCACAAGAGAATGCCTCATATATTTTCTCCTGAAGCCCGTGACCCGGTGCGGCACGGCGGCGCCTCCGCCTGGGCTGCTGGGCCGGGTGCTTTTCAATATACTATATATACACGTACCTCGGCAGAAACGTGATGAGCCGCGGCCATAAGAGGGTGCCGTCGCCCACAGGACGTCACCGGCGAGAGAGGGGAAGGGAGGAGAGAGAGAGAGAGAGAGAGAGAGAGAGAGAGAGAGAGAGAGAGAGAGAGAGAGTGGGGATAGGGGGGAGAGAGAGAGGGAGATCTCGGACGATTCTCAAACCGCAGACCCAGCCTTATCTCTCGAGCTGGCATGCACCGAGGGAGAAACACGTGAGAGTCCTCACAGCCGCAGCCCCAAGGCAGAGAGAGAGAGAGAGAGAGAGAGAGAGAGAGAGAGAGAGAGAGAGAGAGAGAGAGAGAGAGAGAGAGGAGAAAGAGAGAATATCTGTGGGTGTGTTGTCTGTCCTGTTGGCCAGATTCGAGCCACCAGTCGGCAACGGCGGCGTCGTTTCAAGCGAGGGAGGAGAGCGAAGAGCGCTGGCGAGGAAAGGGAAGCGTCTGCGGGATCAAATGCAGCGTGGGTTGTTTTCCAGGAGGACCACTCACTCCTGGGAGCGGTGGTCTCCACAGGGGCTGGGCTGGGAGTCCGGTGTTCCGCTCCCCGCCCGGGCCCCCTATGCGCTCTACCGCCCACTGTGAAAAACAAAATCGAAAATTTACGACTTTTTTCGTACTCGATGATGGTGATAGTGATGATGACGATGATGATGATGATGATGATGGTGGTGGTGGTGGTGGTGGTGGTGGTGGTGGTGATGATGATGATGATGATGATGATGATGATGATGATGATGAGGATTTGTCAATTTACGAGCGCAGTCGTAAATTTACGAGAGCAAAAAACTCGTCAAAGAAAACTAAGTCGACACTTGTTGTAAAAACACAACAAAACTGATGAAATTTCTCCTGGAAAATTCTCCCGTAACCCTAACGAAAACTTTTCACCGTGCCGAGGCTGCCGCGCGCGCGCCGGTGACTATCCTGCGGGTTATTCTTGTCCCCGCGGTGCTCGGGGCCACGGGTCTCCCAGGGGGTGCTGCGCTGCTGCGCGGCGGTACGCTCGGGGTAGTTTTATTCCGGCCGCTAAAGGTGACGTGCCTGCTCAGCCTGGCCCGGCCCGGCCCGGAGCCGTGCACTAGTGTACCACAATACTGCGGGCGCAAAGGCGAGGCGTCCGTCCGCTCCCCGAGGGGCGGTACGTTCTCTTTAGCCGCCGCGTTAGACGCCACGCCGTGGGCGGCCCGTTTGTCTTCTGTCAATAATCAACGCCGCCTCGCTCTTGGGCCGCACGCGGTGCGCCATCGTCCTGAGATCAGGCCGTCTCTATTCGTAACGTTACGAAAATTGTTTAGTTCTTTTTGGCCCTTTTTTTCGCCAGTATCTCATGAACGGTGCGAGGTATCTTTGACAATAAACGACGGGTTATTAGAGAGCTAAGATTACTCTTTAATTTTGTTACCCTCTGACTCAAAATGGTCAAATTGGGACTTGTGCCCTAAAATGATTTTCGTTTTTCTGACATAGGAATTAACGTTATTCTCCCGCCCCACCCCGAAAAAAAAAACCAAAATTGTTTTCGGGCACAAGGATCAATTGTATCACTTATAGTCATAGGGTGATGAAATTACAGTGCAATTTTAGCTCTCTAAAGAACCATCGCTTGTCAAGAATACCTCGCACCGAGCCTCGCACCGCCCATGAGATACTTACGAAAAAAGTGTAAAAAAGGCCTAAAATATTTCTGCTACGTTACGGCGCCCTGCCAGAGACATGCCTGCGCCTGCATTCAGTGCGGAAGAAAAGAAAATTGAAAAGAAGACGCAGAGCCATGTCGCCGCGTTTACGCTTATATAGCGGTGAGCGGAGACACGAGCAAAATAATAAAAACTGCTCCGTACGCTATGCCGATAGCGCGCGCTGCTGCCTCCACTGCTGCAACGGCCATCACACCCGGGGGATGCTGGAGCCCCGCCCTTTCACCTCGCAGTGTTCACGGAACACAATTAAACGTGACAAAGGCTACCTACGTGGCCTCCGTTGTACACTGCATCACATTACTTACTCATAAGGTTTTGCTTCGGCGGCCCGCGGCCCCTACCCGACCCGCGTTACCCTTTTTGTCGCAATATCGACGGGGGCGGACGGGCGCGCCGCCGAACCTGAGAGCTTGCACCGTTTGATTTACATATATCGCACGGCTCTCGGTCTCTCTACACCACATTTCCCTCTGCCACCCTCTTGTGAATCTCTCTACTCGAACCTGCCGCGGCGCCTGACTTTTACAAGTGCGGTGCAGTAAATGATTGGAACGCAGACACGTTGAATGCTCCTGGAATATGTGCGAGCGCGGCCCCTTACACTGTGAAAATATATTCGTAATTGTTTTCGTAATTTGCGATTACGACACAGAGTTGCGCAGAATTTTACTCGTCGAAGAAAACTAAGACGACAAATGGTGTAAAAAAAATTATCGGAACAAATACAACTGTGGAAGTAGTAACTTTGTGGCATTTATCTTGGAAAATTTTCCCGTAGCCCTTGCGAATATTCTTCACAGTGTCAGTGCTGGTATTTGCAATGAGGGGGAAGAGAACGCGGAGCGCTGCTCCGCCGCGCGGAGACAGGGGTAGGGCGCTGCACCACGGGGCGGCGAGGAATTACAGCGTAAAATAACAGAATAGAGCATGAAAAGCAGCACACCATTGTGCGGGCGGGCGGGGTCCAGGGGTCCAGGGCTGAGCCCTGCAGGGCCACCGAGGGGCCCGCCTCCAACCCCCCTCTACCGCCGGCAGAGGTTATTTTTAGAGGATAGAGAGGCCGCTGGCCGCTGCTGGTGACGGTCACCCCGCTGCCCAGCAGGAGCAACCGGAAGTCCCCTGGAGGCGCTCAACGGATCAGTTTTAGACCGAACGGCGCTTATGCTCATTGGCGGCCGCGGTGACTGGCAGGCCTGTACTTATTCACCCGCTTCCCTGTTTTTTCAGTGCCCAGTGCGCTGGTCAGGCGCCAGCCGGGCTCACGGGTAGCCCCGCCCTGCCCCGCCCTGCCCCGCCCTGCCCCGCCCTGCCCCGCCCTGCCCCGCCCTGCCCCGCCCCGCCCCGCCCCGCCCCGCCCCGCACCACTTCGCCGTGGTGGTGTACGGGCTGGTGCCCGCGGGGTGCCGCGGCGAAGCGTGTGCCAGCTGATTTGGACGTCCGGGAGCTGGAAGAGAAAAAAAAATTAAAGGAGCAGGAAAAATAGCAAAAGGGCAGCGCGCTGGAAAAATGTCGAGAAATGAGAGAGGATGGACGTGATGTACGATACCGGAGCTGAGCGGCCATTGGACGGGGCAGGCCGGGCCGGGCGGGCCAGTTGGCCGGACAGGACCGGACCGCGTCGGGTTGGCTCGACCGCTCAGCCCACCACCGTACGTTACACGCGGTCTGGAAAAAAAAAAGAAAAATAAAACAGACGAAAAAAACCCACTGGAGTGGCGTGTGACGAAGAGCGACAGAGATAGAGAGGTGGGCGGACAGAGATGGAGGAGGCGACAGAACAGCGGCTGGCCATGGCAGGCGATGGGAGGAGAAGTGAGCGGCTCTGCGGTTCCAGAGCAGGTTGGCTAATTCCATCCTAATCGACTGGGGGAGACAGCCGAGGAGATAAGTAGATAGATGATCAGCATTTCAGCTCCATCGTCTTTCATCTCACCCCCACCCACTCCCATCCCCCCTTCTTCCCATGCAGGCTATCTTCTTACCCTCGTTTCTCGCGCGCGTCGCGGTTTTTTTTTCCCCCTCTCCCACTTCTTTTTTTACCAGCGGGCGGCGATTATAGACAGCCATCGCGTTGGCCCGTTTTACGAGTCACGAGTGACGGATGCCCATCATCGTGGAGAGGAGAGGTGTGGCGTTACACTGGCCGGCCTGGCCCATCGCTCTGGGGACCGCCCCGCCCCACCCGCCGTCCTCGCGGACAGCGTGTCTGCCGGAAAAGTAGGGGAAAAAAATCTCCCACAAATAATTATACAATTACATGGGTGTGAAGAAGGATTTGGAAACGGGTGTTGCCTATTGTCTATAGTTCGCGAAAGGTATCCGAGGCGGAGGCGAGGGGTCCAGCACCTCTTTACTCGTGTGTACCTAATGAAAATTGCTCGCGCCCAATTGAATATTACTCGGCATTACTCACCAATACACTGGAAAAACAAAGGTAGGACTTAATGCCTTTCTAGGGGCATGAAATGTTAATGCCTTTGCAAAGGCACGAAATTGTCCAAAGGCATTAAAATTTAACACCTTTGGGGCAGTTTTAATGCCTTTGCAGGGGTGCTAATTTTTAATGCCTTTGTAAAGGCATTAAACCCCTTCGAGTATCCTACCTTTGTTTTTCCAGTATACTCGCCACTACTCACAAATACTCGCAATCTTTTTTTGCAAATGACTCACGGAATACTCGCCAAGACTCGCGCTCATACTCACCAACACTCGCACATTACTCGCCAAAACTCGCCAATACTCCACGAATACTAACGTCCGGCAGTACTCACTAATACTCGCCCCTTTACTCGAACCACTCATGTGTGCACACTACTTGAGGGAGTGGGGGACCCCTCGGGCGGAGGCACCCGCTTGCCTCACGCTCAGGCAGGAGTGTGTTCGTGGGACGGTTATTCGCCTCGTCACTCTGCTTGCGGGTGACGCGGCGTGACATACAACACTCTTGTCTGCCCCGCCGGGCCAGCCGGGCGGACCCGCTCTTTTTCGCACCCGAGTTTCCCCTCCCGCTCGACAGCTTGATGCGTTGTGCTCTGACAGAATGGACAAGATTAATGGAAGGTCGCGCAGTTTGCCGTGGCTTATTCGGCGGAAAGCAGCAGGGCGTGGCCAAGGGTGGGAGCCCCCTGCCTCCAAATTAGATGTGCATAGCAAGCATACTGCAGACTCACACATGTCCAACACGCTGGTAAAACAAATGTCTAGTTCTGTACGTCAGTTGGTATTTAGTTTAAAAGGTGCAAACATTGCACACTTCAAGGTGTCGAGCTTCACTAAACGCCATTTGGTGTGCAATGTCTCGACTCTTCCCAAATGTCCAATGAACTGCACAACATTTAGTGTGCAGTTACTCGACGTCTGTTATGGCTTCCCAATAGCTGGTGCATGTGTCCTAGTGTGCAAAAATTCGACACTTGCGAGACTTTAAAGTTTAGGCGTTATTGATATGTCTAGTAAATCTCGACACTATGTAACGTGCAAAGTCACATATTTAACACATAAGTGTGCAAAAGCTGCACATTTGTTTTACCAGTGCACCGAATAGTAGTTGAACACCTCAGATTACAGTGTGAAATGAGCGCTATAGCAGACGTTGCGTAAAGCCGAGGGGGCAACTAATTTGGCAATCCCCACGTGAACGCCAGCCTGGTAATCACCAGGATGAAGATCAGTGGATGTTAAAACATAGTTCACCAAAGCTAAGCGGGAATCACTCGGATTAAGCATGAATTAGTCAAAATAAAATTGTCAGGCGCGGTGATTTTAGACCAGCTTCTCTGCCACTAGAAACCGCTGATGGGTGGAAATCATCAATATTGAGAATGAAGTATTCTGAGAATCATATGTAAACAAAAGTCACAGTAATAAGAAATGATTGTACACATTTTGTATGAGTGATTTCCCCCTAGGTTGTGAATTGACGAGCAATATTTTTGACAGTGCTCACTCTTTGTTGTTGCAGTGAGCACGCCGGCCATCGTGGGCATCTGCCTGGGCGCGTCGCTGTTCCTCGTGCTGACGGCGGCCGTGACATGCGTCTGCTACCGGCGCCGCTCGCACTGGGCGCAGGGCCACGAGAAGCTGGGCGGGCTGGGCAAGCCGCGGGGCTCGGCGGACAAGCCGCTGGCCCTGCAGCAGCACCCGCGCCGACCCACGGCCGTCAAGAGCCCTGCGGGGCCCGGCGGACCGCCGCAGTACCTCAAGAAGAGCCCCAGCCCCACCGGGCCCGGCAAGTCGCCGCCGGGGGTGAGTCACCCATAGCGCTGCACACCAGCCTCTCTCTCACTTTGTATTTTTTCCCACGCCTGTTCTTTTTGGTAGATGATACATTTTTCAAGATACGTCAGTCTCCAAGAAAGTAGAGCTGTGCGAGTCGACGTTTTTGCCTTCGGATCAAATCGAATCGAATCTAAAAAAAATTCCCCGAATCGAATCAACCCGAAAAAATTCGAATAGAACCGAATTGCCTTAAATTCGAGTCCGAATCGAAAAAAAATGCAAGTTTTACCAAAAAATTACTCGTGGTATTTAAAAACAAATAACGAAAATGATCCGGTAGTGCAACGACGTGCAACGACGTGCGGATAACGCACTTCAGATTCAGGAACCCGGTGTGATTCGAAGTCGAGCCGAACCCAATTCGAAATGTCGAATTATTCGGCATTCGAATCAAACAAATTTGAACTCGATTCGAATCAAATTTCCCCGATTCGATTCGAATTCGAACAATTCGCACACCTCTAAAAATCATACCAAAATTTTGTTATGTTTCATCTAGCTTGTACTCAGAAAAGACGAGGGAAGGTTTCGAAAAATATATATTCTTTTCTTCTCCATGACAGTAAGAAATGTACAACTCTGAGGCAGGTAAACTATCATCTGAATGGTTTAACTGACTCTCACTTGCAAGTGTTCTATTGAACGCATTTTATGAGCTGAGGTCTAGAGCGCATATATTTCATCTGGAGTGTGCTGGACTTATACGTTTGCCACCAGAATGTGTGCAATAGGGATGTTGAGCACTTTTGTCTCCTTTCAAACATTTTGCTTTTTTTTTTTATCGAAGCATCATAAAGTGTTCAGCATTGTGCTCAAGGCTTTTATGTGTTGTCTGTGGAACGCTTTCTATGACAGTGTATAAGAGGGAAGGTTTTCAAAGGGGATCACCTTTAGGCCTCCCTTCTTTCATCGGGACAAACTTGACAGACTGTTGCGCGCGGAGTGATTTCAACTTCCGGTTACGTTTCATTGTCCTCTCGCAGTCCTCGCAGTCCTCTCCCCGATCCCCTCTTCCCAACAAACCAACTTGCCTTCGATGCAAGTTAGGAGAGTACGCCCCAATTTTCTTTTCAGTTCTCAGGCCCCCTCTCTGCTATGCGTCGCCGACTCCCGGCCGCCACCGCCACTCCCCTCTCGTATCTTCGGTGTGGAGTCTGAAAAAGTTTCCTAATGTTACAAACAGGGGGAAATCTAAATCGATATAAGATGCCGGTCTCAGTTAATTGCGTATGGGTTTGTGGTTTGTAGACGCAATTTCTGAATGGGCGAGATATGGCTGTTGCCATATCCTTACTACCTTCTCTTATCGCCCTCTCCTTCTATCGCACTTTTCCTATCCAGAGGCACACGGTGAGCATTTATAATTTGGTATAGCAATAATTTTTCTTGTATTATCTGGTACCCCCCCCCCCCCTCTCTCTCTCTCTCTCTCTCTCTCTCTCTCTCTCTCTCTCTCTCTCTCACTGGCTTCTGAGGTAGTGCCGCACGATTATCAAGAGAAAGCAGAGCATTTCATTTTTTTTTAACGAGACTAAAGCGGGCACCTAGGTCGACGCACGCGATTTATGTGTCGTCTAATGCGCAATTTGAGACGGCGCAACGTGGACTCGGTGGAGCCCATCTTGCAGCCCGAAACCGCAAAGCATGATAGGACTGAGCACATACTTTAGGAACACTCGCGTTCGCAACGGCTAAAAAAAAAAAAAAAAAAAAAAAAAAAAAAAAAAAAAAAAAATAATAATAATAATAATAATAATAAAAAATCCTTCAGAGCCCGCCCTTCAGCTTTGCTGGACGCTGAATCAGGTTTCAAAACTCGATTCCCACGTAGAGTTGCGCTCGCAGCGGCGCGTTATGTCCCTGCAGTCTCAAAGCCCCAGCGCAGCGCGACAAGTCCCCAATCCGGAGATTGGGTGTGGCCTGGGCACGCGGATCACCTTCTATATTGCAATATTCTGGACCCATTTTGCCAGAGACTGGGTAGAGGGGAGGTGGTAGTGATAGAAGGAAAGGGGAAGAGGGGAGAAAGGGCTGCGGATATAAATCAGGGAGGCAACGCGACCCCGCCTGCTTATTAAACTCGAACCTGTCGATATAATTCTGGCCGTCCAGTCCTCGCATTGCATCACACTGCGACCGCAACTGCTGTTTGCGGCGGGCTTAGCGCGGAACAGCTTTCAGCGGGCAACTATGTTCCCGCGAGCGACTCACGTCGAAATGAGAATTTCGTACCAACAAATGAATAGTGAGTGGAATCGTGGAATCTGAATGGACTTAATTATACTCTTCAAACTTAAAAGTTAGTGCAGTAAGAGAGAAGAGAACATTGGTCAAACAAAGGTGGGATATCCAACCTTTAAAAGGTACTAAAGCTCCAAAGTCATTACAGTTTATGTTTTTTCGAAATATCTATGTCCGATGGAATTAAATTGAATTCTAAGACTTATTTTTGCTGTCCACGCGAAATTTCGCTTCAAACGAGTTCACATGTGTTGGGTTCTATTCAAAACTGGAAGAAAAGAAAAGAATTTCATTTTTGGTACTTTTTTATAGCTTTTCATTTGCTGACCGCTCATCAGAACCCTATCACATGTAGGCTCCCTCGGCGCGTAATTTTGAGAGGAATGCGATGCCATATGTCATTGGAGTGCTCATGTAGAAAACATCTTGAAAAAACTGAAAATATAAACCTTAGCACCTTTAAAACGGGTTGAACACCGCAGGAAAGGTAGGACATTGCACCTTTGTTTTTTCAGTGAAAGGACCCACTGCGAGTGAAGTCGTGGATCTGGTCTGAGCGGCAGCGGCAGTGTTGCGGCCAAGTAGTGATGGGTGCTTCGCAGCAGCCAAATCAGGCACCATGACACGAGGGGAACCAATTCTAAAATTTTTGTACACCTCGCTGTTCAGGAAAAATTGAAAAATTAAGAGAAATTAAGAAGAATTCCGTAAAAAAGACGGAAAGTTCAGGAAAAAATTAACAAATAATCATAAATAATCAGGAAAATTCAAGCTAAAGTTGCAAAAAGTAAAACCACATAAGTTTACGAAAATTCACAATATCTGTAGACCAAAATTCAGAGTTGTATCCCCCTCGGCAACACCTGACGCGCCACTCATCCAGCCAGATCCAGGGTGGTGCCTCCACACTGGAAACCCAAGTGTGTGAATGTCGCACACTTATTGTAAGTGTGCAAGGATTCATTCGTACACTTGGCCCCTTAAACGTGTGAATTTTCCTAGGATATTCACACGTTTGAGTGGCCAAGTGTACAAATGAATCCTCGCACACCTACAAGTGTGCGACATTCGTACACTTGGATTTGCAGAGCAACCTCTCTCGTCCTGACACTCACATTTTCACCTCATCGTCCGCATGCAGGCCACGACCCCCAGCCCGACCAAGGACGCGCGGACGCCGCCGGGCCCCGGCGGCCAGGGCGGCCAGGGCGGCGGCACCAGCCCGACGGGCCTCCCGGGCCCGGGCGCCAGCCCGCCCGCCGCCGCGCCCGCCGAGCCCGCGCGCCTCTACACGGAGAGCGAGCGCTCGTGCGTGCAGCCCGCGCTGCAGCCCGCCGGCACCACCGCGCTCACCAAGGAGGACGTCGAGGCCGGCGAGAAGAACGGGCGCCGCCAGCAGCAGCTCAGCGAGCCGGGCCAGCTGGGCCAGCTCACCTTCAAGCTGAGGTCAGTCTGTGCCGCTGTCTCACTCGCACTCGCGCACGATGTGCGGCGGAGCGAGCAGGGGTGCTTCTCGAGGGGTCCACCACTCTAGTAATCCTGTGTCACGGTACCGTGTCCTGTGTACACGTTGTCCAATCTTATTCCCAAACATCCGTCGTTTTTCGTGCTGTTGGGTTTTCCCTCATTGAAAAGTGCAAAAATTTACATAATTTTCAACATTTTTTCAAAAAAACTCACCGAGAACTGCAAGTATAATCACTGGTAATCAGTAACCGTGTGTACGCTCCTACACCGAGTGATGGACCCCTATCGGTGCTTCTACGGGAGCGAGGGAGACGGGCCTATGTCCTGCTGTCTCGCTCGCACCCACGCGCTGTGCGCCGGAGGGAGGGGTGCTTCCACGCGGGAGCGAGGGAGATGGAGTTCTGTCGTGCTCTCTCACTCGCACTCACGCACTGTGCGTGCGCGACACGTCATATCGCTCAGGGTTGATCCGCGGGCCCGGGCGGGGGGCCTGTCGGAATCAGTCACGTGACGTGTGACGTCACGGCCCGCGGCCCGCGGGCCATTGTCTCGGTCCGACACAATGCCTCTCCCTTACGCTCCGCAAAGTTCCTAACCCCGCAGCGGCAAGCAAGCAAACGCGTAGCTCCACGCCGCACACAGAGTTGCGAGCGTAATTTCTCATCTTCTGATTGGCCCTCTGCTGGTTTCCACTCAGTGACGGAGGCCTCGGACTGAAGCGGGGGAGGGCGGGGGAGGGGAGAGGAAGGTGAAATAAGGTGGGGGGAGGGTAGGGTTGGGGTTGCTGGGGGATGAAAGTTGACTCGAGAGGAGCAGCCAATCAGAACAGCGACTCTGAAAAGCGCACACAGCGGCACAGCAACGGGGCCAGCGTGGCCAGGCGTGTCTGCAGCCGATAGAGTGCACCACGGGCGGGTCGGTACGGAGCGGGGCGGGGCGGGGCGGGGCGGGGCGGGGCGGGGCGGGGCGGGGCGGGTCGGGGCGGGGCGGGGCGGGGCGGGGCGGGGCGGGACGGGGCGGGGCGGGGTGGGACGGGCACATCTTGTTCTGCATGGACGAGTGGGAGCCTTTATAGCTGCCATAGCAACAGCTGCGGCACGGCGCACATTGTTTTATTTGTTGCCTATGTTTGTTTCTATTTCTACTGAAGGAAAATTAATTCCTGAATAAAGAGCAATTGTTCTTTGATGAGATGTTGAATTTTATTTTTGCGTTTGTCGAATTTTCTGATACGTCCACCCCATAACAAAGTTTTTAAACAGAGGGCCGCAAGATAACCCGTTTCGTGAGGGAAAAGGCTTATCCTGCGGCGAAAGTGGCGAGATATTGATTTCGGGGGGCTTTAATCTCTCCTAACGATCAACGACAGGGGTGCGTGGTGTGGGCGCGGGCAACCAGCGGATAAGAAGAAGGAGGGGGTATGTTTACGCGGTGAATGAAAAGCATAAAAAAAACACCAAGTGTAAAATAGAGGGAGCGTGGAAGAGGTGAATTATGCGATTATCGACGTCGTTTGTGAGGCGCGCTGTGAAGTGGAGCTTTATGAGAATCTTAGACGCAACCCATTCCCTCCTTTACCTCCCTTCTATTCCCCCTCCTACTCCTCCTTGCCCGCCCGCCGCCGAGCTGCCGTCGCTGACTCCCACGCTCCTTATATTACTTTGCTTCCTGCAGAAGCACTGCTGAGCAGCGCGCGGCTTTTGCGCCGAGTTATAATTACCGCAATTTAAAATGGTCCTAAAATCGCTGCGGAACTAATTGCGGCAATTTAGTATAATATTTTATTTTTATAAAATAAAAAAAAAAACGCGCTGCTCTGCCATAGCGCGAACGCGCGCACGGGCGCGGCAATAATTCTTCCGTGCGAGCAAACCGTCCGCAGTACCCCCTGCCCCGCCCCTCTCACCTCGTGCCGGCCGCGTCTCTGGCCCACTGTGCGCGCCCCTGCACCTCGACCCCCCCCCCTTACCGCGCGCAATATTTTCCGTGTGTGAGTGTGGCTCCGCCCTGGATGGACCCTGAGGAGGGGCGCTCTGCGCGGCCGAACTGGTGTTTTTAGGCCCCCGTTAGGGGAGCCTATCGCTTTCGCCAGAAAGTTTTTTATTCTTGACGATTGCCCCTTATGACAGCAGCCAATCGTGCCGAGCCGATTTCTATAAAATTACAATGAAAAATACTTCGAAAAATTAGGATTTTTTTTTCGTTTTCTTTTTCAATGAAAATTTCTGCTACTTTTTGATAAATTTTGATCTTGTACCACCATTGTTATTGATTTTTTCCCAACTTTATTTCGGTTTTTTGATCATTTTTTTCGGTTTTCCGGATTTTTCCGTGTCTTTCTTCTTAATTTTGTTTTTATCTTTTTGATTTTCTTTTTGATTTTTTAAATAAATTTTTTGGGGACATGCAATGATTTTTCCAACTGGCTCCCCCATCGGCCGGGCCGACCCGGAAGGCGGAGGAGGAGGCACGGGCCACGCGCCGCCACGCGGGTGCACCAGGGGGAAAAAAAGAAAAGAAAAAAGGGAACAGAGCTGCTTGCTGTTCCCGCAGTAATGGCGCCATTTATTCCGGCCGTTTTCCCGACCGAATGTATTTTCAAGATAGCATGTTGCGCTCTTCAACGCGCGCGCCGGCCGCCTGGTTGCTGTCGAGCGGAGGGGAAGAGGGTGGTGGGGTCACGTTGGCGCGGCCATATATACACTGCTGCAAGAGTGTGACAGGCGCGCATCATTTGGACTTCTGTGTGAAGTCCTATACATTGCTATAAGAGCTGCGTAAAAATTCATAGGATAATAATTCCAACTTTGCTTTTATTGTTTATAATTGCGTGCTGATGCTAGTTCTCACTGAACTCTCCCGCTGCTGCAGGTACCGTCAGGACAAGAGCACGCTCGTGGTGACGGTGGTCAAGTGCAAGAACCTGCCCGCCAAGGACCCCGGCCTGGGAAGCTGCGACCCGTACGTCAAGCTGCAGCTGCTGCCGGATAAGCAGCACAAGGTCAAGACCAGGGTGCTGCGCAAGTCGCGCGACCCGCAGTACGACGAGGACTTCACCTTCTACGGCATCAACGCGAACCAGCTCCAGGTAGTCTCACGTGACATGCCATGCTCGGCCTCACGAAAACCTACGTCTTTACATTTATTACCGGATGTTTTCTTTAGAATGTGGAACAGTGTGGTGGGTTTGCCTACACTGCATTTGCCCGTAAGGCGCCATGCGGCCCCTGAAGCTCCGCCGAGTATGCAATAATCCCGCATGATTGTTGTGCATTCAAAGAAACATCCGGTACTACACTTATCTCCCTTTTACTGTTAATTAAATGTAACAACCATCTCATCGCGCTGTCGCTTCTGACCAGTACGGATTATGTCAAAATCGACGAGATGCCGTTGCACACTTATTTTACGGACCTGACCCTATTTCTGCCCCCCTCAGAGCATCACCCTGCACTTCGTCGTGCTTAGCTTCGATCGCTACTCGCGGGACGACATCATCGGCGAGGTGTTCTGCACGCTCAGCTCGGTCGACCTGACCAACAAGGACAACCACCAGCAGATGCTGACCAAGAACATCCTGCCGCGCAGCCTCAAGGTGAGCGCCGCCCCCGCCCCGCCCCGCCCCGCCCCGCGGGCCCCTGGGACCCCGGGGGCGCCGGGCGCTCCGCGGGAGCTACGAGGAATCTCTGACGTTCGCCTTCTGTTCCTGTTGCAGATCCGGTCGCAGGGCCGCGGGGAGATTCTGGTGTCGCTGTGCTGGCAGCCCGCGGCCAACAGGCTCACCGTCGTCATCCTCAAGGCCAGGAACCTGCCCAAAATGGACGTGACGGGCTTGGCGGGTAAGCACGCACGCAGGCAGTTGCGAACGCTCAGGGAGCAGAAACGCAGTGGGCTGCTCTGGGGACGAGGCGCGAGACCGACGTCGGGGGGAGACACAGCGCAAAAAATAGACATTTTTAATCAAAATTTAGTAGAAATACAGGAAGCCCGTAACATTTAACATGTCGTAGGCCTTTTGATAATCACGGCAGTGAATGTTTATTGTGTTATAAATCGTATTCAAATCCCGTCTGCTAGAGTAAGGTTATGTATGGCCAAAAAACCACCTTTTTCATCAATTTTTTCTTCATGTTTCCGTTTTGATATCTTTCCTCATGAAAGGCCTACTATACTCGGTACATTTCACGGGCTTTCTAAATCATGACTTGGTTTCGACTGAAAATGTTTACAGTTTCCTCAGTGTCTTCCCCCAAATACAGGTGTTTTAGCCGGTCTCAAGCCTCGTCCGTGGCTAAGGGTGCGTCCCAATTCTCGGTCGGAAAGGCCGGAATGGCCGGAGAGAGAGAGAGAGAGAGAGAGAGAGAGAGCGTCCATGCGTCCATTTGAATTGTACGCATTTGTCTCTCTCGCACCGGCCGCTCCGGCTGTTATCCGGCCATACCGACCGAGAATTGGGACGCACCCCAAGCCCAGCGCGTTTCCACTGCCTGCTGGAACGCTCCAGCGCGGCGGTGCAGCACGCGGTGCAGCGACTGCAGGCGACTGATTCCGAAGGTCGCTCACATTCATCTGTCCTCGTCGCGCACGCGGGGCACTACCATGGCCAGCACAGGCCACCGCCGTGGGTGCAACGAGGACGGATGCACGACGAGAGCGATCTGCTTCTGAATCAGTCGGCTGGGGCGGCAGGGGCACGCAGGCCGACCCGCCGCCCTCCTCTGCACACCGTGTGGCCTACCCCGGACTCGACAGGCGCTTCGCGGTCGATGGCTCCTCCTCCGTTAGGTCAAACACCGGGTCGCGGAGAGCGCTCTCCTCGCTCTGTCTCTTTCGCACCTGTGTGGCGCGCCCAATGAGTGCGAGAGAGACAGAGCGAGGAGAGCGCCCTTCCGAATCAGTCTGATGTGGCAGGGGCTGGGACCTCGCGGGTGCGCGCCCGCGGCTCTGCTAACTACGTGGCAGTTTGCTGACACGTCCTGCGGCTAGCTCATTCAGCCCTGCGAGTGCCTCGCCCCGTCGGGTATCTGGGCAGGGGGGGGAGGGGGGGGGAGGTCACTCATAATTGTGTACGATGATTCTTTTGACTTTTTTTTTAACGAAATTTATTTCTCGAAGTAATTTTCAGTCTTCTTTTGATAAATTTTGATCTTTTGACCCCATTTTTGAATTTTCTCAATTTTATTTCGGTTTCGTGTTTATTTTTTTCTCGATGTTGCGAATTTTTTGCATTTTACTTCTTGATTTTATGGTGATTTATCTATATATTTTTTAAAAGTTTTTCTTTGGGACGTGCTAAGATTTTTCGAAGTGATCTCGCCCTGCCCTCGGATCTGGGCCCACACTACGCCCTGCGCCCTGCGTGCCACTTGCTCTGGGTATGGGGCCATATCGCCGGCGCTTCGATCGGTTCGGGCGGGTCGGACCGTGCTGACGGCGGCGCGGCGGCAGCGGAGGCGGCCCCCCAGGCCCCAGGCCCCAGCCAGACCCCCTCGGGGGGGAGCCCCGCCCGCAGCCTGCCCCGGGGCTGGGCTGGGCTGGGCTGGCGGCTGGCGTGCCGCGTAGCTGCTTGCCTTGACAGCCCAAGGCTTAATTTCTCTCCGTAATCCCCCGGCGTAAGGGCGTAACCTAGCCTTGTGGATATTGAAACCGCGCGTGGCAGTGCTGCGCGCTGCGCGTTGGCGCCGCGGAGCCCGGGTGGGGCGGGGCGGGGCGGGGCGGGGCGGGGCGGGGCGGGGACGAGCTGGAGGGCCACGCACGTTCACTCTCACTCAATTTGACGCGCCCGACCTTGGAGAAGCAGAAGGCGCGCTCGGCGATAGCAGCTCAACCGTTAGTTAGTTTTTAGCTCACAAGTGCCCGCAACAAGCGAAAAATCGTGAACTATAGAGTACTTCTTCCGATTGGGACTTTTTTTTTTCTTTTCTTCGATCCGTGACCAAATGTGGTCTATTATCGGACTCAACCTTCCTTACACTAGAAATATCCCATCAGATTTCGAAATTGCAATGCACATCACAACAACAAAAATTCGTAATTTTATTTCTTGATGTTTATAAAAGGTGCTTTTTGGCTTGCTGTGTAAGCGGCTCGACCACTATGTGGACGCGTTACACCCTTGTGGAGGATTATAACTACCCTTCACTGAATAAAAATTGGTCGCGATGGTCGTTTTGCAGATCCCTATGTGAAGATGTACCTGCTTGTGGGCGGCCAGCGCGTGGCCAAGAAGAAGACTCACGTGAAGAAGCGCACGTTGAACCCCGTCTTCAACGAGTCGTTCGTGCTGGAGGTGCCGGCGGGCGCCGAGGGGCTGGAGTCCGTCTCCCTCGAGTTCTTGCTACTGGACTGGGATCGCGTTACAAAGAATGAGGTAAGCTCACAAGAATTTATAACTCGAACGGTCATTTCTCTCGACGTTTCTAAAAATTTTCGTGTGTCGAACGGGTGATGTGGTGACGGGAAAAATACTCTGTTTTTGAAGGTTATTGGTCGCCTTGAGCTGGGCGGCTCTCGGTGCACCGGGTCTGCTCTCCATCACTGGAATGAAGTGTGCAACTCACCGCGTCGGCAGATAGCGGAGTGGCACAAACTGCGGGAGTAAAAAGAAACGAGTTTGAAAGACAAGTTTTACATCGTGTATTTCCTCTAGGAATCGCCATCTCAAAACAACTGTATCTTGCGTATCATGACCCTTATAGCGCGCTGTCAGCCGACCCACGTAGAAATTGGTAGAGTCGGTTGTTTCAATGACTGTCTTGCAAATATTATTATTATATAAATTAACATTTATGTTGTATCAAAAGCTGTGGATCTCAGAATTACTCCCTTGTGTACAGAAGTAGTAAGTGTACAAGCAATCAAATACTGTTTCATAGACCAGAAGTATTAATTGTTTATCTTGCAGAATGGTGGTAGATTGCACTTTCATCTTTAGTAGATTTGTGTTATCATAAAAGAACAATTTTTCTCAACACAAAAGCAATGTAGCCTTAAGCCACCATTATGGGAAAGAAAAACAACAGCTTTGTGTGAAGAACATTAAAAAAGCAGGCTAAACAACATAAAGAGTAAGAATTAAAATACGACATTCCAACCAGTAAGGTTAGTTGTAGTGTGTACCTAGTCTCTATTTGCTCTAGCAAACTAAACAGTTTCCTTTGAACTGAAATGTGAATAATATGCAGATGAGGCATTGAAGACGTTTTGTACGTATTGTGGTTGTGACCGCTATTTGCATTTTACATCCCTAGCATCATCTGTAGTTCATGATATATTCAAAATTTAGGGAATGCGTCCGTAGAAGGCTCAACATTTTATAGTCAGGAAAAAGATATTATCAGCAGAAGGAACTGAGCTGATTTGTTTCCATGCAATGGAATTAAATTATAGCTCTTATATACATTTGCTTTTGTATTTTGTTGCGTGTAATGGAGGACTTTTGGAGTCATTATTGGGAGTTATTCTAAGGCTTTCACTTCAAGCTGACCAATTTAGTAGAAATTGCTTGCGCTTGGTGGCGGAAATATTGTAACCAAGGACTAGTCTACAGGGCATGGTGAGGCTGAGTTTATTAAGAGCTAGTTTGCAAGTATATGGTGCTGCCGAACCAGCCCTCTTGAGCAGTTTTGTCTTCCTTTGTTAGCACACTTCACAAGTATTGAACTGTATGATTATGTTATTGTGTTATACCAAAACTAAAATTATCGAGGAGTTTTACAACAGTGCTGCATATCATGTAATTTACTTTAGGGCGGGGTTGAGAATTTTCCATTCCTTCAAATATTCAATCACTGTTTAATGCAATTTGTGGAAAATATTGGTTACATAAGAGGCATTCCTTATATTTTTATCTATGCTGGCTTGTGAACTTTGCGTTTATGATATCGGCATTGACTACATGATGTGTAATAGACATATGGGAGACTGAACTATGAATCTCATTGTCTGATGAGATCAGAATATTGTTGAGAATGTCTAAAAATACAATCAAGAAATTAGAATTAAAATGTACATACTTACTTTTCCTACTACTTTGCTTAGTTAAATTGAAAAGAAATTGTGAAAGAGGAGAAAATATTTCTCTGTTATTGGGTCACAAACAAAGATTTTTCTCCATGTGCCCAAGAGTTGAGTGAGTCGTCCATTGAACATTTGGGTAGATTTTCTTTTCAGATGTAATGTTTCACACTTCATCTCAAAATTTTAGGCTCACTTAGATCAGTCCTGCTCTGAAAGTTCCAGTTAGAAAGGGCTGGTTCCCTGACTATTGAAGTAAAAAATTCATACATGAAAGTTTTATTTTTGTCAAAGTGATCTGATGTCTTTGCTGCTTCTTGTTGCACATTCAGTTAACCATATTTACAGAGGAAAACTTACCTCTCCTATATTTATTGTTACTGCATAAGAAATGAGAAAAATATACTCCACATCAGTGAATAACAAACCAAAGTTTGTGTAGTCCCTGGAATATGTGTTAAATGCATTATCAGCTAATTTTTGGTTTCATATGTGACATGGCAGCGGTCTCAACAGATTAAAAAAAAAATGTGCTTCAAAACCTAAGTATTTGGATTTGAGTCACATACCGCCTTAAAATTATTGCACCAAGCAGTTCTTTCTAAAGCAATCACTTATTCTGCTTGGTATTGTTTGCCCTGTCATTTCTAGAAACCTGTCAAATACCCTCTGTGGAAATTGAAGTACATCTTTTACATGTATTTAACAATTGAATCACAGATTATTCTTTATCTGAAGTGTATAGAGTAGCTGAGAAATGCTTGCTGCAAACAGTTTCTAATATCCCTTTTCCTAATTGTATGAGTTTCTTGGGTTTTCTTGATGTAACGCACAATGTATTTTCTGACCACGATCATTTGCATGTTTGTTTTGTGAAATTCTTATCTCAATGCAAGTAGGTGTAATAATGGCTTATGCTAGTGATAGACAATATTCTGTCTCAAGTTTTCTATGCAAATTTGTCACCAATAATTGCCTACAGTATGTTTTTATTTGAAAGAAAACCGGATTAGTGGTAATTGCATGAGATTAACTTAACCTACATATTCATCATAAAACAGCAGCATGTTATATTTTCTCATTCTCAGTTTGATCAGCACAAATAAAGTGTGAAGACATAAAACAATTTTCTCATTTACCTGCCGCCATCTTGGTCGGTATTGACGCCTTGTATGCAGGCGCTGGCTCTGGACACCCCGCAGTGCTGCGGGTCTGCCTACCCGATCCGGTCGTATGGCGTCAATGCGTCAATAATCTGATGTCTTAGGGCTCTTGAGGAAGAAAACTCGAAGGGGTGAGTTCCGGTCCATCTGAGGAGATCGTCATGGGGAAGTTGGTGCTGACGGCGGGGGGTAGTTCTGACGCATCATCGTATACCCCGCGATCGGAGGCAAGTCGCAATGATGTCCACCCCCTACACGGCTTAGATAGGAGTAGCGACGCTAGTGCCCCTCACTCCTGGTTCATTTTTTGCGCGAATACCCCACGTTTTTAGCGTGGAGTATAGGAGGCAGGGCAAATGGCAGATTCCTATGCTTCATCAAACGTTTTATTGTTTAATTGGTGTTGGTACTGAATGGAATAGTCTCGTGTATTTCACAATGCAAGACTCGTATTTTTTTCCTTGTAGCTGATATTGCGTCAGTCTTTTTCATCTATACCCCCGGTGCTCGCGCACTCCTCCCGTCTGCCGGGTACCTGGCTCAGACTCTCAACTCAAACATCCTCCAGACTCACCTTACCCTTTGATGATGCTAAGAGCGCCAAAACGCACCGGGTGAAAAAGGAGAGAGGGAAAAAAAGGCGTCTGTACGCCAACGCCTCGCCTGACGTTCGCGCTCGCGGCCCCCGACATGCCATGCCGACCCATCTAGACGGCGCCTCGAGACCACTGCCTCCTCCTCATCCCCTCCCCCCCCCCTCGTGCGCCTCATTCCTCGCCTCGACGATGTCAGCCAGAGATTAAATTAAGTCTTTCGCGCCCCCTCCGGTCCCCTCCGCCCACCCGCTTCACCGCGCTCAGCACGCTGCCGCTTTTCCTCGAGACTTTTTTTTTTCCTTGATTGAGCTCCACCACACGCCCCCTCGGCGCCAGGCCGGTCGGCGCCCCCGCTGCCAGCCCGCGCTCAGACGCACTCACACATGTACACGAGCTCACCGACCCTCCGACACATACATACACACACACACACACACACACACACACACACACACACACACACACACACACACACACTCACTCACTCACTCGCTCACTCATCCTGCGGCACCGCCACCCCTCACAACGCCGCCACCACACACACACTCTACTCTCGCCCGTGAGCAACAGGAGGCCAGCCAGCCACACTTTTGAGGGGGAGTGGGGAGGAAGAGGGGGGGGGCGTTTAGGAAGCCGTATTCTCTCATCTCTGTCGGTTGATTTGCGATCGACATGGGAGGGAGGGAGAGAGGGAGACGCGTCGAGTGAGGAGAGAGGGCAGACACAAGCAGCCACTTTGGCGTCAGGCGTCGCGCGCGCACCGTTCTTGGAAGGGTTGGCAGGCAGCCGCTCCCCGGGGGGAGCGTGGCGGCGCGCAGACCATCGGGGAGGTGGCGGAGGTGGCGGCGTGGAGAGTTTTAGCGGACAGCGGCAGTGCGCCTTCTGACAGGAATTGCTCATAATGCGAAGATGACTTCGAGCGGCGCTCGCAGAATGGACCGCCCTCTTCCAGGCCGGGGCCGCCGGGGCCGCCGGGGCCGCCGGGGCGGACAGGAAGGGGAGGAGGAAGGGGACGTCATGAAGCAGGGCGAGAGGGAAGAATAAGAGTGTGGCGCTCTCACGAAAATTCCACCGCAGAGGAAAAAAATTTGTAGAACGACTGAAAGCCCATTTCTTCCTTCTCCTTCTCACTTTTATTTCCCCTTTAGTTGAGCGCGGAGAGGAAGGTTTTCATGTAAAGTCCCATTTCTTCGCCGTCATCTCATTTTGCAGGGCGCGTAATAGCTAGGACCCAGGGAAAAACTACGCTTCTTTGGCTGGGTGGGTGTGGGTTGTGGGTAGGGTAGAATGCAACCGCGTTGGACGGCGACCACGCGGGGCTCGGAACGAGAACACTCGGCGAACACCATTACGCCGAGGATGACAAGTTTATCAGGAGGCGCAGCGTGGTGCGCGCCGGGGCAGAAGCGGCAAGCGGCGGCGGCGGCGGAACGGGTCGTCAAATCGCACCCAATAACTGAAGTTTTGAGCCGCCGCGCGCCGCCGCTGCTCCGCCGCTGTCCTCCTCCCTCGAACACGAAACAACCTCAATTCGCTCTGACGCGATAAGTTTGCTGCTGCGAGATGGGCGGCGGGAGGAAGGGGCGCGGTTTGGGAAGGGGGAGGGGGGGGGGGGTTAGAACGGCGGTGTTGTGGGTGGGGGAGACTATAGGAGGACGGGTGAAGGGACCTCGCGGCGGTATATGCGCGCGAGGTGGTGCTGAAACATTGGCGTCCATAGCCGCAGATTTATAGCCCGCTATAATCGGCAGTCCATGCAGGCGGCCCTACCCCGCCCCGCCGCGCCCCGCCCCGCCCAACCCCGCCCGTCTGCGCCCCGCTGCTCACTGGGGTGTGTCTGACCCCGCCTGCCCTCTCCCCATCTCAATATCCCTCTTCCTCGAGCGCGTGCATTTCGCTGCCCCTCGCCGCCCCCGTAAGACGATTGTCACATTTGGGATTGCCGCCCTCGCCGTTCTATCCTAACGGAGGTGGCGCGCGCTGGCGCTCCGCAGCAGCGCTCCGCCCGGCCCGGCCCTTCCGCCCGGCTCTATCCTCTATCCCCGCGCAGTCTATTCCGGCCCCATGTCAGGCCGCTGCTATACCCTGTCGCGCCGGACCCGGTCGGACGGGACGACGCACGACAGCATTCTCCGTTAAGAGCTATCGCGCGAAGAAAAGGCGCGATAGAAAATCGAGTTCAGTCATGTGCCCTAAAGTCGGACTGGCGCCCTAAATCCGGACACTTTGTTGTTTTCCACTATTACTGCCCCGGAAATGGCTACAGGTGGTCAGAATTTAACTTCCGTAGGCTCTATGGAATTGTTTGGACTTGCAGAATTTAGTTATAAAAAAAAAAACAATTTTGATATCATACATATTACACTCCCCAGAAATTTTCAAACTTTAAATTTTGAACGAGACGAAACAGGCCATTTTCTTCAAGGGTCTTTTCAGGACTGGGGGAACCCAACTTCGGATGCGAATGAAACCTTCATAGTCGCATATGTGAAACTAGAACTCTTTACCTACATTATGACACCAAGGGAAAAAAGTTGCGTCTCTCGGTCTTAGTTTGGGAGACGATTTCCCAAAGTGCCCTAAATCCGGACAGGCTTTTTCTCTTAGTTGCTCGATCATAAGAGCACTATCCAGCTCAGTCTAGCGGCGTAAGGGGAACGTACGCAGGTGTTGTTGTTGTCGGAGTGATTGCCAGCTCGGTCTGGCCCAGCAGCAACTCGGCAGGTCAATATGGGAAATGGCGGGGCGGGGCACTTTCAAAATTACGACGTTTATACGTGCTTCACCTTATAAAACCGTCCGAATTTAGGGCGCCTAGCCCCTCTATATATGTCTTGTCGTTTTCTTCCTAATTCGGTGCCAATTTACTCGCAAACCGCTTATCTGATCGATTTGAACAAAACGCCATTAGAAAGGGGATTATTCAATATATGATAATACCGAGTTCGGTCCCGATCCAACGGCTCGATGTTCCCGCGCTCTGGCTTTGAAAAGTGTCCGAATTTAGGGCACTTTGTCCGAATTTAGGGCACTTTTGTTCCTAAATTCGGACACTTCTCTAGCTCATCTCACGGGCACATCGTCAGTGATAAAAAATTGTTTTCTACAGTGGTAGGTGTGTCTAAACATAAAGATTCTAGAACCCCCACCGATTTTTTGTACTATCAAAATTACGAGAGTTACGGGCGTTTTAATTCTTCAAAAATCGTCCGAATCACTGGTAAAACTAAGGAGTAATTGTACGCTTGAATGAAGCATACAGTTACGCTTGAAGACGTTGCGCTTGAAATCAAGCGTACGAAAGAAATTCTCCCATACGTTTAGATAGGATGAATAGGAGCGGATCGACCCATTACGCTTGATTTCAAGCGTAATCTCAGTACGCTTGTAAACGGGGCGTAAGGCTACGCCTTAGTTTTACCAGTGAATTAGGACATCTGACTGTTCTATTTTGTAATTTTTATGTTAAGAGTCCCTGCGGCGCGCCGGCGCGCAGCTGCTGCTGGAGTTGGCCTCCTGCGGCCGTCCTGCTGCTGCAGGCTTCCTGCAGGCCTCCTGCAGCCCTGCTGCTGTGGCGCTGCACCGGCCAGTTTCATATCCAAGATGCGGGCCGAGATTTATCTGGCCGGCCTGCCTGTGCGCCGCGCCACGCCACGCCACGCCGCGCCAGTGTCCGCTATTGCCTCCGTAACTCAGCGTGTGCAGTGACCAGCACGCCTCCACATCGTCTGTGCCTCCCTCTTCCCCTCCCTCCCCCCATCTCTCTCTCTCTCTCTCTCTCTCTCTCTCTCTCTCTCTCTCTCTCTCTCTCTCTCTCTCTCTCTCTCTCTCTCTCTCTCTCTCTCTCTCTCTCCTCTCCCTCTTTCTCTCTCTCCCCCTCCATCCCTCCCTCCCTCTCTCTCGTACACCCACTCACACACACGCAAACCCACTCTGCCTGCACCCAATTCCAAAACTAGTACCATTGCGTGTCCGGCTGGCTGTCCCTCGGCGGTAGCGGCCGTTGGTCCGTTGGTCTTCCCTGTGCGGCTCACCCTCGCTTCCACCCCCGCCCCCCGGCCCCGCCCCCCGGCCCCGGGGGAGACGGACGCCCCTTCCGGTTGACCTCCCTGCCGCCGGCCGTGATTCTCCGTTCACTTCCGCCTGTACTCACCGTGTCTGTCTGCTACCCGCGCAGGTTCCGTCCGTAAGGAGCGTGCTTCAGGCGCAGCCCCTTCCCGCCACGGGTTTGATCAGAGAAAACAGAACCGAGAAGTGCCACTGGGATAGGCCGAGCTCCGCCAATTTCCCCACGCCGCCCGGCTGCTGACTAGAAGGGTAGGCAACCTAAGACAAAAATTATGAACATTCTTTTCATCTTTTTTTAAAAATTACACTCTCAATTACCCCACGTTATGTTTATGCGTCCAACATATACACTACACATAACGTATGGAAATGAGTATCAAGAACAAAATACGCATTTGAAACATTTATCTCTTCTTGCCAACTTGTGGCCGTAATGTTGGCAACCGCCGGGCGCATTCGGGTCCCTTCGGGCGCCGAAAAATCGCCTCGGGCGTCTGAGCGCCCGCCGGGCGCATACGGGCGCGTTCGGGTCGACTCGGCCGCGCGGACTCCGGATTAAGGAGGATTAAGGTGCTGACTAGACGTCAGAGCGCGCTAGTAGTAACGAAATTGGCGGCGCGGCGTAGCATGGGACTGGTAGTTCTCAGTTCTGTTTTCTCTGGGTTTGATCCCGACCGATCCTCCGCCCCAGCTTCTCCTCCGCACAGCGCCAACACCGCCCCGAGAGGAACAGGAAACGCCAGGCAAACTAACTCAACCTTGGTGAGTGTCGTTCACTTTCCTTTTCAGAGCGCTCCGAGGGGGTATGCACTCGCGTAATAGACCGGTCACTTTATCTGTAATAAAGGCGTAATAGTATGCGTAATAGAAGCGTAATAGGAGCGTGATAGCCAAAATTCTCCTTATTTTCTTAAGTTTTGTGTCGTTTTTGGCTGTTTTGCCTGGTTTTGTCTCAATCTGTACAATTTCGGAGCGTAATACACGTAATAGTCGGGTCACAGATTTTGTTAGAGAATACCCCCTCGAGGCGCTCGCTGACCTCAGCTCAGCATGCAATTTTTCTTTCTGCTCAAATTTAACAGTTCTTTCTTACCAACAACTCTAAAATTGTGGAACACCTCGTTATTTAAAAAAAAAACAGGAAAAGTCAGATAAACTAAAAAAATAAATAAAAAAAAATCAGCAAAATCGAGAAAAATTCAGAAAATTCACAAACTTCAGGTTAAATTCAATCAAAAATTTATTATATAATCAATAAAAGCTCACAAAATTTGTTTCCTAAAATTCAGAGCTCTTTCCTTCTCGTTTCTTACGCAATCGAAAGCCCGCATGTTCCAGCAGCGTACGACGACCATGGACTTATCCCGGCCTGCTGGCTGGGCCCAATCACTTTAACACCTCAGCGCGGCTTTCGCTCCGTCTAACACGGTCTGGTGGCCGTTCTGGGGGAGAGAGTGCCGTACTCTGGCGCGGGCCGACGACACTCGCCCGCGGTGTTCTCGGGGCGGGGCGGGGCGGGGCGGGCAGAGCGAGCTGGCTCTGTTACCGGTGCGGTGCTGCGCCGCCTGCGCCGCACTCTCGCCGACCCCTAATTTCGTCGGGATCGAAAGCCTCCCTGCTATTGTGGGCCGTTGCGGCGGGTCCCTGGCTCTCCTTTGTAGCCCGGGGCCGGGGCCGGGCCGGGGCAGGGCCGGGCCGGGACGCGCTACGGGGTCAAGTTTACGTCTGTTTACTCTCTGCTGCTCCTGTTCGTTTTATCTTCCAACTCGTTGGCCGGGCTCGGAGCACACGGGCCTCGCGCCGCCGCCGCTGCCCCTGTGGTCTCACCACACAGGACCCGCCCCTTCCGGTACTGGGCCCGGCCCGGGGGCTTTCTCGTGGCCGGCGAGGTCGCGCGGGGGTGCATGCGTGCTCGCTTTGTGTAAGTTAAGGTCATGTACAGGGGACCTGCTCAGAGGCATTTTGATTGCGTTTTGATTTTTCTTTTGATTTCCTAGAAAATAATGAAAATTTCAGTCACTGTTTTTATTTGTTTTGATTTTATTAATTCACTATGTCCGTCTGTTTTCATTTGTTTTCGTAGTGTTTCGTTCATTTGTTCTCGATTTCTCGGATTTTTCTGCAACTTTCTTCTCGATTTTCTTTTGATTCTTTTTTTTTCTTAAGGTTTTAAACTTGATTTTTTGGGGATGTACAATGTTATTTTCTAAGTTATCCTCCCCCCACCTCCCCTGCTCGCACATGGTGCTTCATCTTCAAGGTAGGTTGAGCCCCAGAGTGTTTGGCTTGGAGACCATAGGGGGATTTTAGCAGCTTTGCATTAAACCGGGGTATCTCTGAAACTCTGTTAACCACCTCTGAACCAACCACAATAGTACCCTTTTTTTTGAACAGCACATGTGCCCCCCCCCCCTCTCTCTCTCTCTCTCTCTCTCTCTCTCTCTCTCTCTCTCTCTCTCTCTCTCTCTCTCTCTCTCTCTCTCTGTGCGCGCGTGTGTGTGTGCGCGTGCGTGTGTGTTTGTGTGTATGAGAGAGGTGGGTGTACGGAGCGAGAGAGGCACGAGGACGACTTCGCCGCTTCGCAAAGCAGGCACGTTTTCTATTCATGCCTTACCCTGCCCTCTCGAATAGGAAAAGTTGGAATGCCGGTCTGGGCCGGTCCGGCTGGGTGCCGAGCCGAGCCGAGCCGAGGCCGGGGTGCCTGCCGGGCCGGGTGGGGTGGACCTGGACCTGCCGTGCTGCTGCACTGGACCGTCCGGGCCGGGACCGGGACCGGGACCGTCACAACAAGCACAGCAACAGCAAACGTCTGCTGTCCCCGTCCCTCCCCGCCCCCTCACTCCGGCGCCGGGTCGAGCAGTCTCTCTCTCTCTCTCTCTCTCTCTCTCTCTCTCTCTCTCTCTCTCTCTCTCTCTCTCTCTCTCTCTCTCTCTCTCTCTCACACACACACCGGGCGGGGCGCTCGGGGGCAGGACGCGCGACGCCCGCCAATGTAGACTGATTCAGAAGAGCGCCCGCCTCGCTCTGTCTCTCTCGCACCTTTACGGTGCACCCAATGAGTGTGAGAGAGACAGGGCGAGGAGAGCGCTCTTCTGAATCAGTCTGCTGGGGACACACGCGACAGTTCCTTACGTGCTTGCCGGCCAGAGAGAGACTCCGAGCTAAGACTGCCTGCCCCTCGACCTCTCCTCCTCCTTCTCCTCTTGTACTGTATATTTCGGTCCCCGCTTCCCTCCCTTCTTCCCTCCCTCTCTCTCTCTCTCTTCCTCTTTCTCTCGCTCCCATGCTTTCCTCGCGAGCTCCCTTCGGATATCGGAAACTTGCAGATCCTATTCGATCAGCCGCTGGAATATAAATTATTGCCCGGGGACCTAGCGGGGTGCCTCCGGTCTCGCGGGAGCGGGAGAGCGAGCGAGAGCGACGCGGAGAGACAGAAAGGGGCAGCGCGTGCCGGGCGGAGAGAGCGAGAGCGTCTAATGGTGGATTCCGCACATTGCAGAAGAACGCCGCGCGGCGCGGGAGAGGTTATGGGCCTCTGAGCTTGAGTTCAATTCACTGCCTCGGGAAGTATAAGCAAAATAAAGCAATGCTTCTAAACTCACGGCCGTTACTCGCCCGCCGGGAGGTTGGCGCTGCTGCGATCAGCGCCACTTTTTTCTTCTTCTTTTTTTTTTTTTTTTTTTTTTTTTTTTTTTCGAGGGTTGGTCATCTATCTCGCCAGCAGACCGCTCCGCGCGGCCAGGGCAGGGCACGGCACGGGGCTCCACTTCCATCTCATTCTCACATGGTTCGGGATTTGCTCATTCTTCGGCTCTGCCGGCCCCACCCGGGGTTTTACGTTCGACTTTAGGGCTCGGGGCTTCGGAAAAGGCATAGGGGTTGTTTTACTGACGGGGAGCACGGACCTGGGCGCGGCCGGCAGTGTGGAGATGAGTATAGGCCTGGTGGTGTGGGCATCTGGCGGACCACAGCACAGCACCTCGTCGAATGGCTTCTGCGCATCCTGATGACAAAGCGGAATGACCAGACTTTTCGAAGCGATTTTCAAGTAAGCAACATGAAGTACACAGAAAGGAAGGGTGGTGTTAAAATCATGCGGGAATGCGGGCGGGAGTAGTCGCAATTACGTTGGTACGTAGTAAGCGGTGACGGTCACCCGAGAGAGCGGGCGAGGCTGGGGCCAGAGGCGCCAGAGGCACATCGGGGTCGGGCAGGAGCCGCTGCGGGCGGGGTACAGTGAATGCCGAGAGCGAGGGACAATTGATTCGAAGCAGGTTGATATCCGGTTCATTAGGTGGGGCTAGTTGGGGCTCTGTCGCTGGGCTCCAGGGCCTCCAGAGACTAGGCGGCAGCGGCCGGCGGAGAGGAGGGGTGGCTACGAGAACGACTCTGAGGATGAGAGGGAGAGGGAGAGAGAGAGCTCTGCAAATCTAAGTGTGATACTACATGTCAGTTTAAACTGCGAAACTTTAGTTTCGCAGTTACAACTGCAAAACTCATGAGTTCGTCAGTTTAAACTGCAGAACTCCCGAGTTCGTCAGTTTAAACTGCAAAACTCCCGAGTTCGTCAGTTTAAACTGCAGAACAGTTCCTCGGTTTAAACTGACGAACTCGGGAGTTTTGCAGTTTAAACTGACGAACTCGGGAGTTCTGCAGTTTAAACTGACGAACTCATGAGTTTTGCAGTTGTAACTGCGAAACTAAAGTTTCGCAGTTTAAACTGACATGTAGTATCACACTTAGATTTGCAGAGAGAGAGAGAGAGAGAGAGAGAGAGAGAGAGAGAGAGAGAAAGAGAGAGAGAGAGAGAGAGAGAGAGAGAGAGAGAGAGAGAGAGAGAGAGAGAGGGAGAGGGAGAGGGAGAGAGAGAGAAAAAGAAAGAGAGAGAGAGAGAGAGAGAGAGAGAGAGAGAGAGAGAGAGAGAGAGAGAGAGAGAGAGAGAGAGAATATAGGAGAGTTTAGGAGGCGCTGCTCCCAACGCTCCAGCCGCGGCAACAGACAGAGATGAACTGCAACGCGGAGCAAGTTATGCCCGCCGTTCTCGCAATAGATGAAGCGTTTTATCCCCGGAGGCTATCGGTGTGAGGTGAGAGGCAAAGTGAGAGAGAGGGGGGAGGGGGGGAGTGGGAGGCATCAGGGCGATAGCAGAGGTGGAACGCCGAGGAGCAGATATTGGTCCATATGCCTCCATTGATCTCTTCCCTCCAGTCAAACCCTTTGCTCGTATCGCCCCGCCGCCTGGTCGCACAGACCCCACGCTCACCCGCCCGCACCCTGCACCCCGCACCCCGCACCCCTCCGCGCCGCGTCGCTCCAGACTCGTGGAGGTTGAATGCCACACTGCCGGTTGAGCGGACCAGGACCGGGCCGGGCTGGGCTCCAGGACCAGCGCCCGTGGACCAATCAGGACCCTCGCCCGCCGCTCCCGTCCTCTTGCACCTCTCGGACACCCTAGCTCTCAATGAGACCCGTCTCACTCTCCCGCCCGGGTGCCGTGAAGGGGGCGGAGAGAGAGAGAGAGGGAGGGGGGTAAATCTATCGGACCTCTCGGTTCAACGTAGTTGGACGCCCTTAATTAAAGCCCCCAGCAGCGCGCGGCGGGTAGCCGGCAGGCGGGGCCGGGCCGGGCTGAGGCGAGGCCGTGGTGAAGACGGTCGTGTTGTTTGGCGCCGGCGGTGATGAGTTGTGGCGCGGCCGGGATCGGGGCCGGGGCCGGGGCTGGTACCGGGGCTAGGAGGACCGGGGCCGGGGGCCGAGGCCCGGGCTGCTGCCGCGTCCGGGGCTGATGGGGCCGAGGTTGGGACCAGGGCTGGGGCTGGGGCCGGGACCAGGGCTGGGGCTGTGGCCGGGGCTGGGGCTGGGGCCGGGGCTGGGGCCGGGGCTGGGGCCGGGGCTGGGACCGGGGCTGGGGCCGGGGCTGGGGCCGGGGCTGGGGCCGGGGCTGGGGCCGGGGCTGGGGCCGGGGCTGGGGCCGGGGCTGGGGCCGGGGCTGGGGCCGGGGCTGGGGCCGGGGCTGGGGCCGGGGTGGGGCCGGGGCTGGGGCCGGGGCTGGGGCCGGGGCTGGGGCTGGGGCTGGGGTCGGGGCGGGGGCTGGGGCCGGGTCTGGGGCCGGGGCTGGGGCTGGGGCCGGGGCTGGGGCTGGGGCTGGGGCCGGGGCTGGGGCTGGGGCTGGGGCCGGGGCTGGGGCCGGGGCTGGGGCTGTGGCTGGGGCCGGGACCGGGGCTGGGGCCGGGGCTGGGGCTGGGGGCGGGTCTGGGGCCGGGGCTGGCCTCGCGCGGCGCGCAGGTGCGGACGGGGTGGGGTGGGAGGGTGAGGGTCGCAGCAGCAGGTGTTGGAGTAAGCCGGCGGAAGCAGAGCAGGATGGACGAACTTCAAATCCGACAAACGAGACCAATAACTCGCGGGCTGTGCAGGACTGACAACAGAGGCGGACGTGTGAATCTATCATCTCTGAGAGATGGCGTCAAGGTGACATAATCATGTCAAAGAGAGGAAAACGAATCTCTCGGAGGATCTTTGGTTATGTGCGGGAGCGGCGGGCAGGGACAGAGGAGGCACGGTGGAGGAGAGTGAGTGCTCTGCAAATCTTAGTGTGTAGTATTTCGCCACTTTAAAGTGCAAAACTAAAGTTCTGCAGTTATAAGTGCAGAACTTTTTTGTTCTGCACTTGTTAGTGCAGAACTCTTTAGTTCTGCACTTGTTAGTGCAGAACTCTTTAGTTCTGCACTTGCAACTGCAGAACTCTCTATCCAGTTTTTAGTGCAGAACTAGAGAGTTCTGCACTTACAAGTGCAGAACTAAAGAGTTCTGCACTTGTAAGTGCAGAGCAAAAAAGTTCTGCACTTGTAAATGCAGAACAAAAAAGTTCTGCACTTATAACTGCAGAACTTTAGTTTTGCACTTTAAAGTGGCAAACTACTACACACTTAGATTTGCAGAGTGTGGGATTTAATTTCTAAAATTCGTCCACTTCCTTCCCTTCCCTCGGGGCTGGTGGTGGACCGCCTGAGCCAATCCCCTTGTCAAACTTTTCTACCCGTCTCGTCCCTTGTCGCGCCCGCCTGCGGGTCTCCTGCGGGTCTCCTGCGGGTCTCCTGCGGGTCTTCCTGCGGGCCTCCTGCGGGCCTCCTGCGGCTGAGGCCTGCCAGCTGTCAAACTCAAGAGGCAGGCGCGCGTTATGCTCGCCGCTTTGTCGGAGGTACTTGTCTTCGCTACTTTATCGAATTCCGAATGAAAATCAGTCGCGGCGCGCGGCAGTAGGAGAGGCGTTAGATTGCCGTCCCGTCTCCTGCTTGAGCTGCTTCACCGTCTTATCTTACCCCTCCCTTCTCTCTCTCTCCCTGCTTTTTTCTTCTCTTCACTTCTTCTGCCTCCTATCTTCTTCTGCGCCTCCCCCCTCCCCATATTCTCTCTTCCCTTCCTCTGTCCATCCACAGAACGGAAAAGTATGTGATCTTGGCCAGATAAAGAAGTTGGCGACTTGCTCCCATCCTTTCCCCTGCATCGCGAATGGGAAAAAGTGGGAGGAAGAAGAAGACGCGGAGAAGTAGTTATTCGCGGTTGTTCGGCAGTGCCCCGCCGGCCCGGCCCGCTCTGTCGCCAGACAAAAGCGCGCCTCGCGCATAACCTGGGGCATAACGAACCGTGACAAACGTGTAGATAATAACATGTGGTAGGCCTGGTGTGGGGACGAGGGGCAGGGGAGATAGTGGTCTGCGCAGGAGCAAAACCAGCGTAATGGAGTGAAAGCGAGAGGGGGTGGGAGAGGGAGGGAGAGTTGGGGGTTTGGTAGAGGGGGGCGGGATGGTGAAGAAAAAGATGCGCGGTGGTTGTGAAAACGCTGGAAAGATAAGCAGCGCACGAGAGAGCGAGGACAGTGCCGTGTGGCGCAATGCCTTTGCTTTTCGGCCGAAAACAAAATAAGAGCAGAGCAGGTGCGGCGAAGAGAATCGAGGAAATAATAAGAAAATATTTTGGATAGAGAAAACCGAGGGAATTCTGGGAGGACTCAGCCGGTGCAAATGCGTGTTCCGAAAGCGGGGAAGAATTCCCGGGCAGGGCGGTGCGACGTGTGACAGATTGGCCATGATGTAAATATGACGCTAATAGGTTCCGTGATAAATCTGGTTTGGGGCAGGACTGCCGCTGTTGTGCCTCCCGCCCTGCCGCTTCGGCATAGCCGTGGTGACGTCACGGGGCGGCACGTGACTCCCATGCTACTGGAACCCGAACTGGAGAGGCGTGGTGGATGCGATAATGCGTAGTAAGGGCCTCTCAATGGAGAAAAAGTACGGTGCATTTATTGGAAATCCAAGTGTACGAATGTTTGCTCACTATCAGATGAGTAAATTTATCCACTCGAACTTTTTCAGATGAGTAAGTTTACTTTACTCACCTTTGCAGGTGAGTAAAATAAGGTTCCCTTACTCGCAGGTGAGTGAATTTAAGTGAGCTAATACTCTAAGCGAAAATACTTCACTCTACTGTAAGTGGGTGAATGTAAGCTAATAAATGCACTTATCTGCACGTGAGCAGCATGTGTGCACTTATTGGATTTCTAGAGTAAGGCAAGGAAGAAAACTTAAATTTCGCCCTCATGGGGCATTATTACGCGGGTCGTTAAACTTTCTTCCTGCCGTGACTTTTGGGGTCGGGGTCCAGGAGGGTCCAGCCTGTAGGTAATGGCTGCCCGATGCCTGACCCGGGCCACACTGCCGGGCCTGGGCTACCCTACCCCCGTCCCGACCCCCTCCGGGTCCCTCTTGTCACCGGCCCCTTTTGGTTACCGCGCCCAATTGAATTATTGTCGGGCTGCGGTGGCGGCGGGGGTATATATGGCTGTTTCATCGGAATATAAACTTGGACGGCCGCCGGAGACAAACAGAGCGGCCAGGGTGGGGCTGGAGGTTGGAAAGGGGAGGAGGGGGGGGGGGGGGTCTGAACAGACGGTCCTCAGAGACCCGCCCGGGCGGGGGCGGGCCGGGGTCCCGGCCGCATCAGGAGGTCGAGGTGAGTAGGAGGGGGACCGCGCGCACTAAGACTCTTACTCGAAGGCTTCGTGTCGTGACTCGCAAAGGATTTTACGTAAGCACTATAAATAAAAATACGCCTTCGCATATGGTAAACAACGTCAGTGCCGGACCACGATAACTTCCTACGTCTTTCGCGCCATGCCCTACCCAAGAACCCATGTTCAGACAACGCTGCTGTGGGTACTTGACTTGTACGGTCTACGGATTTTTTTCCCCCTGATGTCTCCGTTTTAGGTACAGTGCCTGTAATGACCTCTTATTTTCCTATACCAGCCGATACAAGGTACGGAGCAAAGCTCTAAAACCATACATACATCGACGAAACCAGTATTTTTAGAGAGAGAGAGAGAGAGAAAGAGAGAGAGAAAGAGAGAGAGAGAGAGATGTCACCGCAACAGGCACCGCACCAGTGTCTGCTTTTTCTTTCTTTTTTGCTCCACACAGCTTACTGTTAACATATTCGTTATTCACATTCGTGGTATGTGAAAGAAAATTGAAGCTTGTCGGGCCTGCAGCCTGCTCGGTCGTGGCTGCTGCTACACTACGACCAGGACCCGCCGAGAACTTTTCGCCAGCAGAATGAGAATCGTAATTAAAAGTCGACATGATCGCGCGGCGGGGTATGAGAAGCCACGAAGCCTCAACTCCCCCCCCCCTCTTCCCCTTCCCGGTCACTCTAATAATCAACCGTCGCGCGCGGACGAACCAAACTTAATTTGATTCATTTCGCCGCAAAGTTGCGCGCAAACAATGTTTCGCGAGCTCGTCACTGCTCGTCACAGGCGCGGGCTAGCGGGACCGGGGGGCTCCGACACTCTTCCCTTCTCACGGCTGCTGCCACGCTCCCCCCCCCCCCCCGCCTGCATCGCGCCCATCCACACAACTTTCTCACCCCCTGCTCTTCCCTACCCTTCACCCATATTGTCCGCGCGGCCGTTCCCTCCTCTCCCTCCGCCTCCACCTCACTTCCGAGTCATTGAATATATCCAAAGAGACTTATGGGACGTATGGCCCGAATATCTGTCGCCTGAGCGGTCGCGGTCGCGCGCGATACGCAGAAATCAATGCGGAAATCATCGCGCCAGCCGGGCGGGGTGGGGTTGGGAGGGGCGGGGTGGGGCGGGGTGGGGCGGGGTGGGGTGGGGTAGGGAGGGCGGGGTGGGGGTGGGGTGGGGCGCGGAGGGATGGGCCGTGGGGAAATGGGGCGGGGCGGGCGGCCTGCTGGTGCGCGCTGGGCTGCGGGGTGGGCCCTTCCGACCGGCCGGTTATGAAACACACAAAAACATCCCACGATGGGTGCTGGGCGGGGCGGGGCGGGGCGGGGCTAGGCGATGCGCTATGCGCTGGCGGTGGTGTGAATCACAATGAGCACTGCTGCGCCCCGCCGCCAGACAGCGCACTTACTTGCACCAGTAATGTTCGGAGAAAAACCAATCAATATGAACGATCACCCATTTCCTCAATTTTCTTTTCATTACACCCCGCTGCCACCCTGATCTCTCTCCCCGGCCGTGCGCCGTGCTCTCACTATAACCTTTCCGCAAGCTCGCGTCCATCCAGGCCCCCTGGGTGGGAAGGCCGATGGAAGAGGAGAGGAGAGCGAGAGTAAGGAGAGAGAGAGAGAGAGAGAGAGAGAGAGAGAGAGAGAGAGAGAGAGAGAGAGAGAGAGAGAGAGAGAGACAAAGCAGGGCGCGAGCTCGACGTGAATGGGAGAGTGTGAGAGAAGAGAGGGAGTGCCCGGCGCGCGTAGTGGAAAGGAGACAGAGGAATGAGGGGGCAGCAAATCGCGAGGCCACGCCATAATAATTCATTTAAACTCGTAAATGGATGTGGAAGACGGGAAATGGTATTTCCGACACTGGTCGTATGAATAATGGCTCGGAGAGAAAAAGAGAAGAGTCGCGGGGGCGTGACGGGGCCGCGGGCGTGGCGTGGCGTGGCGGACTGCAGGTCTGCTCTCACACTTTGCCTCACCAGAGTGCGGATGTAGCCGCTCCACTCGGATGTGAGGAGGACGGCGAGGAACAGGGTGTGAGGGAGGGCGGGGCGGGGCGGGGCGGGGCGGGGTCGTGAGAAATGGATCAGTAAGTGACCTCCGGCGACAGGACGGGGAGCGCCGCTGCGGGGCCAACCCCACCGCGTGCTGCGCGCCGCCATACACCACCCGAGGGGTCCGTCACTACTACTTCAAGCGTACATCGATTTTTTCTAAGTTAACTAGTTTTTCATGATTGTCCTTGAATTTTACCGAATTTTTCTGTTTTGTTCGTGATTGTTTTCTTCCTATTTTTCTAGTGTTTTTAAGCGGTCTCAGCACTGCTTCTAGCGCTACGTCGGCTGGGGCGGGGAGCGTGTCGTCGTGATGGTCGTCGTTCGGGATGGCTTCGGGATGGTCGTCGCTTCGGGATGGTCGTCGTTCGGGATGGTCGTCGTTCGGGATGGTCGTCACTGTGACGTGACGCCTCCCCCCTCCACGCTCTGTCCCCACTCGTCTACTCTGTTCGTGTGTCGTGTTCGTTGCTCGGCCCGGCTCGGCCCGACCCGGCTCCCCCCGGCCCGGCTTGGCTCCGGTTACGAAAAATGTCAGGAACCACAAAATATCAGGTCTGATATGTAGGTTTTGAAGTTGTATCGAGATTATGTGAAGCATAAACTAATGTGGTCTGTCCGATGTCAGCTAGGTTTTGTACAATACTGGGCCCATCACTATCACTCATTTGTAGTAATTTTATTTCATCTCCCTATCTCTTAAATAATAAAGAACCTTGTTTAGAATACACAAGTTTGGGTGCAGGCAGCAGAATTGGTGAAACTGATATCATTTGATAGGTATCATTTATTACACACTTGGTGACGGCAAACCGTGGATTTAATATATATCATATACTCTTACCGAAACTATTGATGCTGCTGTACTCAGATGTTTTATAAATCCTGAGGGTAATATAGAGAACCATTTTTAGCATACTCTTACCGAAACTATTGATGCTGCTGTACTCAGATGTTTTATAAATCCTGAGGGTAATATAGAGAACCATTTTAATTTCTTCTCCGTATTCTAAATAAAAAAGTACCTTTGTTTTAAACACACAAGTTTGGGTGCAAGCTGCAAATTGATATCATTTGATAGGTATTACTTATTATACACTTGGTGACGGCAAACCGTGGATTTAATATATATCATATATTCTTACCGAAACTATTGATGCTGCTGTACTCAGATGTTTTATAAATACTGAGGGTAATATAGAGAACCATTTTTAGCAATATTAAAGGACTGAAAGATTCAAATTGAAATTTCATTCAGATCATGTGAAGCATAGAATACAGTGTTCGGTCGAATGTCAGCTAGTGTGTTTTGTATAATATTGGTCCGATTACTGATTTGATGCAAATTTATTTCTTCTCCGTATTCTAAATAATAAAGTACCTTTGTTTTAAATACACAAATTTGGGTGCAAGCTGCAGAATTACTTAAATTGATATCATTTGATAGGTATTATTTATTATACACTTGGTGACGGCAAACCGTGGATTTAATATATATCATATATTTTCACTGAAACTATTGATGCTGCTGTACTGAGATGTTTTATAAATCCTAGGAGTAATATAGAGAACCTTTTTTAGCAAAATATTGTAAATTATTATCAGGCTTGTAAAGGAAAAAATCATTTAAAGAAAAATGTTCTAATTTTCAATGGAACGTTTACTATTACACTGCATAATTTAGTTTTAACTAGGAAAATGGTGGAGATGACTCCAGCTGTATTTATTCTTACAGGGAAAGCCGTCAAAAAGACACTACGCAGCTCAAGTAACTTTAATTTTTATTTACAGAAATCCAGATTACTCAAAAGTCACACTCGAAACGGGCAATTTAAAAAAAAAAATACGTCTGCTAAATGGGGAAAACTTTTTACATAATTAGAATTTGTAACGTTGTACAACCTACTTTGACTGACGTTAGTTTAACTGTTTAACTAAACTTTGGCAGTCTCAAGTATCGAACCACAATTTACACCCACTAGAATAACGTATGTGAATATATTTGTCGTAAACCTTTTCGTTGGTTCATTTTAAGGATTCTGAGACCGCTTCGATACATTTTGATGTATTGGAATGTTTTTTTTTAATTTTTTATTTATTTATTATTTTTTAGTTTATTTTATGATTGTGTTGTAGGCTGTACGCTGTTTTCCGGGTGGAGGACCCCTCGATACCACCACCCAAGGCTGCAGCAGCAGCAGGAGGTGCAGCTTCGCGCTGGTCTCGGTTTATTCGCGGAGCGAGCGAGCGAGCTACATCAAGCTTGCGAGGCGACGCGCCTACGAGTCAGCCAGAATGCCGATGTCCGTTACGCACGAGGTTACGCACTCTTGCTAGAAAGGTACGACGGAAAAGACCCGGAAAAAGGTATAACGGATAGTATTCTAAGTAAGGTGTGACTTCCCAGTAGCGCCAATCACTTAAAGTGCATTAAAATGCGCCTAAAAGCTGACACATGGGTGACGTATGTATATGTATAATGTGCCTTGCTGCTTTTCTATCCCCTTGCGATCATCTTACCACTTTGCAATCACCTCATCCCCCTGCGATCATCTTCATCTTATCACTCGGCGACTTATTCCCCTGCAAACATCTTATCCCTCTGCGTCTATATTATCCCCCTGCTGTTTTAGTAACGAAATTATGGTGTTGCTTGGGTTGTGTTTTGGTTGTGTGGTTGGGGCTGAGTAGCACTCTAGTTATTTTTCTTTTAGTATTGTTTATTGGGTCTATCCGCCAAATACCCATATTGCCCTATCTCAGCCACTGATCTGCTGTACATTACTATGGGTGCCTAAAGGGGTTCATTACTAATTGTTACATTACCGAAACACAAGTTAATCCTTTGATGTGCCCTGGCTGGAGGCTGGAGGCTGCGTCGCGACTGTCCGCTCAGCCGAGGCCTCGCGTCCAGCCGCGCCTGCATTCCGCCAGGCTTGCACTTTTAGCCACTGCGTCCGTCGGTCTGTCTGAGCCTCGCAATGGACCCCATAACATCCGCGGAGCCCCAAAAAAATGACGTCCTCGTCATTTGAAAACATAAAAAAATAATAAAACTTAACGAGATTTCGACCCAGACAGAACAAAGGCAGACGTCTAAAAAGCTAACTATTTTAGCCAAATTAAAGATTTGAAAGCAATGAAAAAAAAATTGAAGACATTGGAATAATTCTATTTTTTCAAAGGTAAGTTTTGAAATGAAATATAATGGTGAGTTTGGGAACCTATATCCTAAATCTCTTTATGCTCTTAACTCCTTGCAGATCAGATTGGGGATAGGGCTATAAAAACATTATTGCCAAATAAGTCAAAAAATAAGATAAATGCAAAAACAAGTCAAAACAAACAAAAAGGATGCCAAATAAATCATCGAAAGTTACTCAAAACAAAATTATCAAACATCAAACAATACATGTTCAAAACAAATTGTCAAGGATCAAATAAATTACCTTCAGAGGTAAATTATTGGATCAAGTAACGTATATGCAAACCAAAATTACCAGAAGCCAAACAAAATTCATCCACCACAACATTGCCACAAATTCAAGCCTTTCAAAATCTCCAAATTTTAACAAAACTCGACAGCTTTATTTTTGCAGTCCGAATGAAGCAAATCAATGCAGTCACATATCATACAAGCACACTCACTGCTCACTTCTTCACTGCACGCGATTTTCATTCATGGCACTTTTTCACTTTAATTTTCACTGCCCATGACAATGACAAGTCGAGTGCCATATTTTCCAGACACTTTGAAACACTTGGCTCTTGGCTCGGTCTGGGGGGATGATGTCCTCCCGGCCACGACGTTTTTATAACCATGCGCCCCAGCGCTCGGTCACTGATGATGATACGCAACACACAGCAGTCTGCATGTGTGCAAAGTGCTGACAAGCCACCAGCTGATCTCGGGGCACGGCGACGCCTCCAGGTCATCGTTCCGTTGCAGTGCGATAAGGGTTTCTCGACATCATCATTCCTCACCATGGATTTTACATCATGGACAGCAAGGACTCCTGAAAGCTCATAGACATCATTGGCATATGGAGTATTGTGGTCAAAATTTTCTGAAAAACTCGAACAGGCATTAATACTTTAAACATTATAGTACATAACTTCAGCTCAATCTTTTCTTTTAATCCTTGACGATTTATTGAATTCTTTTTAATCTTTAAATGCTTTCACGTCGGACAATGATTCTATTCACTTTACACACAAAGTCAATAACTTAAACATTTCTTTAAAAAAAAAGACAACAATAAGTTTATAATTTTTTTACTCGTTCTTTACCACCACCTCTCTCCTGAGTGGTGAAAAGAACGAGTATTGTTCTCAGTCGAGTGTAACCCTTAACTGTCCACACTTTCATCTCAGATCTCACAATACCTACAGGCATAATAGTTATACCATTCGAAACTGGAAATGCTGGTCTTTATTCCAACAATGAACTATTTTTCAAGTTTAATAGTATTATTTTGAGAACACTTAACAAATTTTGGATGTTTCCATTCTAAGTCCATAACCCAACTTATAAGTGGAGTTTTTAATCTCAGCAAGTACAATACCCACAGACATGAAACTTGCGCTGATCTCAGCTAGAAGCCTTCCTCTGCATTGCAGCAATGAACCTTTTTTAACGTTCAATAGTATTATTTTGAGAACTCTTAACAAATTTTGTGCGAGTTTTCATTCTAAGTCCCCGAGTCTAGTCGTAGACCGAGTCGGCTCGCGCCAGCTCGCGCTCCTTAATGCGCCCCAACAATCGGACCCGAGCGGGAGGGCCGAAGAAGGCCCGAGCACCCGAGACGAGCAAGGGCGAGTGTCCCGGGAAAAACTTCCCCTGCACACACGAACGGTGATGAAATCTGAGATGAAAATGTCTTCAATCGACTCACATAACGTTTTACACTCCTACCTCTGTAGCACATAATTATGTAAAGAACGAGTTCCATACTTATCACAAAATTCATTTTGTGTTCTATTTGGCCCTTGTTTTTACGTACCGACGGAGTCAACGACGAGCACACCAGCCAGGAAGGTTCTTCATTTCATTTTCACAGACTTTTTTTGAACAAAATTACATATCCCACAGGCTCTTTGTACAGCAAATCAAATTTCAAAAGTTTCCAGCATAGATTCAACATAGAAAATTTAAAACAGGAAATAATTGTTTAAACTTGCCAGTGACAGAGAAAGGCACAATAAAAAAAAATAAAAAATAATCAAGTCTGAATCTCATCAAAACTTTTTCAAATCCAATCTCAATCATAAGAAAGTGTCACAATTCAATCTCTACTTCCAAAGAAATACTTAAAGCTAACTTACTCGGCCCTTAAAACCAACACTTATATGCTAATAATCCTTAAATGCAATCCAAACACTCATTGCACTGTAAACCTTATTCTTCTCATTTCTCAATATCAATATTCTCATTATTCTTATTTCTCAATATCAATATTCTCATTATTCTCATTTCTCAATACTCATTAATATCAATCTATTCTCATTGTCATCAACCATTAATCAGTATCGAAGGTAATTCTTAAAATAAATTGTTGACATGTTTGACAGCCTTCTATTATTTAGCCAAGAAGAGGATAACCTTGGCGGAAGGACCCGTCGCAAGAAGCAAAACAAAAACGCACCGATTGAGGTGGACAGATGTCGACTATGACAAGATGAATACGAGGACAAAGGCCAATTATGACAACTCTCGCGGACAAGTAGAAGATGAGTGTTATTTGGAAGCCAAGGCTGGGATGCTTATGGGCATGTTTAATGCTGCTTCCACAACCCTTGGATTGATTGCAATGAATCATAAACAGAGCAGGCTCTCAAAAGTTACTACTATGAGATCTTCAGATGATTCGATGACAGTATACACATCGCATGACAAAAATGATCTCATGAACACCATCAAGAGGGACTACATAGCACTGAAGTACATAGGGATTAATTATTCATTGAAAAATTGTCTTTTCTTCACTTGCGGCTATGGTGAATTTACATCCTGGTATCAAGATGGCAAATTTGTTAGCCAATTCGGAGAAGAAGTCACAAAATTAAGACCACAGGGAAAGAACCCTCATGATGATTTTCATAGTGTATCAAAGGCTGTACAGGTGAGCGTGAACTCAAATGAGGTGAATCCAGTGGGAGCAGAAGCAATGATAAGAATAGGAGTGGAAAATGTGAGAAGGCTGTACAGAATCAGAAGAGATCCGACAAAGAGAGAACCATCTGTTTCTTCAAAGGGCCTACTATTAGCTGATGGAGGCAACAACCCTTGGTGTGGTGTCACTGCTGGTTTGGATGAAATTTCATCGAGAAGAACTATTACGAACCATCCAGGGGACTTATAGAATTTCTACAAGGTGTTGTCACCTGATTGTCCTATGGTACCAGATCCTGTAGAAGAAACATCATATAACCATGCTCCATCCTGCATTGCCAGCTCTCTGCCCGAATCAATATTAGCATAATGTTCAGAAATTTTATGTACTTATACATATCCCTGAATTTGTGCAGCAAGGGAGAGGCATGAAAGCCATAGGCTGCAACGAACAGCGTCTTTAAGAGGAAGCTCCAGTCCCCCGCTCGGAGCCTCGCCAGGCGCTCTCCCGGGCGCCCGCCGCGCGATGCAAAAGAAAACATATCACGTGATTTCTGGAAAATGCGTATCCCGATTAATTTGTAACTTGGCGTGTGGACAGTCGTAGGGTCCTTCTCGGCGTCGGTCTCGTTAAAACCGCTCCGAAAATTCGTAATTGCCTCCTGGGGTCATTTAGAGTTATGCAAATGTAGTCCACAACAGTTTCTTAACCAAGGAAGATATCGGGAAAAGCCGACGCACAACTGTAGTTCCACCCTTTCTAAACAACGTATTAAAATATGAAGCTTATATGTCGAAGGGTACGGTCTAAACCAGTTAAATGGTGAACATCTACACGGGCTTCTGCGAGCAAGTGGCCTGGCCGGGGCAGGCGAGGCCTGGTGACTTACTCAAACCCCCGAAGGATCCCCCTTCCCTCCCCGCCCCACGCCAGTCCGCCTTGCTCTGCATTTTTCTCCGGCCGGGCTGTCGCTGGTCACCGCACAGCTCAGATGAGCCAGGGCAGAGCCTCCGCGCCGAGGCGTCCGTGACGTCAGCTGTGGTTCAGGTACACAATTTTGATTTCAAAATTGACTTTCAGCTTCCAAAAACATATCACTGTTATCGGGAAAATGCGGGCTGATTGGTGGTGTTCATAAAAATCGTCCTAGACAAATCCTTCTAGGACTCATTGGCCTGGACTGAGGGGTGTCCGCTTACAGCGATAAGACTCCTCCGTCGGTCAGCGCTCGGAGGGGGGACCATAGGAGCTGAGGAATGCTTGCCTCGGTACTGCCCGGGCGCGGCAGCCACTATCGCTGTAAGCGGACACCCCTCAGTCCAGGCCAATGAGTCCTAGAAGGATTTGTCTAGGACGATTTTTATGAACACCACCAATCAGCCCGCATTTTCCCGATAACAGTGATATGTTTTTGGAAGCTGAAAGTCAATTTTGAAATCAAAATTGTGTACCTGAACCACAGCTGACGTCACGGACGCCTCGGCGCGGAGGCTCTGCCCTGGCTCATCTGAGCTGTGCGGTGACCAGCGACAGCCCGGCCGGAGAAAAATGCAGAGCAAGGCGGACTGGCGTGGGGCGGGGAGGGAAGGGGGATCCTTCGGGGGTTTGAGTAAGTCACCAGGCCTCGCCTGCCCCGGCCAGGCCACTTGCTCGCAGAAGCCCGTGTAGATGTTCACCATTTAACTGGTTTAGACCGTACCCTTCGACATATAAGCTTCATATTTTAATACGTTGTTTAGAAAGGGTGGAACTACAGTTGTGCGTCGGCTTTTCCCGATATCTTCCTTGGTTAAGAAACTGTTGTGGACTACATTTGCATAACTCTAAATGACCCCAGGAGGCAATTACGAATTTTCGGAGCGGTTTTAACGAGACCGACGCCGAGAAGGACCCTTCGACTGTCCACACGCCAAGTTACAAATTAATCGGGATACGCATTTTCGAGAAATCACGTGATATGTTTTCTCTTGCATCGCGCGGCGGGCGCCCGGGAGAGCGCCTGGCGAGGCTCCGAGCGGGGGACTGGAGCTTCCTCTTAATGGTCCTGTTGGACGAAGAATCAATGATAAGTGGTTCGCACCCTCTCCTACTTGAGGAAATGCTTTCTTTGTGGTACACGATTGGATTTAACAACATATGTATCCATTGAAAGTGTATCCTCACAAAATTTTGTTACTTCAGCAAGTTGACTTCAGAAACACTCAGACATTACTCACCATTTCTATTTTATTAAAATTATAATGCCTTATTAATGTTTAAAGCATTTTTCCTTTCCTTTCTCTTTGCCTTTAACCAAAAAAAGTGTAAAAACAAAGTCAACTCACATTTTACCCTTACTGATGTGGTTTGAATGACTCCGTCGTATCCTCCTTATCTATCAGCCGTCCCTCAGGAATTGTACAAATGTATTAAAATGAACATCAAGCCATTAAAATGCAGTTTCAAGTCAAAACGTTCGAAAAATATGAAACGAACTAACCAGTCACGTCTGAACACGGCGGACAAAACAAAGTTTACATTTCTGCTCCATCATGTGTTACAATTACCTTATTCCATTACCTAAAAAAAAGTATTACCAGTATTACTACTCCCTGTTCATGACATTACACCTGCATTGATGCCAAATAATGTATTCTAATCACGCATTTACACAATTGGAATAGGTGGTAAAATAGCCCTGACCACGATGACTAAAGTTAAGTAGAAGGTCAAGAAGGTGTCAGTGTCAGTAAGCTTTTGCTGCTGCTGTTATTTAGCAAGTGTCTCATGTGACACTTTTTCCAATCTGTTTGTCAATTGCAAATGGGCGCGCGCGCGCAACATTTCAAAGAGGTTCGCTATTCCGAAATATATCATTTCTAAACATTAAGTAGAATATTTAATGCTTTAATTCAAATTCATGCAGACATAATGAACAATTGCCCGAAATAATGGCAGTCTATTCTCACAATAAAGAAGAAATCTATGAATTTATCATATACTTAGTATGCAACATTAATAAATTAATAACAAACAAATTAATGTCTTACATTTCAATGGAAGATCAAGAACAACTGATAAATGATAACTTTGTAACACAACATTTGCGAAGTAAAGGTATTATAACACAAAAAAATTAAAAATACTAAACTGAATCTCTGGACTTCTTGGATGAATTCCCATAGTAATCAGTGTCGGCCTGCCTTTTCCTCATAGCAGCGAAAGCAAATCAGCATCAACATCTGGAACACAATAATTACGATAGACATTGGAAGAAGAACAAATGTTAGCAAAGATTTAAAAATTCAAACACACTAATACATACCTTCATTAGGGCGCAATAAACGACCAATGTTGCCAGTGTTTGTTGTACCATATAGCACAACATTCCACCGTTGCCCAGCATTGCAGTCATCATTAATTTTGTTGAACAACTGGTCTTTCATGTACACAAAGCTCTTCGGCAAATAAGTGAAGATTTGCAAACCATCCGGACATTGAGTCTTGCAAATTATTCCAGGAGCTTGCTTCCCATTAATTATTGCATTTGACCTTACAAGGCTACGAATAGGGTATTTAACACCAATTTCAAGATCAGAAAAAGGAATTTTCAAGTCCCCTTCCTGGACTTTTTAAGCATAGCAATAATTTCTTGATCACTCATCTGCACACACATAAGCATATACACACTTAAAACAAATACATTCAGTTTAAATAAACACAAAAATATCACAAAAAAACTACAAACCTTTGATAATACGCCAAATATTTCACACAGAAAATTTGAACAAGGGAACTGCTGTTCAAGCCCTTGACTTCGCAAACAACTCAACTATTCCCCTGTCACCTAGGAGATAGACAGTTGAACTTACCGGGCCGGCGTGCGGCACACAACAAATTTCTACAATATCCGTTAGAGGGCGCTACTTGCCTCACTTTCAACCGCGAGATTCAAACGACATTTTAAATATGACGAAAATGTGTACACTTTTCAGAGAACGGTCAACATAGAAGTTCACAGCGACAGGGGATGCGTGGAAAAGTGTGAACTTAAGCTGATTTGGAAATACCTTGGAAACTTAAAGTCCAGGTTTATGTATTTTTTATCATATGCTGCAGTAATTCCTATATGAGTGGCAACACTGATCTTCAACCACTTAGATTTGTCTTGCTTCCTACATACACATTGCCAACTTACATAATTTTCTTTATTCATTAATTCATCAATAATGCTAAAAATAGGTATCCTGGATTAATATAAAAGAATATTGTTTATGATATACAAACAGGCTTATGCATTCACAAAGACCTAATCAACTTGCTGTTGTAAACAGTAATAAGTAATAAGATACCTGGTTGGTAAAATTGAATCACCGCCGGTTTTTAAACAACTCAGAAACACACAACACACTCTTGAAACCTCATTGTTGGGGAAAGCCAAAGAGTCTCTCAATTGAATTGTGATTGTGAAAGATTATTTTGTAAACATGTCTCCATCAAAACAACTTTATCCTAAACCAAATGAAAGGATTTGCAATGAACTAGCAAAGTTTAATGATTTTGAACATTTCAATATTCTTGCTGGAAGCCATCTCAATAAGATAATCGATGAAAATGTCAGAGATGCTGTGAAACATGCACTTCGTATGCTAGATGAATGCTGTTTCAATTGCTCAGGAAACCACAATTTGTGGACAGTGGCAGGTAAATTAAACTTAAAATGATTTAATTAGTCTATGTAGAAATTTATTTTCAACATTCTTGGTTTATTTTTTATGATACAGGAGGATATGCTACATATATTCTAAACAACACTTATAGCTACAATGATGTTGATATTTTTTTATATTGCAATGGTACACTAACACAGGTACCAATATTTGATGAGATTGAAAGTGGAGTTAATATCTTTCGAAATGTTGCATCACTCACATATGCTTCAGTCAGAACTCAACTTATACAGGTGATTAATGTACACATTTAAATTTTAACGTTCAGTACCAATTATAACTATGTTAACTGTATTGTACATTTCAGGTCAATTTTGATGTCAATGTAAAAAATTTCAATGTATTTTATGATTAAATGGCATCATATATTTTATCAAAATTCGATCTACCAATTTGTCGAGTAGCCATGAATTTTCCACTAGATGTGTCTTCTGATGAAATTTATGTGCTAGATCTAAGTTCAATAAGTAAATATGATGATTATGTCAAACCTCATCGTGTCCAGAAGTATAGTAAAAGGACTGCAAAAAAATGTTAAGAAAATGGTCCCTTCACTGAAATTATTGGCTACAAGAGCACTTTTTGATATGAAATAATGTTTACAAGCAAAATTATATTTCAATTGTATCCAGATTGAAAAGAAAATATGAATATATATTGTTATTGAATTTGAATCAATATTTTCTTTCTAAATATTGTACATTGTTGCCCTTTATTTAATTACCAAAGGCATCCACTGTCAATGAATACAATTATGGATAAATTCTATCAAACGCCACAAAAGAAAGCATCTTCTTCTAAAGGGTTGCAAAGCAATTTTCACTGACTCTACACCAACAGGATTATCAAAACACATTCTTCATTGCACCCTAAACTCATCATTACCTGGCTTACCTCTTTAAAAGCAACATCATTAATAAATACCTGTTATCAGCTTTGTGTATAGCTTGCTATGCACCTCATCAACACCAAGGAGGAGCCGCTAGGACTGAATGAGGTGCGTATCATGATAATCAACAAGGTCCATAATGTCATGTACTGTGCAGACAATAGGTGCCTTAAGTAAGACAGCCCATAGTATTTTATGATACATCCCCCATGCCCTTATCACATTATTTTAGTTCAAGCTAAAATTAAAAAATGAAACTGTGTGTTTCAATTTCTTGCAGTTCTACCACTCTGCCGAATTTTATAAAAATCATGTAGATATTTACAGTTTTACACAAGACTCCATGCTAAAAATAAAATATAATCTTAAAACAAAACGAAAATGCTACTTCATGCCTAAAAAGTAAAACTGCAAAACGTTTGGTGGGAAGTATTGGTGACACCATAGGACAGGCATGGGCCGGAGCACACATGCATTGCGGCCCCGGCAGAATACTTTCAACGTGTAGACCATTTCCAATGATCGAATGACACTAGCTGCATTAACACCAGCCGAGATTCGAACATGAGCCTCAGTATATTCCATCCATCCTCTAGCCCACACGACCACCCATCCAACCGCACGTACGGCGTTTTACTAAACAAAGTTGTTGTGCGAGACTATCACCTTTAAAAATCAAAACAGACGTGCCGATTGGCTGCAGCTTCGCAGCTACTGCCTATCAGGAGTTACAAGTGTCAAACTTGCCAGTTGCATAGCTGTAAGTGTGCAACTTGACAGTTGTGCACTTGTAATTACCTTTGACTTCTCACTCCCACCTTCATTTAAGTTTTTCTGTTTTAATGATGTAGCAATCTTTTTCTGTTCAAGTTTCTTTGGTGGAGCTGAACTTTCAGAACTGGATGAGGAATCACTCTGTAAGAAATGGATGTAATGTTAGTATAACTTTTATTTATATTATTACCATTATCTGCATTTAATAGGGTATTTTACTCAAACCCGGGACCGGAAGTAAGAAGTAAAATGGAAGCATGAAATCGGAAACAGATGCTGGCTGCGGTCTGAGAAATTCACGATCGACTGATTGTTTATATTTTAGTTTACGATCAACATAACCACTTTTCTCTGCACGTCTCAGTTTTCTGCCCTATTGATATGGCCCGTTATTAAGATAGGCCGTGTGCCAGTCCTTAGATTTCGTTCAGTACCGGAAAATATCTGACATCTGGCTAGGTTATGTTCCTCTCCGACTACCTTTTTTCTGGTTTCAATTGAGTAATCATGTATGATCCGCCCTACTAGTTCAACATAATTCACTACAATTCTTCTTTTCATACTCGCGTAACACTCCGTACACATTTTACCTCTCAAAAGTGTACTTTTCAAAACAAAATACTCACAACATGTAGTGATCGCAAACTGACATATAAACATACAGTCGATCGTAAATTTCTCATACCGCGGTAGACCGCAGCCAGCATCTGTTTCCGATTTCATGCTTCCATTTTACTTCTTACTTCCGGTCCCGGGTTTGAGTAAAATACCCTATATTGAGAAAAACTTATTGTATTGGTAAAGTAATTGGATTGTACTTACTTTTTCTGATTTTGAACTTTCACTGTCACTTGAAGTGTCAGAAGAGTCATCACTATCCTCTGAACAGGATTTTGATGTTTTTGTCTGTATAATAAAAAAGAAGTTGTATCAGTTTACCTGGCAAAAAAATGGCTTAATGTATAATAATTTGTCAGGTAACCTTTTTTTGCTTTAGGAACCTCTTATTTTTGTTCTTTTTCGTTTTGATATCCTCACTTGTGTCTGATTCCAATGGTGAAATGTAATCAAGTTTACGTTTCTTGCTGGCCTGAAAAAAGAATTGGGGTTAGTACAAATTGAAAGTAATACTTAGTTGATTGTGCAATTGAGAATTAACCTTCTTTTTTAGAGTTGCTTTTTTCTTTTTTTTTATTTACTTCTGTATCATCAGAAGAATCTGAATCTGCAGTCGTACTCTCATTCAATTTGGTTTTTTTGTTGACCTAAAAAAGAAAGTAAACTTGGGTTGATAGGATTTTTGAGCATGCAACTTGGAAGTAAATTTGCAACAAAACACAACACTTATCAACCGTCATTTAATTGTAATTACCTTGGACTTTTCCTTATTTAAGTTCTTGTCTTTGGATGATGTTCTTTTTGCACCCCTTTTCTGTTTAAGTATTTTTGATGCAGATGAGTTTTGAAAATTGGCTGAGGAATCACTCTGTAACAAATATATGTAGTATTGTTATAAAATTATACTAAATCTATTGAAATTTTTTTTATGTAAAATTGAGGAGTACTTACTGATAAAGTTATTGGATCTTCAGGTATTGATTTACGATGGGTACTGAACAAATCATCATCAGAACTGACCTTTCCTTATTTAATTTTGGTCTGAGCGATGTTTGATGAATTGTAGCAATCATAATCAGATAATTGCATTTTATCCAGTAGTTTATCCTGTCAAGTATCGATTAACAATACAATATTCAGTAAATGAGTAAAAATCAAATATTATAAAAACTTACAGCATTAGGAATTAACGGCTTTGCTTTTCCTTTTCCTTTTCCTTTTTTCCTGTTAGTTAGCAGTGATTTTGATAATGGATTTTTGTAAGTATCTGAATCAGTCTGGAAAAATTAGGAATTTATTTAAAAAGGTTTAAGGAAATTATATATCTTACTGTTGGTAGTTGGTGAATGGTTGCATCTAGGTGAATCTATTCAAGTAGGTCTAACTGATATGGTTGGATACAAGTGGAGCCACTTATTTTTATTTTGTCATCATTCCAGCTATAACTATGAGGAAGTATTATTGAACTTTTGTTATGTGTTTTTGTAACTAATTACAATGGCTTTGAATTGTTCCACCTTGGGGCACGGAATAGAGGGTGGAGTATTTTGTCTCAAAAATGTGTCTATTGCATAAAAGAGCTTACCTACTGTGGAAGAGCAAGTGCCACCGTAGTGTATCCTTCAGCAACAAAGGTGATGCAGTTTCTTTAAAGCTGGCCAGCCGCTCAAAGAAAAGCAATAAATTCATCACTTTTTCCACCTTAATTGAACTGGCAGTAATTTTATCGATAAACTTTTAAACATTGACATATGGTTTTAATTAAATGTAATGCAAAATAGCTCGATACAAGTAGTGGCCCCACTTTCAACCAGTCAAAGCTGGTTAAACCTACTTCAAACAGGTTACACCTAGGTGCAACCAACCCCTCACTTTCAATAGTAACATTTAGATATCTAGTAACATATATATTATATAAGGTTTTGTAACTCACTGATGAATCAATGGATGTTTGTGTTGTCACTCTTTGACTAAGCTCAATGTCTAAGTCATCGTCTGATGACCTTTTTAGTGACAGACTGTCTAACTTGTCAAGGTAATTATTATCATTTGATTTGTCCATGCTGGTTATGATGTGGGGAATGTCCTGTAAAGATAAAAGCTTATAGTATGTTTTTAATGTATTTTATGCTTAATGTATTATGTTTACTTACGTTAGATCTAGCAGATGATGTGGATGGAGTGTTATTTTTATCCTCTGGTAAATTGCCGTCTGCTAGTTTTTTTGAAGTTTATCTTCTTAGCTCTAGTTTTCATAATTCTGTTGGTAAGAAAGAAAATTACTTGTTATTCAATATCAATAGGTAGTGTGGTAAAAAAAACTTATTTTACAGTTACATGCCTTTCTTATCCACAACGGATAGTGATGGCTAAAGAAAGAATTGTATGTGCCACATTTCAAATGTGTATTTGATAGTATCCAATCAATTCCAGTGTTGTTATGTGTTGTTGCCATTTTTTTGTTTTTGATTTCTAGGTGGCATTTCTGAATTGTATTATATATGAAACTGTTCTTCTTCAATTTCATATGATTTAGGTTGAAGTCTCCCACTATAATTAATTTCTTATTCAATGTAGTCTTTATACTGTTGAAAAATTTGTGCCATAGAGGAATGCATACTTTTGGTGATGCATAGATACCTATTATTGTCAAACTTTTTAGTTTTACAATTCCAATATCAATACTTCCTTTGGTATCTTTTATTTGGTATGCAGTACTTTCTGTAACTTCTTTTAATAATCTGTTCTTGATGCTTACCGAGATTCCTTTTGGTTTACGTATGTGACCACTGTTCGTTTTAGCTATTAGATGGAAGTTGTGCAAATTTATACTGTCCTTTGGTAAAGACCATGTTTCACCAAGAATTACAAGATCACTATTCATGAATACTTTATCATTTTTCACCAACATTTCATGCTTTGTAAGTGATTGTATGTTGTGGTATATTATTTGAAGTTTTCTACTCTTCGAGCATAAAAATGAATATTTAGGTACAATTTTTCTTTTCTTCCATGATCTGATCTCATGTGCAAGATGAGATTTCTTCTATAATGGTTTAGGAGTTGGAAATGATCCTATTATGTACAAACCATTTAAGGACGTAGCTCTTGAGCATGCTTCATACAGCAATTCTCTTGTCATTCTTCCCTTGATGTGAACTACTACTTTTTTCAAAGATTGTCCTTGACTCTTATGCACTGTAAAAGCATGAGAAAGTACAAGGGAAAGTGCTTTCTGTTAACTTTTAATTGTGAATTTTTCTTGGTCTGTATAGTAACAGTAATGGGTTCTACTGGTGTCCAATCACTGGGAATTTTCAGATTATTAATTTGTCTTTCAAATTTCTTTCTTAAGAGTGATCCAACTTTCTTATCATCAAATTGTATCCACAAACGTAAAGGTTTCTTGTCTCCACTTGCATTAGTTCCTTCATCAATTCTCATTAGTGTACCTGTAGCTCCATTGCACAATCCGTCTTCAGTATTGACATTGTAAGTCATCATATATTTTGCATTCAATTTTAAATACAAAGTTTTTGGTAAACCCATTGTTCTGTTTGTTGCTTTGTTATTCACTGTATGAAGAATTTGACGATGGGCAAGTTGTGATCCGTGGCCTCGTATCACATCAGATGCTTCACATTTCATTATTGTCCTTTTAATGAGGTTTTTTTTTAAATATTTGGTTGTTATAGTTGTCAACATCAGCATTTTTAGCAAATAGGTGAAATGCTTCTTTAAGATTTTTATCTCTTGGAACAGATTCAAAGTAACGTGATTTGAACAATTTTATATCTTGTTTATTTAATTTCCCTTTTGCTAGATGGTTTAATGCCGTTTGAAACTTGATGTCTTTTGTCTCATTATTTGTGTAAGTTCATACACTTTAAATTTAGGCCATAACTTTTCATTGAATATTTCTTGGTATGGATTTGTAGCTTCAGGGTAAAATAGTGCTCTTGCTGCAACTGGTCGTAGTTGGTGAAAACCTCCTACTGCAATTACCGATACTCCTCCAAATGGTGTTTTGGATTTGAACAAGTGACGTAATCGTTGATCAATCATGTCTAGTTGTACCTGCCCCACCATAGAAATTTCATCAATTATTAAGACTTTCAAGTCACGTAATTTAGCTGCTAATGTATTTGAAATACTTGGTGAGAGCTTATTTAACTTCGATTGATAAAGAGGTAACTTAAACAAGGAATGAATAGTTTGGCCTCCAATATTGAAACTTGCTTTACCAGTTGATGCAGAAAGTAAAATCTTGGGATTTTCAGGATCAGTATCAGTATCGGCATTAAAAAGACGATGCAAGGTTTGATATAATGTCTTAATCACTAGAGATTTTCCAACTCCTGCACCTCCAGTTAAAAAATGCAGTAGTTGATTTTGTGATTTTTCTAAAGAATCTGCAACGTGCATTACACAATTACGTTGTTCTTGATTTAGTTTCGTCAGTAATTCTTGCTACTCTTCGTATGGTAATACAGCTGGTGATGTGAAAGAAATTGGTGAATCATGATCTTCCTCAAATTCTCGTTGAATATCTGCAGAAATGAACTCATCATTTATTGAGAAATCATCAAAGTCAAAGGATGGTCTACCTCTTGCATCTTCCTCATCTTCATCATCACTACCATTTCTTTCCATAGCATGTTCCAATGCAGTAAAGAGTGCTTTGTCATCAAATGAACTGTATTTCTTTCTGATAAGTCGTATTTGATCTTTGTTCTTTCTGAAAAGGAATTCAAGATCTAAAACTATTACTTTAAAACAAGAACATAGATCACACAGAAAATACAATAGTCGTTTCAAAAATTTACGCCGCGTTACGTCCAGAGGGACTGTCTAGTATGATGTTTCTTTTTCCTCATTGCTGCTGCTGCTTTTCCCACTCCCGCTTCTCATTTCTTCCTCCCTCGTTCCCTTGCACGACCAGAGTGATGATTGCGCCGGCGGTATAATTAACTTGACAAATAATCGCGCCACCCAATTAATTTTTGGTGCGAGCGATATAGAAAGCTGCGTGCGCGCCGGCCTCTGGGCCTCGCCTCGTCAGGTGGGATTGAGCACGTATTCCCCCGGGGGTGGGGGCCGGGGGCGGTGGCCGGGGGCGGGGGCCGGGGCCGGGGGCGGGGGCCGGGGGCGGGGGCCGGGGCCGGGGCCGGGGGCCGGGCGCAGGGAGGGCACCTCTCAGCCGACAGGAGCCACTCTCCTCCTTTCTGCACGTCCTCTTGGTTTACGCCGACCACCCTTTGCGCAAACAGCCTGATACTACATTACGCGAGTCTTCAAAAACGCACCCCAACGCCCTCTGCTTTTACTCACCCCTTCCTCGACCCCTGCTCACCGTTAAAAATGTTGGAAGTGTCCGCGGAGTTTACATAGGACGGTGCCGTTCGTCCGGCGGGGGCGAGAGGAGCTGGCGGGCGAGGTGTCATCCTGACCGGGGCGGGGTGCGCGGGTGGAGGTGGGGGTGCGACTGCGACAGGCAGATGCTCGTTCCGCTACCCGGCCCTCCCCTCCCCCGGCTCTTGCTGCTGCTGGAATCTCAGGCGCGTGCTCGCCTCGGAAAATGGCCACTCCCGGGCGCCCGTGCCTGGGCATACTTCAACAGGAGGAGAGGTCAAGACAACGGGGTACAGGGAGGGGTGGGAGGCACATGGTTTAGGGCCGGGCTCGGCCTGGCGACAGCGCACCGCCACCGTGGCTGCGCACTTGTGTCGGCCTCCTGAAGGATAGGTCGTTCTCCACACACCGGCTGGCCTAGGCCTAACGCCCTCTTTGGCAGCAGTGGCGCCCACACGTTTTCCAATGTACCTGGGCAAAACCCTTTGTGTACCTACCTTTACAAGAGTTTTTAGGCGTTTTTCGATATCTTTTCTCCCTCTTTCTCCTTTCCCTTAGTTCTATCTTGTTCTCCCTATTTTCCTCTTCTTATTACCCCCTTTTCTGTTCCTGTGTAGGCTCAGAATGTACCTGGACACGAGCCCTCTAGAGAATCATATGGGCGCCACTGTTTGGCAGGCGGCACCGAGGGGTCCGCAACTTAGGTTTAAGCGCGTACACCGGCCGCCCGGAAAACTGGGAAGACCGGGAAGACCACCAGGAAGACCAAAGAAAACCGAAGAAGACCAATAAAATAGTGGGCCACAAATGGTAAGGGAAAACCGAAAAATATTAGGGAAGACCGGTAAACTTGAGGGAAGACCGAGAAATTCTAAGGAAGACCGGAAAACTTGAGGGAAAACCGAGAAATTTTAAGGAAGTCTGGAAAACGTTACGACGAGAATTCGACAAATCTATGGCTGGCTACACGCTTAGCACTAGAGAGCAAGCAGACGCCGCTTACCTAAGTATTCACTTTGGCCGAGTGGTACGGTGCTCGACAGTCATCCGACGAGGCAGCGGTTCGAGCCCCGCTGCTTCGCTGAGGATGGCTGCCAAGTTTTTCTCGAGCTAGCCACAGGTTTGTCGTACATTGGTCGTTTTCTTGTCGTTAATATGTACACGTTTACGTACATAAAAACGACAAATCTACAACAATTTTACAACCATAGCTCGTGCGATAAATTTGTCGTACTTTTGACGTAAAATTTGTCGTACTTTAGAGTAAAATTGTCGTCCAGAAAACGACATATCTACGACAATTTTACCGAGTTCAGTTCTACCCGGGGTGGCACCCGAACTTTTAACTCCACTCTTGACCGGCGCTCGCTGTAGGCCGTCCTTGCCGGCTTCTATATCCTCTCCAGTAGCAAGCGAAGTGCGAGTACTTATTGGCCCTGCCGCCCACCCGAAGGGTCATCGGGTAAAACTCTTTAATAAGGTCGATTCTTGACAGGTCGAGTTCAAAACCGCAAGATGTGTAGGGTCTCGAACGCGACCAGTATCGAGCGTCGCGATTATCTCGGGGAGCTGTTCTCTTATGTCCCGCCATAGGTGGACGTGGGCGGGCGCGTGGAGCACTGCGGAGCACCCTCGGGAGGCTGCAGGCGGCAGCAGGCGGCGGCGCCACGAGCACCACACAACCACCACCAGGAGGGCGGGCAGCTTGTCTTTGTCCGCGCCGCGGCCCTCCCCGCCCCGCCGCGCCGCGCGGACGGGTCGCCGTTATCGTAACGCGGAGGAGCCTCTATAAAACGCGTTAGAGCGCCGTCACGCCGTTTATAGTGGCGGCGGTGCGGTGGTGTGTACAACGCACACGTTGCGCGGGGCGGACCTGGCCCTGGCCTGCTGGGCGGCGCGAAGATCCCCGGCCATCCTGGGCCTGGGCCTGGGCGGCGCGGTGAGCGGCCGCTGGCGTGAGCTTCGCCACGCGCCCCGCCCCGCCCCGCCCTGCTCCGGCCCGCCCCCGAGACGCACGTGGCCACCGCGCCCCAAAGCCCACGTATGGTCAGCCGTTAGGGCGTTGCGATGGTATGGCGTCACGCTGGTTCCAATACCGACTTGTGATTTTTTTTACCCCCTTCTCCCCCATCTATCCCTCCGTCGCTCCCATCCTCTCTCCATCCAGCCCTCCCCGCCTCCCCTCCCCTCCTCCCCCCCCCCACTATCCCTACCCTCCTCTACCGTCGCACTCGCGGTCCCATAATCGCACCGTTTGCCCGCCCCAACACTCGGCCAGGGACTTCCCCCACGAGCAGCCGCACATGATAAAGTCGGAATGGGGCCCCGTCGGTGGTCGTCCTGCACGGCTGGACCGGGGCGGGGCGTGGCGGGGCGTGGCGGGGCGTGGCGGGGGCAGGTTTGAGGCCAAGCAGGGAGCAGTCGGGGAGCCTGGCGCCATCATCTTGGACACGCCTTCTGATCCCGTGTGCAATCTTAAAATGGTTAACAAAAGTAGGCAAATGCATGGTGTGTTGTAGACCCCTTCTAACTCCAATCCAATAACAGAGCGCGCTTTGGTCGTTCGCAGCTAGGAGTCGACAAACTTTGCATTTTGCCCGAGGGGTCCTCCACTCCTCATTTGGAAGAACACCGCGGATTGCAGAGATTTTCGGATTGCTAGTCTCAAGTTTGGGATTCTTTAGCATCAAACACCTGGAAGTAGGCAAAGTTCTCTACCTTGCTCCTGTATGTAGGCAAAAATCATGACTTCGTTGATGCATTTTTAACGATTGCCATCGGATTGCTGTCGGATTGCCGGGGTGAGGTATACCGGATTGCCAGAGTGGAGGCCCCCTCGTGAAGAACTTCGACTTAATTCCGAGTGCTATCCGCGTGAAATTTGGCTTATCTCCGGCTGTACTACGAGTTTTCACTGAGGTACTCCGATCGACTCCAGCTGTACTCCGTGTTCTCCATTCCCCGTATTCATTAAATATGCAGATTCTCGACCTCTTAGTTCTCGCCTCCCGCCACCCAAGGAAGCCTTCTGCTCCCGCTGTGCTACGCCCCGTCTTTACCTTTAGCCGCCCCCTCCTCTCCCCCATCTTTTTTCTCATTTCCTTCTCTCTGCATCGCCGCTTCGGTTTGGGGTTTGCCTTTTCTTTTTGTTATCTAGACAATTTTTTTTTCGCGTGCTGTACCCGCGTCTGCAGCGCAGCGGAGGACTAGGAGGGGGAAGGGGGGAGAAAGGAGCTCCGAAAACACCAGACGGCCGTCTTAAACGCTGCGCGGCGCACAGACGATGCGGTCCCCGGGACCACGCGGGCCGCGCTGGGCAGATAAGCAGACAGAGCTTGCCTCAACTTAGTGGGCGAGTAGGGGACGCGGGCGGAGGGGGGGGGGGGGGTAGAGTCTCCTCCGCAGTGTTTTGTCTCGCCACTGTTTTGTTTTTGCGAGTGTACTGCTCACTTCTTGGCCGCATGGCGGCGGCGGACTGGGGTTGGGTGGGATCCACACTGTTATAAATACTACGGTAAATGCCTGCGGACGGTACGGTACGCGCCGTCAATTTGTGACGTGGTCTTGGACCGTAAGTTTTGACCATCTACGGTGCACTCCCTAGCCTGCAAATAAGTTGGGGAAGTTCAATGGAGCACATTCCACCCGTAAGGATACGTTACGGTCTGACCGCACATGAAAACTACGGTACGTACTGTAACCGTAACTGTACCGTAACTCCTCACAGTAGTTTTAACAGTGCACCCTCCGGTCCACCGCCCTCCCCTCACCCTCATGGGCTTCATGACGTGGAACCGAGCGGGGAATGCCGTGTGCGCGCGCGTTTGCCATGGCCGCTCCCCCCCCCCCCCCTCTCAAGCGCGTGTCGTCTTAATTTCGTAGCCCCCTGCTCCCCCCTACCCCCTGTCCACCCCACCGCCCTCACGCTCTCCATCACTGGGAGCACACGCTATACCAGCCTCCCTCTTCCTCCTCGACGTCGTTCTCACCCTGGTCCTCGTCGGTCCTCGTATTCCTGCTGTCGGCGTGTTCTCGTGAAGCACGACAGTCATATTTCAGACAGTTTCCGCGGAGTCGTATAAACGACACCATGCGTGGGCTTTCTCTCACCGAATTCCGGTCACTGGGGAAGCTGAGGCAAGGAGACAGGACGAGACGCGGGACGCGACGAGGTCGCTCCTCTGGCGCCGCTGCTTCTCGAAATCACGAAGCAGCTGGCAGCAGCACGGTGATTCCAAATTTCGTTTGTGGCGCCCTCTCTCTTGCCCTTTATGGCCGTGCCCCATGAGTGCGACAAGGATAGGGCCTTAGGGAGGGCATGTATGGAGTGCCGACCTTTGACTTCTTTCGGCTCTAGAGCCAATAATAATTAACGTACATGACTTTTTAAGTGCTCTCGTACCTCGGAAAGCATCAAGGAAGAACGGTTTGTCATTATTCTCCTAATTAAATAACTTCAAACGGCTGTAAAACCGAAAGTCCATAGAAGTCAGATGTCTTTGGAAGATTGAAGAGAGAGAGAGAGAGAGAGAGAGAGAGAGAGAGAGAGGGAGATAGTTTCTGAACTTCTTCCGGGTGTAGCTTCAAGCTGGGGCAACTTCTAAGGTTCTGTTTTTTTTATATTTTTTAATTTTATTTTATGGACTCAGAAATCGAAGATAAACGGTTTGAAATCGTTTCGGCTGAATTCGATAGGTTTCACGTAGGGGTGTGCGAATCGTTCGATATCGAATCGAATCGAATCGAATCGGCCAGATTCGAATTCGACCGAATTCGAATTTGACTGATTCGATGTCGAATAATTCGAAATTTCGAATCGGGTAAGTTCGAAGACGAATCGCCTCGGGGTCCAAGTAGGGCACACGGAAGCCGTCGGTCGCAGCCAGACTTAATTCTAGCTTTTAACATGACTCAATACGCAATTGTTACTGTATTTATAGAGCAGCGTAAAGCTAATTGTTGTTATTAGGTAAACAAAAGGATTTTTCCCCCGATTCGATTCGGACTCGAAATGGAGCCGATTCGATTCGATTCGAAAGAAATTTTTAGGATTCGATTCGATTCGAAAGAAATTTTTGAAATTCGATTCGATTCGATTCGAACACAAAAACCCCGATTCGCACACCTCTAGTTTCACGTGGTCGTCTAGTGATTTGGCGGTTTTGTCTCTATCTAGAAAACGCCAGACACCTCCTCAGCCCCACACTGTTAAAACCTTGCGAAGAAATGCTTCGCATTACGAAGAAAATCGTTCGTAAGCTGCGAAGCATTTTGGCTGTTTTGTATTGCGAAGCATTTTCTTCGTAGTGTGCGAAGAAATTTCTTCGCAAGGCGGGGCTTGCGGAGAAAATACTTCGTATTGCGAAGCCTTAAGAAGCAGCCAAATTCTTCGCAACGTTGCGAAGAAGTTTCTTCGTAAGAATTTTACTGTGCAGCCCATTGCACCACCAAGTCGGTGCTCCAGTTACATAGCCCTCCTCCAAGATAGGGCAACGAAACCGGTGTGCGCGCGGAACGAGGGGGAAACAACTCTAAAAATGTTATTTGTGCACCACGTAATTAAGGAAAATTCAGAAAAATTCCGTAAATTTCAGAAATATTCAGATTTTTTTTTACAAAATGTGTGTTAAAATTCAAGCGAAAGTTCAGAAAAATGCAATAAAAACACAAAAAAAAAATCACAAAAATGCACCAAATGTGTTCACCAAAATTCAGAGATGTGTTCCCATCGCTACATGTCCTGTAGTAGGCAGGCGGGCCGTGCCGCGCGGGTTGAATGGGGCCGCGCGTGCGGCCGGGCCTGGAGGATGCGATGCGTTTGTGCGGGCGGGGGCCGGGGCCGGGCGGGGGAGGGGAGGGGAGGGGGCGTGTGGGACAGAGACAGGTGGTTGTTCGTGGCCCGCTGGTTCTGACAGCTCCGCGGCCCTGCAGGGCCCTGGCCGCGCTGTGCGGCGGTATTGTTTGCGTACAGAGGCGCAGCGCGCGGCGTAGCGGAGGCGGAGGCGAGGCGGAGGCGAGGCGGAGGCGAGCAGGCGCCCGCCCCGCCACGGAGATGTAGGTCTGAATTACGTAGCCAGCGGGGGGAAATCACAGGGTGTTGGCGGGGCGGGGCGGGGCGGGGCGGGGCGGGGCGGGGCGGGGCACAGCCGGGGCGCGGCAGAGCCGGTGCAAGGCATTATTGCGTAGGAGCAGCTTCGCTGCCGGAGCGGGCTGTCTGTCTCGCAATGGGTGGGAGCAGAAGCGTGGCGTGGCGGGGCGTGGCGGGGCGCAGGCGCGCGGGCGCGGAGGAGGACGTCGAGCAAAAGGTACCCTGCCCTGCCTGACAGCCGGGAACATTGTTCCGCGCGGAGAAGAGGCGGAGCGGGTCGGAGGAGCATTGCGCGGGCGGGTCTTTTGTGGAGCGGGGAATCGGAGCAGACGGTTTCTGTGAAGGAAGCTCTCCTCCGACCGCGGTGTGTGTGTCTGTGTGTGTGCCGCGGCAGTCCAAACGGTGATGGTGAATGTGTATTTAGCAGTGGAAACTACAGATGTCTATAATAAGGATGTATATTGTCCGCGACCTAATTTTGTCCGGACCTGGTGACATATCTGCAAACATACTGCGCGTGCAGCCTTGTCACTGCTAGGGGCCCCCCGCCTCCCTGTCTCCACTCTGCCTCAGTGTCGCCAGAAAGATAGGCAAAAATCCCGCTCAATGCATCTGAGCGTTACGGGACTGTATCTCCGCCTGCCCACTGCTAGGCAACATCTGTGCACGAGTGCAGGGGAGTCGCCTAGCAGGTAGGCGGAGATACAGTCCCGTTACGCACAGGTGTATTGGGCGGGATTTTTGCCTAACTTTCTGGCAACACTGCTCTGCCTGCGTGTGTTCGTGTTCTAGACCGCTTTTAGTTTACCTCCTCCGCACCGTGGCCGCGACGCTGCATCGGAATGCCTACATCACAGCTCCCTGGCAGCAGCGAGGAGTTATTTACTCAAAAACAACCAGTGTACACCCTAAAACAAAATCAGTAAAATTTCAAGACAAAAAAGCAACAAAAATATTTTTAAAAGTCAGAAAAAATTAAGAAAAATCAGTAAAAAAATCAGTAAAACTCATTAAAAATTAGTAACAATAAGAAAAAGTCAGTAAAGGAAAATCACGAAAAACCAGAAAAATCAGAAAAATCGGTGTACACGCTTAAATTTCTAGTGAAGGACTCCTCGGGCAGCAGCAGCAGCACTTCCCTGGCGAGGTCACGGCGCGTCCTGGGCCCGGGGCGGGGGCCGGCGGGTCGCGCCACTAGCGCCGTGTTCGCTCTGCCCGCAGCCGGCCGGGCAGGGCAGGGCAGGGCCGGTCGGGTATTGAGTGCTTTATTGTGGGCCGCGCCGCGCCCTCTAAGTGCATAGGCTTGTAGGGCGGTGCGGCGTGCGGAGGTCAGTGCGTGAGGCCGGGCCGCGGGGCGGGGCGGGGCGGGGCGGGGCGGGGCGGGGCGGAGTCCTACCGGGGGCTGGGCTCGTGGTCAGCCCGTGTGGGGCCCCTCCCGCCCCTCCGCAGCCTCCTCGACTCCTCCTCTCTTGTCCGGAGACAAAGACCTCCTCCTCTCCTCCCCACACAGGAAGATATAAATCCTTTTGTTTGCTTCTGTCTTTGTCTCCCGCAAGAATACAATCCCCTTCTTTGTCGTTCGTACCGCAGCAAGCGAGAGGGAGAGAGAGGAAGAGAGGAGGGGAATAAAGAGAGAGGGAGTCTGACCGCTGGCGGGCGGCGGCGGCAGGGTCGAGTAAGCGGGAGTGAGGGAGATGGAGGATGTGGCTAGCCAGTCCGGAACCCGTTATCGCCATCTCTCGAGTCTCAGCGAAGACATTTCAACAGTCTCAAAAGCTTTCCTCTCTCCCGGGCGGGGCTGCCCCGCCGCCCCGCACAGCCGCGCCGGCCCGGGTCTTTGTGAGTCGCATCCTGGCCGGCATCCTGGCGGCCGCGGCCCCTCTAAAAGACGCCCCCCTCGCTCTTTCTCTGACCCCACCCGGGGCCCTCTTTGCTAGTTGGCTACGTGGGGCCCGGGGCGTGCGGCGGCTCTGTCGCCTCGCCGGCCACGCCGCTGCTGCCGTAGCGGGTGTTGCAGGTGCAGGGCGACCTACCCCGGTAGGCAAACCCGCATACTTCTACTTGTTCTCTGAGAAACCCAGTACCGCCCAACTGTAGCGCTTCGACCCCGCGACGCCCGGCCCTACCAAGCTCAACGCCCCCCCCCCCCAAAAAAAAAAGACGTGAACAATTAGCACTATGGCAAAAAGACTTCAAAACAGTGGAAACATAAAAAGCAGGGTAGCGAAGGAGGTTTTTTTAGTTCTTTTTTATTTGTTGTTGTTGCCTGTGGGGCTGTGAGATGGCGGTGTGTGTGACAGCAAGTCACTTCTGCGACACTGAGGTCCCATGTAATAGTTTGGATAGATATGTGCGGTAAATAAAAGTGCGAGCGGCTCTAGTCCTGGTCGTCGTGCGGAGCTCGGTCCAGCCGGCCCTCGGCGGCGTCCTGGCGCGCTAGCCACTCGTCGAAGTCGTGCAGGCCCTGGCCCGAGGCGCCGAGGCGCCGGAGCTGCGTGAGGTACCGGCCAGCCGCCTCGAGCCGCTTCACCTGGGTGACAGAAACGCCGCCCTCGCGAAACCGCTGTGGGAACCCCAGTGCGCACTTGGATCTCTAGACTACGACCATCGCAAACTTTTAAAATGATAAGGAGCAGGGGGCGAACGCACCTGTTTATTTAAAAACCGAGTGGCGATGAAATCGCAGGTGACTGGGTCCCCCGTACCGCTGGCGAGCTCGTGAAGGTCCAAGAGGTTCTGAACGTGATGTACAGAGAAAGTTTCTTTCAGCTCAATGCCGTTTTATTATCATTTTTTTTCCTGGAGACTTCGAAACGCGCGTTTGAGAGAGAAGTCGAAAATCCCCAAAACTCTGGTCTACTCTTCCTGCTGCTGGAGCTATTGGTCCCTGATGGGTTCGGCAGCGGCGGCGCGCGCCGGGTCCGGGCCGGGGGCGGGGGCGGGGGCGGGGCCGGGGCCGGGGCCGGGGCCGGGGGCGGGCACCTCGGTCAGGCAGCGCTGCAGCTCCAGGGACGCGGTGAGCGCCTGCTCGGGCTCGGCGGCCGCGGGGGGCTGCTGGTGCGGGTGCGGGGCCGCGGGCTGCGGGGCCGCCACCTCCGACAGACACACGCCGGCGCCGCGGCTCGTCTGGTAGGCGGCGAGGCGCAGGGCGTCGCGGTGCTCCCGCCGCGACATGGACCAGCAGTGCGACTCCAGCCCGCGCAGCGCCACCGTCGGCAGCGCGAAGAAGGACGCCTGGGGGCGGCCAACTCATGTATTTCTCTGTACACTTGCCTTGTATTTCCTGTATTTCTAATGTAATTTTTCGGTATTTTTCTCGTGTTTTTGTTGAGTATTTCTATGTATTTATGTGTATTGTAGAGTATTTCCTTGTATTTTTAGTGTCCCTAACAAAAATCGAAGTCCCAATATTGTCCCAAAGGCGAAATCCCTCGGAAGGTCCAAAGGCAGAAGTCCGTGGAGGTCCCAAAAGCGGTCATTTGGGGGAGTTGGGATTTGGTAGCTACCACTTGCCAAAAGTCCTTGCGAGGTCCCTCTGAGGTCTCTGCGTTACTACAGCTGAATCCTACACTCTAAATGGGAAAGGACAATATTGTATCCAGCCTAGTTGTGCCCTTGTGCACATCTAGACAAGATGTAAATTTGTTTCCAATTTAGGGACAATTTAGCCTATTTTGTCCCTAGATTGGAAACAAATTTATATCTTCTCTAGATGTGCACAAGGGCACAACTTGGCTGGATACAATTTTGTCCTTTCCCATTTAGAGTGTAGTCGCATAGCTGTCTGGCGGTTTTAAAGCACCGTTCATGGATGTAACATGCATGAAGCATACATATATACAATACAGTATATTGTTTCTGAACATCTGAAATCCATGTGACATGTTAAAAACGACCTAGGAGTCCTCCTTTACTACTTTTTCGATTTGGTCAAAAACGCATCGCGATCGCAAATGGAACTTCGGAGGGATTTCGGGGGGCAGGGACTTCAGAGGGATTTGAGCTAGTGCCAAATCCCCTCCAAGTCCCTTGAAAGGTAGAGGGACAAATTTGGTACTTCAAAGGGACACTTTTGGGATTTCAACTTCTGTTAGGGACGTATTTCTAGAAATACACAGGTATTTCTGCGTACACGTTTTTTACGAGTTGGCCGCCTCTCGGACAAACGAAACGAATTAAATACACGGAAAAAAAAAGTTGAGTTGTGCAAACTAACGTTTGAGTTGGTTTTGGCCTTACCAACACTTTTTTGCTGTGACAATCAAAACTCACTTGTGAGAACGCATGTTTGGATTGTCGTTGCAAAAATTTAGTTGCCACGGCGAAAAGCGCCTTGCCACAGCGAAGCGGTTCGTTGGCCTTGACGGAATGGCCCTATGGTCCATTTTTCCCGAACTAACGAACCGCGTTTCGCTGCGGCAAGGCGCATTTCGCTGAGCCAACTAAATTTTAGCTGTGACCATCCAAACATGCGTTCTCACAACTGAGTTTTGGTTGTGACAACGAAAACGTGTTGAAAAAAAAAAAAACCTCAAACGTTCGTTCGCACAATTAACCATTTTTCCCCGTGTAGAATCTTAATAATAATCATGGATGACACTGTATGGATGACGCTGACGTCCGAGAGGGAAACAACTCTGAAATTTTTGTACGCCCCATAATTCAGAAAAATTCAGGAAAAATAAAAATAAAACATGTTTTTAAATCAGCAAAAAATCAGGAAAATTCACAGAAATTCGCAAAAAATTACGAAGATTAAACAAAATTTTCAGTAAAATTCATGTCAAAATTCACAAAATTTGTACGCCAAGATTCGGGGTTCTCCCCCCTTTAAAAAACTGCTTTAAATTGTATAACGTTTCCGTGATATATTTTCCTTTTTCAATAAATAATTTTGCCCCAACCCACCATGGCCAGGTAGGCGTAGCTGGCGCTCAGCTCCGAGTTGATCTGCCTGTTGACGGCCTCCTCGACCTGGCGGGGGTACTGCAGGCGAGTAGGGTTGTCGCCGCGGACGTCAACCGAGGCGTGGCGGATCGGGGCCGCCTGCGCTAGAAGTTGGCTAGAGCGGAGAGGTCTAGTGGTGGTTGTGGTGGTAATCATGTTTCCTATTTCCAGGACACTTACCGCGCGGCCGCGAGATACAGCTGTCAGGAAGTGTTGAGGTGAGCAGCGTGGCCCGAGGCCTGGGGTGGGGAAAGAAAAGAAAAGACTTGGTGTTTCTCATGTTTTTTTTTCCTCTGCTGCTTCCCCGGTGTCTCCAATTATTCTTCAAGGCCACCGCCACCCTATACCCCACCCCATCCTGCTTTCCGATAGACGGCTATTTGACAGCAAACAAAACAAAGTGCTGATCAATTTTGCCGATTGCCCCTCCACCCCACCCCCCTCTTTTTCTCATTTCTTCTGTTCTGATGAGGACAGTGAGTTTTTATTTAACGTTGCATTAATCAAAGACTCCTCCCTCTGCCACTGCCACCCAACCACACGTTTAATTTATACCGAGAAGGTAGCCCAGCCCCCGTGTACGGTTCTCAGCAATATCGTATTGGTTACGTGTTCGAGCTTCAAAGTAGAGAGAAAAGAGAACGGCCAGGTTCCTTGGGACCTCACGCGCACCGTCCCGCGGGGGTGTTTCCAACACGTACGAAGAGCGCGGGCTTCAGCGGGGCGGGGCGGGGCGGGGCGGGGCGGGGCGGGGCGGGGCGGGGTGGCTTGGTGTTCGACCCCCTCTCCCTCACGGCTGGCGGCTGGCAGTCAAACTCGCGCGGCGTCTGAAGCGGCGGCGGCACTAAGCTGACATGCCCGCCCCGCCCCGCCCTGCCCCGCCCTACCGAGCACGCTATGCTGCCCCCTGGGAGCGCGCGCGATGGAATGGTTTCGCGGAGGACAGGCAGGCAGCCAGGCAGGCTGGCAGGCAGGAAACGGCGCGGTGGTTCTGTACGAATGCAATTCAACGTCGCTCGCGCGCCATGGCGTGCGAAAAGAAAAAGAAAATACATAACAAGGAGAGTAAGAACAAGAGAACACTGGGGGGCGCTATGAGCCGCAGAGCGCCGCGGTGTGAGTAGAGCGTGACGACACGCCACTCATAGCACCGCCCCGCCCCGCCCCGCCCCGCCCCGCCCCGCCCCGCTCCGCCCCGCCCCGCCCCACCCCGCGCCACCTGTTGTTGTAATACACACAGCGTGCCGTGCGGGGCAGGCGAACGGAAATTACACCGCGTCGGAAAACATCTCCCGCGACGCGCGGCGGCAAAATTTTTCTCGTCGTGGGTAAGGTGGGGGTGGGAGGTAAGGGGTGGCCGTGGCATCGGAAGCCATAGAGCTGGATGAGAAATAAAGAGAGCAGCGCGACGGCGAGCCCAATCGCTCTCTATCTGCCCGGGGTAAAATTCCCATGGCTTCTCCTATAGGCACTGCTCTCCCATAGGCACCCATAGGGATGCCCATAGGGTCTGTTACCATGTAATTATGGCCCATCGGAACCCATGAGACTTTTCCTATGGGAATGGTCTTCCATGGGAACAATGCATACCCATACGAAAAGTGTGCCCATAGGCATTTTCTTCCTATGGGTACTTTCCTATGGGTACTTTCCCATGGGCGTTTTTTGGTATTTGAACCCACGACCTTTGTGATATGAGTTTGTCACTTAGCCAACTCCGCTACCTAGACATCTATGTTATATATGACCCGGGTTCCTATCTAAGTAAAGCCCATTGGAAACCTCTTCCTATGGACATGTTCCTATGGGAATGGTGGGCTTCCCATGGGAGTTACTACCCATGGGCAAGTTCCTATGGGAATAGTGTGCTTCCCATGGGAGTTACTACCCATGGGCACATTGCCCATAGGAAAAAGCCCGCCTACAGGCTGATTATACCCATGGGCATGATATCCCCATGAGGAGGCTATAGGAACTGCCTATGGGCATGATGTCCCCATGATGTGGCTATGGGTACTGTCCATAGGTTTGAGCTCTGCCAATGGGAAGAGGGCTCCTGCCCATGGGAGGAGAGCTTCGATCCCTATGGGCACCATGGGAATTTTACCCCGGGTGTCTCTGTCTCACCTGTGGGGAGAGTGAGCGCCCGCCCCCACGCACATCTCATCTCATGGCGCTTCGGCTCGACTCGGCTGGCTCGGTACACGCCACTTTTTTCACCCCTCCTTTGCAGAGTTTTCTTTTTCTTTTTTTTTCTGCTTCCAACGTTTCTCCCCCACCTCTTGTAGCACCGACACGGCCGACTACTGCTCCTCGCCTCTCGCCTGGCCCCGCTCGCCTCGGAACTGGGGAAACCAGACGTCGTATTATTGAGAGGCTCTATCGCCTACCCCCGCCCCACCCCGCCCCACCCCGCCCCACCCCGCCCCACCCCGCCCTGCCCCGCCCCCACCCCGCCCCACCCCGCCCCACCCCGCCCCACCCCGCCCCACCCCCGCCCCACCCCCGCCCCACCCCGCCCCACCCCGCCCCACCCCGCCCCACCCCGCCCCACCCCGCCCCACCCCGCCCCCACCCCGCTCCCACCCCGCCCCCACCCCGCCCCCACCCCGCCCCACCCCGCCCCCACCTCGCGTTACCGTTGCTGTGCCGCTACCGCCGCCGCCGGCGTTCCGTTGCGGTGACGCTGGTGTGTGTGTGTGTGTGTGTGTGTCTGTCTGTGTGTGTATGTGTGTGTGCGCGCGCAGTGCAGCCGGTATTGAAGCGGGGAGAAGAGGTTTCCAGCGAGAAAATGAATGCCTCTACCGTTTGCTGTATTATTGGCGCATTGTTTCATCGACGTTCAGAATTTCTAGCGTGACATGGCCGGACAGATCCATAAAATGTAGCGGAAAACGAACTGGTAAACAAATATACAAAATAACCGTGTCCTTTTCCATATCAACGAAATTCGATAAGAAAAAGGATTATTCCTGGGGCTAATTTTCTGTTTTAAGGCAAAGAAAAAGAGAATATGTTATAGGTCCACGCTGATCAGCACCCGCTCCGCTATCTCCCTGTGCCGTTAATTCGCCGCAGGTTTCTCCTCCCTTAATTTTTCTGACCTCTACACGCTGGAAAAATCGTGTGAAAAAAGGGGAGGAGTATATATAAATATATATATAGAGAGAGGGGGGGGGGAGAGGAAGGGGCGCCGCCGAGGTGATTTGTGCGCGCGCTTCGGACCCCCAAACAGAAACAATCACGCCCAGCCCAGCAGCAGCAGCCGGCCCCTGGCGGGCCCGGGCGCCGCCCCGCTCTGCGGGAGGTGGACCCGTTATTGGCGCGTTGCGGAGCGGGGTGCGGGATGCGGCGGCCCCGCTGCAGGTGGCCCCGCCGGCGCCCCCGCCTCGTCATGCTGGCCCTGGCCATGTGCCCCCCCTCCCCCCCCCCTCCAAGCCACGCGCGCCACAACCCTTAAGTACGTAATGCAGCGCTCTTTCGATAGAAAGAGCGCGGACGCGGCGTTGGCGGTGTGCTGCACTGTTAAAAATACCGTAGGGAATTACGGTATGCCTACGGTCCGCACCGTAGTTTTCGTGTACGGTCAGACCGTAACGTATCCTTACGGTAAGAACTGTACTTCATTGTGGATGGAATGTGCTCCATTGAACTTCCCCAACATATTTGCAGGCTACAGTGTGTACCGTAAGATTCAGACCGTAGTCAAAAATTACGGTCCGGGACCAGGTAACAAATTTACGGTGCGTACCGTAGGGATTTACCGTGGTATTTTCCAACAGTGTGCTGCTGCGGCGGCGTTTCGCGGGACGATCGAAGTTTGTGAGTTTCCGCGCGAATAAGCTTCCGCGCAAAAGCCTTTTGTGGAATGTAAGAGGGTTTGCAGTGCGAGACGGATGACGGCGCTTTATTCCGCAGAGTGCATTCGGACAGTTACTGCAGTCCACGTTACACACGTCCAGGCGTGCGCTGGCGGGCACGCTGCCCGGGAGCAATTGCCCTGCCCGCCACGCCCCGCCCCGCCACGCCCCGCCCCGCCCCGCCCCGCACTGCCCCGCCCCGCCCGTCCCCGTAATACTCATGTCGCCTGTGATGTCCAGGCGCTGGCTCCGGTCCGATCCGGACTCGCCCGACCCGACTCCTGCGGAGCTCAGCGCAGCGAGTGTTGTCCCACCGTAATTACACGTAGCGACGCAATCGATCGATCACGTATACCAGACCGTCGTCCCTCCCCTCCCCTCCCCTCCCCTCCCCTCCCCTCCCCTCCCCTCCCCTCCCCTCCCCTCCCCTCCCCTCCCCTCCCCTCCCCTCCCCGTCCCGCTCGCCTCTCGCCTCCCCCAGGGGATGCTCTCGTGTGCCCAAGCTCAGCAGTAACTCACGCGGGCGCACCTCAAAAATGTCGTCGTTGTGTAAACATGCCGTCGGGTAGCTCAGGGGTAGATCAGGGCGTAGTGTGGCTTGATTGAGCGATGCTGTGTGACACCATGCGACACTCCCCAGCCCCGCCCCCCGGCCCTCCCTGCCCCGCCCGAGGGGGAAACAAATCGGAATTTTGGTGTACACATTTTGTGATTGTTTTTTAACTTGTAGATTTTTTGCGAGGGGGTATGCACTCGCGTAATAGTCGGGTCACTCTATCCTTAGTAAAGGCGTAACAGTATGCGTAATAGACGTGTAATAGACGCGTAATAGACGCATAATAGTAGCGTAATAGCCAAAATTTTCCTTGTGTTTCTGTTTTGGGCTGTTTTGCCTGTTTTTGGCTCAATCTGTACAATTTCGGAACGAAATACGCGTAATAGTCGGTTCACAGATTTTGTTAGTGAATACCCCCTCGAATTTTCGCTTACATTTTATATCTTTTTCTGTGAATTTTCCTAATTTTTCTGAGTTAGTTTAGAATTTTTCTGAAATTTGTTGAAATTAGTTGAATTTTTCTGAGTTACGAGCTGAACAAAATAATCAGAGTTGTTTCCCCCTCGGTCCCGCTCCCCCTCGCCCGGGCGCCCAGCCACCGCGCTGTCTGGGTCATTAAACTGCATACTTCGAAGTTTCCAGCAAATAGTGCTGTACAGACGTGTGGAGTGCAGTAAATAGTGTTACATGCCCTTGTAGTGCACACGATTTCCTGAATAGTGAATACCTTGACATGTACACACGGAACTCCAGTGTTATTCTTCTATCGTGTACATGTGTAGTGTACAAGTACGGCACTTCATCACGGGACAATTTCCTTATCCCTGTGCCTAAGACAAAGTCCAATAGGTGACGCGTTGACATTTTCTCGTGCGCCTCTGGGAGTTTGCATTTGCATTACTGTCCCGGCTTGTGATGTGTCGACTGCCCCCTCCCGCTGGCCATAGGCCCTATCCCGGTCACTCCACCACCGCTCCCCGTTGCAACCGAACGTGCTAAATAATTCCCTGGCAAACTTGATTGCCCAGTTGGCAACGCTGTCCCGTCCACCCGGATGTAGCTCGATGCCGGAGGGTTCTCTCACCTCCCTCCAGGCGTGTCCCCCCTTACCAGGGCCTGCTGCTGATGAAGCTCTCACCGCACACAACGTCATAGACATGCTCTTCAGATCGAATTTCAAAGAAAAACCCCACGGTATTATCAATCAAAAATAATTTTGGAAAAACTTTGACAGTACTCTGAAAAACCAAGTGTGTTCTATGGAATTCATTATTTACTGCATACATAGAAGTAGTCAGCATATAATGTGTACATGACCATGGCATGAATGCAGTAGAGTGATTCCATGTCAAAGGTACACTGAAAAAAAAAGTTGTCTCCGAAATCGACCATTTTTTTTTGTCGGCTCTCCTATGGTACAAGACTCTACCCTGTAAATGGCAGCTCTCTAGGTGCACCCAGTCTGGAGATATAAAATACTACCATTTTGGTACTATGTAGAAATGAGCTGTAGGTAAAAGTAGGGAAGGAGTCATGGTAGCGACTTTCCACTTGGTATGCAGCTTGTTAGGAGTCAGTAGATGAAAAAAAAATTTTTTTGAAAAAGATTTTTTTTTAATTTTTTTTTGTTGATTTTTTGAAGTGTACTTTTGGAAATATCTCAAATGATGTCATAAAACTTTTCGACGCAAAAAATACTGAAAGTAGCTCATATCACCCATCGCTTGTCCCTAATGGAAAGCACGCACGACGCTCTGCCACTGGTGAAACCACGCACAGCGCAGCGGCGCTAGTGAAACCACGCACGATGCTCAGACACTGGTGAAACCACGCAGCGCCCATTTAAAATACACAGGCGCTGCGTGGTTTCACCAGTGTCTGAGCATCGTGCGTGGTTTCACTAGCGCCGCTGCGCTGTGCGTGGTTTCACCAGTGGCTGAGCGTCGTGCGTGCTTTCCATTAGGGACAAGCGCCATGATTTATCCTGAAAGACTCATCACACGTAGACTTTTAGTTTCAGAGTTATGGGGATTGCGCTTTCCAGCTTTCTCAACGTAAACCCATAGAACCTGTATGGAATGACTAGAAGCTACTTGAGACTGTTGCAGAGTTCTACACTGGCTGAGTATGAACTAATTAAACTAAAATTGACTTCCTCTTAACATTGGACACCCTTTTCTGTAATAATATTTTAAATACTAAGAATACAGGGAAGGTTCGAACAAGGTAACGGTAACTGTTCATCTCATTCTTGGTTTACCATCTTATTTGGTGTTCTCAGGCTAGTCAGATATTTTAGAATAAACTAAAACTAAAATCTTCTTTGACAGCAAAAATCACATTAATTCAATAGTCCTTAAATTAATAAAATTAATGAATAATTGAACTAATGTGATTTTTGCTGTCAAAGAAGATTTTAGTTTTAATTTATTCTAAAACATCTGACTAGCCTGAGAACACCAAATATGATGGTAAACCAAGAATGAGATGAACAGTTACCGTTACCTTGTTCGAACCTTCCCTGTATTCTTAGTATTTAAAATATTATTACAGAAAAGGGTGTCCAATGTTAAGAGGAAGTCAATTTTAGTTTAATTAGTTCATACTCAGCCAGTGTAGAACTCTGCAACAGTCTCAAGTAGCTTCTAGTCATTCCATACAGGTTCTATGGGTTTACGTTGAGAAAGCTGGAAAGCGCAATCCCCATAACTCTGAAACTAAAAGTCTACGTGTGATGAGTCTTTCAGGATAAATCATGGGTGATATGAGCTACTTTCAGTATTTTTTGCGTCGAAAAATTTTATGACATCATTTGAGATACTTCCAAAAGTACACTTCAAAAAATCAACAAAAAAAAAATTAAAAAATTTTTTTTTCAAAAAATTTTTTTTTTCATCTACTGACTCCTAACAAGCTGCATACCAAGTGGAAAGTCGCTACCATGACTCCTTCCCTACTTTTACCTACAGCTCATTTCTACATAGTACCAAAATGGTAGTATTTTATATCTCCAGACTGGGTGCACCTAGAGAGCTGCCATTTACAGGGTAGAGTCTTGTACCATAGGAGAGCCGACAAAAAAAAAAAATGGTCGATTTCGGAGACAACTTTTTTTTTCAGTGTACCTTTGACATGGAATCACTCAGTAAATACTCGGTAAAAATTGGTTTTTGTTTTTCAAGATCTGTCTTGGATGTCCATTGGTATTTTCTCCAGAAGATCCAATAAATATCTTGAAATACAAGAAATTATTTTTACCGTGTAGTGTGTACATGCCTATGTATACATTATTTACTGAATACCTTGGCATGTGCACACGAAAAATCACAAGGGAATTATGTGTGTCCCTGCCTAGGTATTCTGTTAATAATGTGAACATAGGGATGTACACACTATTTACTGCATATATGGGCATGCACACATAATTTGCTGAATACTTCTATGTATGCAGTAAATAATGAATTCTAGTGCACACTTGGTTTTTTAGAGTTCCATAGTATCCCTCTCCTCTTCTGATCATGTGGTGTTCAATGGCTCCTTAGGTGTAGGCAACCCCTGTGCCGTATAGTTTACAGTGATTCAGACCTAAAATCAAAGTCGACAAAGTCTCTGTACTGATAAAGCCGGCATGGACCATAGACACTAAGGTCTGGGCTGGGCCCAGATGTAATTTTTGCTCTATCTGATCGCGCTGGGCGATTCCCCTTGACGGGTGCAGCAGGGAGGTTGCAGGCAGCGGGGCTGGAGCGGCTGGAGTCCAGCTGCTAAACAGCCTCTGCACGTATCTCCAGCAGCCCGTGGTATCGAACTGCCCACATCGCAAGCCGGCCATATTTCTTGTGTAAAGGAGAGACAGCGGCGTGGCGGGATGCCTTTGCGGGGTGGGACGAGCAGAACAAGTGACACCACATACTTTTAAATTAATTAGAGATTCATTTCTGGCGACGGCGGGGGCTTGGTGGGGCGGGACCGGGCGGGACCCGCGTCTTGGCGCCGTGCTTTCATCTCCTTCCTCTGGTTTAGGCGCTAATCATATTTGCAGGACACTGCCGTGTATTTCCACGATTTATGTAACTGGACTATAAACTTGAGCAAACAAAACTGTTGTTTAGAAATTTCTTCTCCATGATTTTAAAAAGCTTGTTCTGGAAATCCAAGTGTACGAACGTCGCACACTTGTAGGTGTGCGAGGATTCATTCGTACACCTACAAGTGTGCGACATTCACACACTTGGGTTTCCAGTGTGATGAAGTAAATAAATAAATAAATAAATAAATAAATAAATAAATAAATATAGGTGAACAAATACCTTTCGAGTTTTGGTGACGGTCGCAGAGACTTTTCGCTTGCCGCAGTGTGGAGGGTAGGGTAGGGCTGGGCTGGTCGCAGTGTCCTGCCCATTCGGACGCGGCCTCCACAGCGACTAACTGATATTTATCGGTGAGGATCCGGGGGGCTGTTTCCGCACCGCGCAGCCGTCTCTGTCGCCGTCGTCCCCCCACCCCCCAGAGCTGCTGGTGAGCGAGAGAGAGAGAGAGAGAGAGAGAGAGAGAGAGAGAGAGAGAGAGAGAGAGAGAGGGAGAGAGAGAGAGAGAGAGAGAGAGAGACTCGGCGAACGAGTGAGACGTAGCGGCGGCGAGAGTGAGAGAGATATGTGCAGCGCGTGCGCCACAGCAAAAGAAACGCTTTAAATTTATTTCACTTTGTTGAGGCCGAAAGTGCGACAAACCGGGGAGGCTGGACGGTGGACGGCACAGGGCGAGGCCCTGGACAGGGTCGTCGTCTGGGAAGCCCAACGCAACGAGTATCTATCGAGGCGAAAACGGTTCGGTTTGGATCGAGTTAGGCTAGAGGCTCTCTTCGTACAGCAATCGTGCCACCGCCACCGACCGATGAGGACAGAGTATACGCAATTCTTGAGCGTTACTAAAATTTTACCGAGGAGATCGAAATATTGAGTTCGAGCGATGAATAGCAGTGTCACGTTTTTTCCTAGTTGGGCCCAGCCTGGCACGCGCCCGTGAGTCCAGCGGACCATGGATCGCTGATGACGTCATTGACATTTGGATCAGGTACAGGCTGACCCGGGCCGGGCTGCCTTGCTTGGCTCACACTTTGGCACCTCCTGCTGCTCTTGCTCTTTCGCCGCGCGCTGCACGGCTGCAGGCCGGGCCGCCTCCGAACCAGCGGAGTGAGAAAGAGAGAGAGAGAGGGACAGACTCGCACCGCACACAACCCTTAATTAAGCGGTGTGTCCTGGGAAGGTAAACTTGGGGCGCCTGGCGGGGCGGGGCGGGGCGGGGCGGGGCGGGGCGGGGCGGGGCGGGGCGGGGCGGGGCGGGGCGGGGCGGGGCGGGGCGGGGCGGGACGGGGTGGACGTGACGCCGCAGTGTCACCTGGCTGTTTTTCTTAGATTTGCGGCGGGCGCTGTAGCCGCTGGAGCCGGGCCAGCGGCGCTCGCCTGGCCGCCTGAGACCCGCGCGCGCCACCTGCCGTCTCATTCCGAACATCGCGCCTCCGTCCTTGTCGCACTCATGGGGGCCGCGCCGCCTGCCGCCTCCAACATGCCGGGCACCGCCAAAGGTGCGACAAGGACGGAGAAACGAGAGCGATGTTCTGTATCAGTCGGCTGCCGGACGTAATCGCGAGGCGAGAGCACCCCGTCATAGGCAGAGTTGCGGCCGCCAAAACAGCTGAGGCTGTTGGTGCCATTATTATTAATTCGTTGGCTGAAGTAAAAGACTCTGTGGCGCGGGCGTGGGGGGCGATGCAGTCGCGGTAAACACTTTCCCCCATCGCTCCGTATATTAAAAACCGATGTAAGCGAGCCATGAAAAGTAATGAAATTGCAGCGGAGCCTTTCCCCGCAGCCACCAGCCCCCCTCTTTTCCGTCTTATTTCTTCGCCGCCACAGAGGCGCTTATTTGCCGATGCTGCTGCAGCGAAACTCATAATGGAGAGAGGAACCCGAAGCAAACTTCAGAGCAGACCTCTCCGCTGAAGCCAAGCCGAAGCGCGCGCCAGAACGGTTACAGCCACCCGAGAAAGTTATCTCGACAAACTGGCTAATACAGCGGCATTTTCCCCGCCATTGACAGAGTGTAATTTCCTTGGTGTAGTTTTAAGGGGATCGATAGGAGATCGACAGGCGGCGCCAGAAAGGGCGGGGGGCTTTCTCTGCAAGCCAAGGAATATCCTGACCTCCCCTCCGTCACTAACATTCCCGAGCATCACTCCCCCCCCCCCACCTCCCCTCTCTCGCTCCTCCCAACCTCCAACCCGCTCTTCGACACTTTTAATAACCTCCCTCGCTAATGATAGAGCCGCCATCTAGTAGGTAGAGGGGGGGGATTGGGACGGAGGGAGGGGCGGGGAGGCTTTGCGAAGGGGAGGGAGGAGGGGGGGGGGGTCGAGTCGTGTTCACGGGTTTTGAAGGAGAGCGTAGCCCTTTCCTTATCAGGACAGCGGGGGCCCCCGGGGGAGCGGAGGGAGCGCGCGCCCCCGGGAGGTCCTTGCAGCCCCTGCCGCCACCACCACCAGCACCACCCCTCCACCAGTAACTAATGCGATTTTAATGCCAGGGAAAGGCAAATGAGAGAGGTGTTGTTGGTTTAGCTCAAGCCAGCGCGTCGCTGGCTCGCTTGGCTTCGGCCCCTGCCGCCTCAGAGTAACCGAAAAAATAAAATAAGGGGTAAAAAAGTGTGCATGTTATCGTTCAAGCTGATGGAAAGGGAACAGTGTTGTTTTGACTTGTCTCGGCGTCGCCCCTTCTCCTCAGGACATGATCGCAATACAAATCCCGTCGCGCAGCAAACCCTGGGGCCGAGGCCGGGGCCGGGGCGGGGCGGGGCTGAGTGGGGCGAGGCGGGGCGGCCCTCGAGCCCCTGCCCCACAGAGGGCCCTGCCTGGGCCGGGGGGCTGACAGGAGGGGTGGTTCATTGCGAATCGCGCTGGTCGCGTAACATATTGAATGGCTTCTGGTGACGTGTAGGGGTGAATTGGGGGACGCTCAAGAATGCGATAAGAGAAAACAGCGCCTCTGTGAGGGTTCCTGTTTGTGTGCATGTGTACATGACTGTGTCTGGGAACTTTTCTCCCTGTGAAGTCGGCTGAGGGAATCGATGGAAAAAAAATGTTTATCACAGTTTTAATTTTTATTTTGAAAAGAACTTCATCTTTCCGCTTAAGCGGTTTAACTGTGTAATTATTAGTAAAGGAAAGTCGGTGTGATTGTTTATTTTTCGTATGCTCAAGGTCGCTCTCCCCCCGATTCCTTGCGTGAACGCGGCTGCTGCCGCTGGACGCCCTGATTAATAACTGATATTCTTTCCTCCCGTCGAGTCAACGCTGCTTGAATAGGACCTGGATTCTTAATTACATTCCTAATAATCTATTCGCGTTTTCTTCAAGGCGTCGTCTTTGTCCCCTCTGGACCGGGCCGGGTCGGGCCGGGGGCCGGGCGTTCTCCGTTGTCTCGCCTCTCAAAAGTAAAATTGTTTTACACCCCAGAGAGAGAAAGAAAAGAGAGAGAGAGAGAGAGAGCGAGGGAGAGAGAGAGAGAGAGAGAGAGAGAGAGAGAGAGAGAGAGAGAGAGAGAGGGGGGGGAGGGAGAGGGGGGGGCTTCTCCCGAAGCTTCCCACTTCCGAGACCCGGGAACACAATTTAAAATTTTCTGGGGAAAAAAAAATTCTGAGCACAAAGAAGTACTTCCAAGTACATCTGGTACGTGACTGATCAGACAGCCCTCTTTTCCCAAGTATACGACGGCGTTCCACACGTCGGATCAATCCAAGCTGAAAGTTTATTTCGTGCGAGTGCAAAGAATAACGACTGTTTGATTTAAGGCGCTCGCGGTGTGCAAAGCAGGTGAGGTATCGCGGCTCCCAGAAACTCTTCCAATCCAAGTCGTGGGCCGTGGGGACTCTGGGAGCCGTATATCAGCCTGACGAGCCGTCTAGCTGAGCGCAGCACGGGCGGGGAGGGCGCGACCTAGCGGCCCGCGCGCGGCCCGTCCGGGATACGCTTGTCGACACAGCAGACGAGATAGCTCTGGGCCCGGGTCGGCTCAGCAGGGAGCAAAAGTAAGAAGCGGAAACGCTTTAAAGAGCTATTTATAGATGGCTCCAATTCCACCAGTCGGATTTGGGAAACTCTCACTGTGAAAAATAGTGGTAGGTTTATGGGAAAATTTTCCTTGACGTGAGTCGTAATATCACAAAATCACATTTATTATTTTACAAGCACATCCTATTGACTTGGAATCAATGGACGAGCAGGAATGGTCAGTCGTAGATTTACAAGATTCTTCGTAAAAAATCAAAATTACAACAAATGTTGAAAATTTACGAGGATGTTTTCCACAGGGCTGCTGTTCTTCCGAAAAAGTACCCCTTAGTAAGTAACCTGAATGTCACCAAAATTCAGCAAATGTGATAGCGAATAATCTGAAAGCTGGAGAGGGTCGCTGGAATGCAGAAGCTGGTGCTCTCGCGCACTCAGGCCTCCTACCCGCACTATCTCCTCCGCTCCACCGGCGGTGCTCTGCGCTGTTCCTTGTTTCAGCTCCATTTTCTGGTACGGTCTCCAACGGAGGGTTGTGCTGGGTGGCAACTTTTTACCAGCGTTTTGAAAGTCCCCTCTCTCTCTCTCTCTCTCTCTCTCTCTCTCTCTCTCTCTCTCTCTCTCTCTCTCTCTCTCTCTCTGCCTGCCTCCCTCCTTTACAAAGATCTTGGCTATAGGAGCGGTTAGGGACCCACCCGGATCCACGGCTCCGATCCTCCTCGGGAGCCGAGCCGAGAGCCGAGTGGGTTCGGAGCCGAAGGCGCTCGGGAGGATCGGAGCCGGAGCCGAGCCCCACGCCACGCCACGCCGACGCCGAGAGGATCAGAGCCGCTGTTTGTTTTGGTTTATATTTTTGTTCTTATCGTGCTGTCGCCGTGTTTATCCTTTGAACCATGTGAGTATCATGAAGTTTTGATAGTGCTTGTTATTTACAATATAAAGAACTAATCGTGATTGTTTTCTTTTCAGGTTTGTGTGCGATGTTTGTAGTGCAGGCCTCAGCCGGCCGGCGACTAACCTCAAAAGACATCACAAATTTCTCTTTAATGAAGAACAGGAACATTCTTGCTGGTATTGTGAAAGGGATTTTAACCGTTCTAATAACGTGATGATACATACTGCATTTAGCACCAAGTGCATTTAGTTTCAGAGGGCATTGTTTTCAGTGGTGTCGTGCAGTGTTTTGGTCGGTTGGTTCAACCAGCAGAAGCTGTTGTTTATTCTGTGGTTGCATCTTTATGAAATATTTTTTTTTAGATTCGAGCGTGCGCTCCCATCTGTCTCTCAAACTGTTGCTTCTTCGAATCATCACATTATATTGTAATAAATGTAGAAGGGTGTACACGGCAATGGATACTTAAACTTGTTGGCAATTTTACACGCTTCAACGTTTTGGAGTCTGATTTGATGATGACTGTTGACTTTTGAAGGTGGTTTCTAATTGGTAAAAGCTGAAATGGATTTAATAAGCTTGTAATATTTCTGAGTTTTATAGTTTGTAATAGCTTTCCTGGCGTTCAGTTGGCTTTAGACGGGGGGCAAGTTACAGTCTTTCCTTCGCAGTTTGTGTAATAAGTGGTGTCTCTTGTATTTTATAGCATTCTCTTTCAGATTTATGTCATTGAGAAAACCACAAATTAAACATTAATTTATGACAGCTGTTTTGGCAGTTGGTATGGTGATAAGTTTGTTCGCTGTGTGAATGTCACATGTTCGGCACATTTTGAAGTAGAACCAAGAACTGGGGAAATATATGTGACAACGATTACCTTTGGTATTAACTGTCTGCAATACTAATATTTAAATCTCATATGGTTTAGTGAATATTATTTTTACCCTATTATCATGAAATTAAAATCTGTGATATAAATAAATATGAATAAATGTGTTTTAAGTCTATTCCACTATTTTACTTCTGCACACTTTTCCTTTTTCCCTAGTGCAATTTAGTCATATACGGAGGTTTATTACTGTTGAGATTTCACAACGGCTTAAAAGCGTTGTGGCCATTTCAAAAGAAAAATGATTTAGTTGGAATTTACCGTTGGATCAATTTACAACTTTAGTTGAGTACTCTGATAAATTCAGCGTAATGCATAATTCACAAACTGATGTTTACTTCCTGCAAAGCAAAAGTATTAAAACTGCGATAACAACTATGAAGTTGTGAACATTTTAATTTAATTGACTCGACTTAAAAGTAAACATGAGAGAAAATACTTCTAAACCTTATACTCAACTATTATTTTCAAAAATTACTTTCTTATATTGATTTGATAAAAGTCAAAGGTAATGGAAAATATATCATGTTTTGATGACTCTTAAGAAAATACTTCTAAACCTTATACTCAAATATTATTTTCAAAAATTATTTTTTTTGATTGATATCATACAAGTCCAAGGTAATGGAAAATATATAAAATTTTGAAGACTCTGATCCTACTGCGTCCAACTTAGTTCCACTCGGCTCCGATCCTACTAGACTTGCCTCATGGCTTTGATCCTACTGGGTCTAACTCGGCTCGGCTCCGATCCTCCTCCTGGTTTTGGCTGGCTCGGCTCCGATCCTCCTGCCCACCGGATCCAGCCTCGGCTCGGCTCCGATTCTCCTCGGCTCCGCTCGGCTCCGATCCTCCTCGGCTCCGCTCGGCTCGGTCGCTCGGCTCCGCCGCCGCCGGGCCCGCCGCGCCGGGCCGCTCTTCCGAGGAGGATCGGAGCCGTGGATCCAGTGGGTCCCTAACAAGACGTTTGGCTATAGCCTCCGGGGGGTGGGGGGAGAGACCCGCTACACCCCGTTCCCCCACCACTGTGCTTATGTTTTAAAGATGACCGCTAGTTCTGTGTTCTCATTACTGAGCGCAAGCCTGCAGCGCACAGCTGTTTGATCAGGTGGAAAATGCAGAAAAAGCGGTATGTGCTCTCTCCCCGTCCGACCTTAAGCGGACCCATAGGACCTAGGGACCCTAAACATTTTGTGCTGTGCGAGGCAAAAATGTACTTAACAACGCAGAAATTAAATATGGTCGAATCTATACTGGTAACACAAATGTTTAGCTCCATACATCAATTGGTGAATAAAACTATACATTTGTTTTACCAGTGTACCCTCGCTGACAGGCAGTTTCCATGCAGACCTATGAAATCATTGTCCCGCATTGTCCCGAACCCGTTTGCTTCGGGTTTGGCATGCAACTCAGAAATTTGCCAGAAATTTTTCGTGCCAGAAAATTACGTAACAATGCCCGCGAGTACAGACGGGTATCCAAGGGGAAAACGACTCAAGGTTTCGGTGTAAGCCGGACTACCCAGATAGCCCGGATCACCCGGTACACTGTTAGAAAAAGTTGTTGCCTGACGACCATTTGTTTTACGGGAATCCTGTTTCTGAACAGCTCTTCTGTTATCGGTTAAAAACTTACTACATATGGATCATTTCAGCAGCACTCTCAAAGAACAGTGAATGAGTATAACTGTGTATGCTGGTGCTTTACAGGAAATACGCTGTTAATTTTGTTAACAGCCCTTACTGTTCGAAATACAACAATTTTGTAATATTACAGAAGAGAGATATAAGTGCAAAAAGGAGTTCATTTCGACGAAAAAAATTGATTCTGAGATTTTTCCCATCCTAGTAAATTTACAGTTTTTCCTGTTTTGAAACAGGATTTAATGCTAACAAACTTAACAGTACTTTTCCTGTTAATTTACAACAAAATTTATATATATCCCTCGGATAACTATCGGTTTCCATCTAAAAATTGCCTAAATCACCCTAAATTTGACCCAAATTTCCTCAGATTACCGCTAGAAATCCGACCGATCCTTGTCAGCCGGATTCCCCCAGTCGTTTCCCCCTCGCGGGTATCTCCGCCAGTCGAATGGTCAAAAGGTATAGGGGTCTCACTAGTAGAGAGTTTGCCTAGTAGACAAGCGGAGACGACCGTCTACCTTACTCAGGTGCTTATTTTCGTGGGGAGTTTTGACTTCACTTTTACTGGCAGCAAAGCCACAGTGTGAAAAATAATCTCTTCTCCTCCGGAAGGCTCATTCAAGACTTTCAGCAAGCGGTAGTGGCGCGCGGTGACATAAAGGACCTATAAACGGTGGCCGTAAATGTCCGCCATGCCTCATATCAACTCATTTCTCTCTCTCTCTCTCTCTCTCTCTCTCTCTCTCTCTCTCTCTCTCTCTCTCTCTCTCTCTCTCTCTCTCTCTCTCTCTCTCTCTCTCTCTCCCCGTCTCTTACTGCCTAGCTGTTGTGGTAAGTGGAGATGCACGGGGGCACCCGCTCCATGCTAAACCACGCCGCGCCGCCGCGTGCGTGATAAAGTAGTCCCATAGCTCAGCCAGAGACGTGACCGCGGAGAGGTAACTCGACACGGACGCCAGGCCGCCGCCCCGCACAGGGCAGCAAGGGCCAGGGAATTTTTATATGTCTGCTGTGTTTGTGTGTCGCTTTTGTTCGTCTTTGAAACCTGCTCCTCTATCGACACTGCAAATCCACAAGTGTGCGGATGTCGTTTCTCTTGCAAGCAAGTAAATTTTTTGGAGTGATCCCCCACTTCCTAATAAGCAGATGTACCGGGTGTTTCTTTGAATGCGTAAAAGTGTTGCGGCATTGCATACTCGCCAGCGCTACAGCAGGGGCCATGGTGCTTTACGGGGGAATGGGGTAGGCACCCCCGAAACACTGTTACACATTCTAAGAAACAACCGGTGCAATAACGAGTTTCGCAAGTATTGGCGAGTGTTCAGGGTTTTTTTCTTTCTTTTTCTATTTTACGCGAGTATTTGCAAGTACCTAATTGGTATTTTCCTCGTATACGAGTCTTTTTAGATTGGGAGATTTCGAGATTTTGTCATTGAAATGTTTACTAGCTATTGCCGTTTTTCCTTATCAACAAAAGTATGAACTACTCTGCAAACTCAAGTGTCGTACAGTACTGCACTAAAAGGTGCAGGACCAATGTTCCTGCAGTAAAAAGTGTAGGACCCGGTGTGTCCTGCAGTAAAAAGTGTAGGACACGGTGTGTCCTACACGAGGGGGCCTCAACTCCTGAAATCATGTGTACACAATCGCTGATATCTTCGAAATCATTGTCAAAAAATGTGGATCTATTGCCGAAAAAAATTGATTTGAGTACGTATTTTGGGCTCATAGAGCTCAAAATACGCTTGTATTTACTTTACGAATTATTTCTTTCAATTATAAGAGGTGTAATCATGTCGATGGGTCCTAGGAATAAAGGTCGATGTTCCGCGCGTCCAAAACAAAAAGGTTGATCTCACGCGCTTTCAAAACATAAAGGTCGATCTCACGCGCGTCCAAAACAGAAAGGTTGATCTCACGCGCTTCCAAAACAAAAAGTTCGAAGTCCCGCGCTGCATATTAAGATGGTTCGATCTCACTTTTAAAGATTTTTCAGGAGAGCGGAAAGAAAGTTTGAACGCGCTTCACAATTCACACGTGATAGCTTTACAAAAAGTAATGATGCCACTATGTTCAGTTCCCTTTGGTGAATCCGTACATGTAAAAAAAAATATGTATATTATGGCCATTTGCGTCAATATGAAGCATCTATAGAGGAAATGCATTATAATAGGTGTTCGACGGTTGCGCTAGTAAATTATCGCACACACTGTGAATGCCGGGCTTTTTCGACAAAGATTTCTCAACAACATTATTCCTGAACATGATTCCCCCCACCCCACCCCCCACCTCCCCTTATGGTCTCTGGACAACCGCCTGAAAGGTAGGCAGATTGTGTTACAATACCCCTGTATGTAGGCAACCTGGAGCTCTTGTTGGGAGGTGACGTGAGGTGAGCGCTCACGTGAGAGATGCGTGTCGCCTTATACTAAGCAAACTGGCCAATATTTTTGCAGAATTACAATCTCCGCACTCTCTCCTTTCAAAAAATATATGGGTTTGTCTAGTTCCATCTCTTTTTTTATCTCACTTGAACGTTCACCTCACGTAAAACGCTCACGCGTGCCTAACTTTACACGCCTAGCGCACCGCACCGAGCGGCGCGCAGCTCGCCCGACCGACATCGAACCTTGTTCGCTGGAGTACCGAGCGCGTTCCGGAGATCGAACCTTTAGTTTTCAGTGATTTACGGGTAAACGGTTCACAATACAATAAAAACACCCAAGACCAAAAAGAAAGATCACATATTTATCTACCAGAATATGTTAAAATCTCGAAAAGGTCAAAAAGTGAGATCGGACCGTCTTAATATGCAGCGCAGGAGATCGAACCATCTTAATATGCAGTGCGGGACTTCGACCTTTTTGTTTTGGGCGCGCATGAGATCGACCTTTATGTTTTGAAAGCGCGTGAGATCAACCTTTTTCTTTTAGACGCGCGGAACATCGACCTTTATTCCTAGGACCCATCGATGTGAAATCATGTGAAATCATGTGAAATCCTGAAATCATGTGTACAAATTTTGGGTGAGTTGAGGCCCCCTCGGTCCTACAGTTGTATGTGTAGGACACCGTATGTCGGACACAGAGTGCCCCATCTTCTTTACTGTAGGACACACCGTGTCCTACACTTTTTACTGCAGGACAGTTGGAGACGTGAACACTATGGTAAAACAAATGTATAGTTCTAAACATCACATCGACACCTTAGACTGAAAGGCACGCAGTTCAGCCGCCCATTCCAAGACTAACGCAGTTCAGCCGCGCGCTCCGAAAGACACGCAGTTCAGCCGCTCAATCCGAGACTCACGCAGTTCCTATGTCTGGAGCGGTAAACTGCGTGTCTTTCGGAACGCGCGGCTGAACTGCGTTAGTCTTGGAATGGGCGGCTGAACTGCGTGCCTTTCGGAACGCGCGGCTGAACTGCGTGCCTTTCAGTCTAAGGTGTCGACATGATGTTTAACTGCTAATGTGTAACATTTAAACACTTTATCATGCATAGTTAAAACTATACATCAGCAGATGTATATTTTCTAAGCACTTTGTAAGTGTCCAGTTGGCTATACACTTGGCGCAGAGTGGTATACCTATGCTTTTCCATGTGAAGCCTCGCCCAAGTGGATACTTCTATGCAACAAAAATGTTTTACCTCTATACATTTCCTATGTGTAGGCGTTAAACATCTAGTCATGTTTAGTTCCTGCTATACATCATGTCAGGTATAGAATTGCCAACTCTATACACCATGATGTGTAGAAACGAAACACTTGTTTTCCCAGTGAAAAAGAGCCTTTTTGGCGGATTGAGACGCCAGCAGACGTTCTGAATGGGCGCCAGCTGAAGCACCACCTCGTCCTCTACTCGCCGTGCCTGCTCGTGGCGTTTGCCTTTGCCACGAGCTTAATACCTCCCCTCGCTCTCCTCACCGGTGCTGGGCTATGGGGAACCGGGGATCAGGGACCTCCACAACGGAGGAATGACTATCACTGTTGCTCGCGCCCCGGCGCCCCGCCCGCCCCGCCCCACCTCACCCTGCCTCAAGCGAGGCGGACAGCACACGGTTTCTTTTGTCTTCCTCTGCGCCGGGCTAATCCCTGTCCTTCATATTTCACACTCCCCGCCTTTGTCGCGACCTGAAAGGTTCCAGGACAGTATACCGCGCCAGCCCGGGCGGCCCGGCTCGGCCCGGCCCGGCCCCGCGGCAGCCCCTGTCCCTGTCGTCGAGAATGACGCCCTGGCGGCCCGGGTCAGGCACGAGACCCGACTCTGGTGTTTGAACTTGGTGACACGAGGCCGAAGGGGGAGCAACTAACTCTTAATTTTGGTTGTCCTCAAAATTTTGTAAATTTTTGTACACTTTCGTAAATTTTTATGAATTCCTGTGAAGTTTTACTGAATTTTTGCTTGAACTTTGCATAATTTTCAGTTTATGCATTTTCCTCATTTTTCTCTTAATTGTTCTTCATTTTTCTTATTTTCTATGTTTTTTTCTGAATTTTTCTAAAATTCTCAGAATGACGAGGTGCGCCCGAGGCGCACCCTTCCCACACTGTGAAACAAAGTGTGCAACTGCTAAACACTTGTAAGTTTGCAACTCGCAGTTTTACATGTACAAGTGTTCAACACAGAGTTGAGCACTTGAGAGTGTTTAACTCGATAAGTGTTCAACTTGACAGTTATACACTTGCCGTGTTGAACACAAACAAGTTGCACACCCGTGGAGTTGAGCAGTTACAATCGCACACGGCTGTCTAGTTCAACACTTCCACGTGATAAACTTGAATTTGCACACTTACAAGTGTTGAACAGTTGCGCACTGGGTTTGACAGTGCAGCCCTGCTAAACGTGCGGCGCTCGCGGTCCCTGCAGGTACTTTGCGTCTTTACGCTGCAGGGAGTGCGTGCGCTGCGAGCCTGGGCCTGGGCTCGGTGCCACCGCAACATGCCTCATTGTCCGCGGAGGCGGGGGCGCGGCCTTCCTTTTCTTGCTCCCCTTATTTCTCTTTGTGCGTTTCTTCAGCCGTTTTTCTGTATTTCCGGTGGCTTTTTCCTTGGAAGAAAAACTCATTCCAAATCTTATCTAGGCAAACCGGGTGGTCCCGAAGGTAATGGTGGTGGCGGGGGAGGTGCGGGCGGGAGGGGTTCGGTTTCGTGGTGAGGGCTTCGGGGAGGGGGGTTGTGCCTCGCCAGCTCTTTGATGTAAAATGAGGTCAGGAGTCTCAGGCCCCAATTCGTTCCTTGCTATATCAGTCCGGCGTTTCTCTTCGTATCCTCCCCTGGCGGCAATATGTTCCTCTGCGGTGCGTGTGTTATTTGTTTTGAGAATCCAATACGTAACGAGGATTCATGAATGCCATACATTCGGCGTCGTGCCTTCCCTCATAATCGCACTTTCTTTCTTTCTTTCTTTCTTTCTTTCTTTCTTTCTTTCTTTCTTTCTTTCTTTCTTTCTTTCTTTCTTTCTTTCTTTCTTTCTTTCAAATTCGAAGCAAAACTTTCCCCACCTATAAAATAATGAGTTCTGTATATTTCAACTGTAAATAGTTTGTAGTTTTACAAGTAACATGAAGAGATTCAGAGACTCCAGTGGCTGCACTGCGTGAAACACACAGTCCTCGGTGACGACGTTGGCACGCCAGACGCCGCAGAACGTGTCTTCACATTGATGAGGAGCCCTTCTAGCGCCCCCTCGAGGCAGGGGGCAGAAACGCACTTGGCTGGGCTGGGGGCAATGCGCGACACCTGGTGAATCACCTCAAATAGAGGTCGATGGGGGAAAACACAACTTCCAAATGGATCAAGTAATCGCAATTTCCAAAACGGATCTTCAATTGGGAAGGTTTGCTGCAGAGGATAGACGTTGTGGCAGTTGTCAGAGCCTTGTCACCTGAAGCCTGGAAGTCCGTAAAAAGTGTCATTTTTGATATTTGAATCGAAAATTTTCCCGCGGTTTTTGCGCTTTAGAATACACCGCGTTCTGAAAAGTAGGGTTAAATTTCTCGAAATTCCCACAACGTCTATCCCTCGCAGAATTTATCCCTCTTTCAAGTGCTCTTTCCGTTTTGACGATATGTTTCGGCGTTCAAAAGTTATAGCTTCCCCCATCAGCCGGAAGCATGCGGTCGCGCATTGCCCCCAGCCCAGCCTAGTGCGTTTCTGCCCCCTGCTCGAGGTCTGCGTCGGCGACGGCAAGCCTCAACCTCGCTTTAGACTCCTTAATGGGTTTACAGTGCACAAACGAAAGCGCGCGCGGCTGGCACCGCAGCCCCACGACCCACGACGCGCCCGCGCCACGCCCCGCCACGCCCCGCCACGCCCCGCCACGCCACGTGCCGCGGCAGCGCGCTCCCACTTGCTTTCTGTGTGCTCTAGGCGACCTGTTTCTGGGAATAATACAATTGTTTGTATCGTATTAGGAAACCAGCCCCACCCCCTCTTCCCTGTCTAAAGGATGCTTGGGGCGCACGCGAAACGAGAGGGAGGGAAAGGAAGAGATAGGAAGGGCGGGGCTGGGGCGGGGCGGGGCGCGGCAGGGTGGGGTAGGGCGGGGTGGGGCGGGGCGGGGTAGGGCAGGGCAGGGCGGGGCGGGGCACTAGGGCAGGTCGGCTAGGTTCCGCCGCAGCTGCTGCGGTGTGTTTTTGAGAGGACGCCTGCCTCTGCCTGTGTAGTCACTCTCATTCCTCAAACCTGTTTAGGGGAAAAGCGGGACACGTTGGGGGTGGGGGTGGGGGAGGGAGGCAAGAGGCAAGCCATCCGAGAAAACGGAGAGAGAGAAAGGGAGGGAGGGAGAGAGAGGGAGAAAAGGGGATTTCTCTGTCCTGTCCGCGAGATGCGAAGCATACATTATTGACATCCGGGTTCGTTTGGGGAGCACTCACACGACACAACGGCGCTCGGGGGTGATTTTGTGTCCGTCTGTGTTTGTGTGCGACCTGCCCCGCCCCACCCCGACCCGCCCCGCCTTGGCCTACCCCGCCCCGCCCAGCGCATCCTGCCCTTCTCTGCCGAGCCTTTCTCTGCCCGCCCGCTCAGCCCGCTCGGCCCGCTCGGCTCGGTAAAGGCGTTTGAAGTGAATAATGGAGAGGAAGCCCTTCATGACCGGAGGCTGCCGGCTGCCTGCCCGCCTGATCCGCTGCGCGTCGCGGATCCAGGCGTCTCGCCGCCGGCGACACGCAGACGTATCCCTGATTGCCCCCCCCCCCCTCCTCACCCCCGAGGGGGTTTTCTGGGCACATGCTCCCTCCCGCCTCCTGAAGCCGCTCAAACGCAAGCGGCGTCAGTCAGTCAGTCAAGTCGTCTGAACTGTTATATTGTTAGGTTCGGAGTGATTGTGGTTGCGTGGCTACGGCGGTGGAGAAGCGCTTTGGTCTTTGTTTTGTGTGTTATGCGCGTATGTGCGTGCGCGCCGCTGCTGGGAGCAGTCGGCAGTGGGCGTGTGTGTGTGTGTGTGTGTGTGTGTGTGTGTGTGTGTGTGTGGCAAAGGCGAGGCGGGGCGGGGTGGGCTGCGGAGATGTCCCTGGAAGTGGCGTATACACTGATTTAATGAGGCAGCTGCTGTTTATTATGTGCGGCCTGGCGCCCACCGTGCACCCCCTTACCCCCTTTCCCTTCTTCTTCACCACCCCCCCTCCCCCGCCCCTGTCCTCCCCGCGACTCCACCCCCAGGCTCCCCGCCGACCGCTTCCACCCCCCACCCCCCATCCCCCCATACTCTCACCCCTCCTGTGCGTCTTCTACGCGTCGCTTCACTTGTTGTGGTAATCTGGGCGCCTCCTTGCCCCACCTCGCTAGCTCTACCACCCACCAACTCCCCTTCCCCCCCCCCTCTCTCTCTCTCTCTCTCTCTCTCTCTCTCTCTCTCTCTCTCTCTCTCTCTCTCTCTCTCTCTCTCACTCTCTCTCTCTCTCTCTCTCTGATGACGCGGGGTGTCATGATCCCATGTTTCCCTGCTACTGCCGCTGCCGCGAGTATCTTCATGGCGCCATGAAACATAAATGAGCGTTATGCAGCAGGCCCTGTGTCGGAGCGCGTGCCTGTGCGCCACTCTGTGTGTGTGTGTGTGTGTGTGTGTGTGTGTGTGTGTGTGTGTGTGTGTGTGTGTGTGTGCGCGCGCGGGGGGGGGACTTCCCCGTGAGGCGGATGCTGACAAGCTGTCATCCCCCGGCCCGTGGCACATACATGGCGCTGCTGCGCGCTGCTGGGAGTGGCACGGCCGAGGGCACGGCCGGCACGGCACGGCGCCACCGCTGCCAGGTGTCGCGGCTGATTGGTTTGCAGTCCGGCAGCTGCGGCCTCTGTAGGATGAAGCAGCACGACGACGTCATCATTCCATCATTGCAACAGCAGTAGTTCCCGCGCACTTTTGCCGATAGTTTACGCACATTTTTTAGCAGACGATACGAATTTATCAGCCTGCTTGTACTGTCATACAGTGAGCAGACTGAGAAAGCATCGCAGCGAGCAGAGAGCAAACGGCAGAGCGAGCAGCTAGTGGGGCATAACTTCTTTTCTCCTTTTGTTTAAGTCCAAATTTTGACGCTCACCCTGCATTTTGGCTTTGCATTTATATACAAAGAGCGTCATTGGTCATGCGACCTCCTCCCCAATCTCGCACTGAAGTAGATGCGATCCGTTTGCATAAGATCCGCAGGAAAATATATATCCGGTGCTGGCAGTTAAACTACACTTTGGAAGGAGCTGTCCTTCCCCTCGAGACGGCCGGGGCCGGGGCCGTCGCAGCTGCAGCAGGGTGGCTGCAGGGACAAGTCATTGTCGTGGTGCCATGGGACTGCTGGCTGGCGTGCCTCCCGCCCCGCCCCGCCCCGCCCCACCCCGCCGCACCCCGCCGCGCCTTCTAGCTCCAGCAGATCCTGGCCGTGGCGCCGCGCCGCGGCGCCTCGGGCCATAACTCAGCGGGGCGCGGCGGGGCGGGGCGGGGCGGGGTGTGGCGGGGCGGGGCAATGTTTGCAGCAAGCACCGCAAGCAGCATCAACAGAGAGTATTAAGCGGGCGGCGCAGGGGTCCCAAATTCGCGTCACGACCATCACATGCTACCCTCTCCGCCTTGCCCCGCCCGGCCCCACGCCACGCCACCCCACCCCTACCCCACCCCGCCGTTCTCCCGGTGACGCGCTGCTGATGGACGGCAGGCTGGCGGCTGGCGCGCTGAAGGTGTGTCCTCATTTTGATAACGATTACCCTCGGCACGAGCAAGAGGCGTATCACCATCCACCGGGGTATAATCCGGAGAGCGCCGGGGCGGGGCGGGGCGGGGCGGGGCGGGGCGGAGCGTGGCGGGTGTACCCAGGCGCGTCGGGTGTCAAGCCATCATTATTCCGTTACTAATACAGTACAAGGCGGGGGGCGGCGTGGGCGCGGCTGGACGGGCTTGCGAGCTTATCCTCTTGCTCCTCCTGTTTCCAAACACTCCCCGCCCCCGCGCCGCCCCCGCGCCGCCGGCCGCCGTGTGTGATTTGCGGAGCGGCGCGCGTGGTGTAGCGAGGTGGCGCGCTGCTCATTAGTGCTCGGCCCCTGCGAGCGCCCTGCCCTGCCCGGGGAGGTGGCGGTGCGCGGCGCGGAGAGTGGACTTGTCAGAGAGGGACGCCCGACGCGACGCCCGGCCCGGGCCTGGCCTAGGCCCTGCTGGGCCCGAGCCTGGCCCGGGGGAAATATCGCCATCTCTCTAATAATCTGTCTTTTGAACAAATGGTTCCATGGCCAGTGACGACGTAAAGCTGTTTTCCCTAGCCGCCCCTCCTCGTCGCCCACCCCCCCACCCCTGCCCGGCTGGCTCGGCCCGGCTGGCTCGCTTGGCTAACAGTGTTTCGTCGTTCTTTGTATTTATCTCTTCCCCTCGGCCATTCCTCTGCTTCGCACTCACTTCGTCGCCACTCCTCGTCTCTCGCTCTCTGTTTTCGGCCGGACATCCCGCGGTCTGCTCAGCAGCGACGGTCTCTCTCTCTCTCTCTCTCTCTCTCTCTCTCTCTCTCTCTCTCTCTCTATCTCTCTCTCTCTCTCTCTATCTCTCTCTCTCTCTCTCTCTCTCTCTCTCTCTCTCTCTCTCTCTCTCTCCCTCTCCCTCTCTCTCTCTCCCCTCTCTATCTCCCTCTCTCGCTCCCTCTCTCTCCATCTCTCTTCCTCTCTCTCCCTCCCCCCTCTCCCTCCCCTGCTCCCTCTTCCTCTTGTGGGTGGCTGGGCGGATGCACCAACACTCTTCTCTAAATTCTCGAGACAGCCCTCCCCCGTCCTCTTAAAGAATGCCTGCACTGTCCGGCCCTGCCGGCCCTGCCGGCCCTGCTCGCCTCCTGCAGGCTGCAGGCAGAGTTTCCTCCCCGACTTATGGCGAGTCGCAGGAGACGGCTTCCTGGTGGAGTAGTGAAGAAAAGGGGGAAGCAGAGAGGATAGAAGTGGTAGAGTAGCAGTGGCGGGATGAGCGGCGGGAAGTGACGAGGCTCGCAGGCTCTTATCTCTCTCTCTCTCTCTCTCTCTCTCTCTCTCTCTCTCTCTCTCTCTCTCTCTCTCTCTCTCTCTCTCTCTCTCTCTCTCTCTCTCTCCCTCTCCCTCTCAGGTCCGGGGAGCTGTGAGTCTTAAGCGCTGACCGCCTGGCGTCTGGCGTTCGGGAAGAGTGAATGTTCAATTATGCTGAAATGGATACGTACACTGATAATCCAAGTGTTCAACCCTTCAACACTTTCAAGTGTTCAAATACCATCTAAACATATAAATGTGTTCAACAGATTTGTTGTACACTTACAACTGTTCAACTCAGAAGTTGTGCACTTAAAAGTGTTAAACTCCCCAGTTACACACTCCCTTAGCTTAGACGCATTGTATCAGGGAAGTGTACAACTGGGGAGTTGCACACTTACAAGTGCACAACTTCTGAGTTGAACACTTTTAAGTGCACAACAACTCTGTTGAACACTTTTATTTGTTTAAATGGTATTTGAACACTTAAAAGTGTTGAAGGGTTGAACACGTGGTTTATCAGTGTACTGCTGTTCATCAACGCCCTGGCCCCTGGCCTCTCTCTCTCTCTCTCTCTCTCTCTCTCTCTCTCTCTCTCTCTCTCTCTCTCTCTCTCTCTGTCTCTCTGGAAGAGCGGCGTTCTATGGCCGTGGCCAAATTGGTATGGCGGATTATTACCACCCAAAACCCTCCCTATTTGTATAAATCTTATACCTTTACTTCTTCATCCAATAGCAGAGCTACACGCTCAAGCAAAAATATGCTTCTGATACCTAACCACAGGCTTGTCAAGTACAATAACTCCTTTCATGTTAGATCCTCGCAATTGTGGAATCAATTTAAGCTATATAACTTCCTTAACTCTTCGTATGCCTCTGTTAGTAATTATATTTTTAACTCTCTTCTGAAAACTCTGTGATTGTTCGTATACGTTATACATGTCCTGAACTGCTCTACTTACTCGCCTCTAATTATATTGTTATAGAGTGCGGGACTATGTACCAGTGGGACTCTTTAGTCCTTTAACATAGACCCCAAATAAATAAATAAATAAATTCTCTCTCTCTCTCTCTCTCTCTCTCTCTCTCTCTCTCTCTCTCTCTCTCTCTCTCTCTCTCTCTCTCTCTCTCTCTCTCTCTCGCTCTCACTCCCTCTCGCTCTCTGTGCTCGCGCGCGTGCAGCCTCTGAGAGGTAAAAGCAGCTGGATCCGGGCGTCGTGTTTTCAGAATCACCGAATCAAGTCAAACAAAGTTCATCAGTGCGGAGGCGGAGGTTCGGGGAGCGGCCCTGTTTGTCGATGTAGAGCACTACCACCACCACCGCCCGGCTGTAAAACAGAGCAGTCCTGCATGCGCTGTGCGCGCCCGCCCCGTCGAACTGTCACGGCGGCGGAGACGCTCTTCCTGTTGTGGGACACTGTAGCCGGCCCCGCCCCGCCCCGCGCCGCCCCGCGCCGCCGACAGACTCCTCTCGGGAATCCTGTAATGTCAGCTCGCCTTCGTCCGCCCGCTTTCGTGCCCCATTGGCCTTGCAGGGCGGGGCGGGGCGGAGCGGGGCGTGTCGGGGTAGGGCAGGGCAGGGCGGGGCGGGGCGGGGCGGCGGGCAGCTCAGATGCGGACGGGAGTCAGGACTACTTAGCGGATAGCGGGATAGGGGCTGCGGGGCCGGGGCGGGCCGGGCCCGCACCGCCCCTGGCTCACGGACCGTGAAGTTGAGAGGCTTACTGAGCAAGCCATGCGGAGCTAAGCGTCGTCCGGACCGAGTGGAAAAACACATCTGTCATTGATGGGGAGGACGCGGCGCTCGAAGGAGCCCGCTGGACCTGGCGGCCGCTCTGGTCCTGGTCCACGCTCTTCTACCCCCCCCCCCCCCACTCCCCCGACACACACACCCGTCCGAAGACTCTCCAGACCTCTCTACGCTTTTATAAGAGAAATACGCTTTTTATGGCACATCGGAAGGTAGTGAAAAGTCTGTCGACTGCCATATCCGTCGGAGACAACTTTTCTATATACGTCATAGCGACTTTATTACCCTTCGCCACTGCTGCAGATCTTGTATGTATGAGTGCGTGTGTGTGTGTGTGTGTGTGTTGTTCGCCTGTGCTTTTAGGGCGTGGATCCCCATTTTGCCCCGCAGGTCGCCCGCCCTGTGTCCGTACCTGGCTTCGGCGCCCCTCTCCGCGCCCTTGTGGATAGCGAAATACGTGACGACAGAGAGTATAGTCTGGTCTGGTGTTATCTCTGAAACTCTTGTCTAACCGCTTTTAGAGAGGATTATTCCGCGGGTGGACACTGCTCCCACCCCGCCCCCGCCAGCGCGGCCCGGCTCGGCTCCGGGGGCGATTCCGCCCAGCCTTTTACCCCTTGTTCTCGTGCGCAGTTCACTTGAGAGGGTTTGGCCAGTGAATTTCTGGTCGGGGAACAGGCTTAGTTGGCCATCCACAGATAGCTAAGAGCTGCTGCTACTGCCCTCAAGCTCGTCCAGTCCCCCGCCATCTCCCCTACCCCCATCCCCCCGTGGCTGAGGCGGGCTGATGAAGATAATCCTCGATAGTGCTGCGCTACGGCGGGAGGAGAAATGTCGTGAGTGTAAAAGCAGCAGCGTCCTGCTCAGGTCTACTTCCGCCTCCCCCTCCGCTCCCCAACCTAAACTCTGCTCCTCTGCCCCTTTCTCCTTCCTTTGAGGACCAACACGCTCCTCTGGATTTTCCGACGAGCAGTAGAGAGACGCCACGTTATTGTGCAACCGATCTCTCTGTACGCTCCAAACATCTGACATACCACGAGTATACAGGAAGCAAAGAGAAAGGCCATCTTCAAAAATATTTGTGTTTCATGTCATCGATGTTTTGTGCTTGTAGAATGTCGACGTGTCATGATTCCAGTTTCCGATTGTTTAGAGAGAAGAAAAAAAACTAATGAGAGGATATAGACCTTCGGGGCCTTTCGATTACTCCTAGAAGCTGTTCCAGAGCGGATAGGGTAGTAGCGAGCCTTCACGGCGCTGTGGTGCTGTGGTCGTAGACCTCACTGGGGACCCCATTAGCAGACGCTCCGCCCCGCCCCGCCCCCCTTCGCCCACCATCCGCACCATGACTTGTGAAGAGCAGATCCTCTTCGCTCTAAAGAACGCACTGGAAACCAAATCTCCGGAAAATGCATTCAACAAAATGCCATACTGTCATCGCGTTCTTTTTCATGTTGAACCTCACGCATTATTGGCACATTCATCTCGGCAAGAGGTTTTTTTTCCCCCCCATAAATTGACCAAATTTTAATTGTTGTATATTAAGGAATCCAAAATCCTTTACTCGTATCCGTTTGGCACTCTTCCCTTTTCTTTCCGTTCTCTCTCTCTCTCTCTCTCTCTCTCTCTCTCTCTCTCTCTCTCTCTCTCTCTCTCTCTCTCTCTCTGTCTCTCTCTGTCTCTCTCTCTCTGTCTCTCTCTCTCTCTCTCTCAGCCGACTGGCAGAGAGACTCGAGCGGCATAACGCGATCAGTTTGGAATAAGAAGGGAGCGGCCAGGTGTGAGCCGCGGCATGGTGGGGTGGGGTGGGGTGGGGTGGGGTGGGGCGGGGCGGGGCGGGGCGGGGCGGGGCGGGGCGGGGCGGGGCGGGGCGGGGCGGGGCGGGGCGGGGCGGGGCGGGGCGGGGCGGGGCGGGGCGGGACGGGGTGGGGCGGGGCGGGGCGGGGCGGGGCGTGGCGGGGCGGGGCGGGGGCGGGGCGGGGCGGGGCGGGGCGGGGCGGGGCGGGACGGGGCGGGGCGGGGCGGGGCGGGGTGGTGTGCGAGGCGCGGTGCGAGTCGAGTCGGAAGGATCGGTGAAAGAATAACAGACCAGACAGTCTGCGAAGCGCGTTGGTCTTTCGCTCCGTCTGAGCCTCAATTGAACTGTGCTAAATACACCTGTTTTGTTTTGAAATTTTAAAAATTTGACAGAAAAGTTTGTGAAGCACATCAACGTTGAAATTTTACTTGCTGCTTTCTCTGGCGAAATCTACATTGGATTTATGATTTGCTTTAAGAAAAACTGATTTCATTAAGTTCCGTTCGTTTTCTTCCCTTAATATAATTCTCGCTCCTCGACAACACAGCGTCTCTCATCCTTACATGTGTATTTTCTCTTCTCTTCTCTCTCTCTCTCTCTCTCTCTCTCTCTCTCTCTCTCTCTCTCTCTCTCTCTCTCTCTCTCTCTCTCTTTCTTTTTCGGTCCTTCCCAGCAAGCCAATCTCGTCGGGGCGGGTCGGGGCCGGGCGAGGCCGGGCGAGGCTTGCGCTATATGTGCCGCCGTTCCACGCTGACGTTGTCCGATGTCCGCGGCGCGCGGCGCGTCCCCGGGGTGCGACCCCTAACCCCACCACCCCCTCGGCGTGCGCGGCCGTGCCCTCCGTCACCTCCTCCAGCGGCACACAGCCATGGTGCTCGCCTCCACTCCGCGCGCCGTCTGCCCGCTGCCGTGCCGTTATCCGGCGAGTATCATATAAAATACACGGTTATCTTGTAATAGAATCATCGGCGACTCTCTCACTCGGGCCGGGCCGGGCCGCGGGCCGGGCGCCGCGCGGGGCAGGCTCTGCGGCCGGCAGCCGTGTACAGCGGGCCTGCCTACCCTCCCGACTGCAGGCGCTCCGCCGCGGGCTGGGCTGGCTGGACACGCCTGCTCGCTCGCAGCCGCGCCGTCTCAAGTGTGTAGGGCGATATTTTTAGCCCCCCCCCCTCCTCCCCCAAAACTCTGACGTTACTCCTCTTGTTGAATATGCCGGGGAGACGGGTTGTGTGTGTGTGTGTGTGTGTGTGTGTGTGTGTAGGGGGAGGGGCGAGCGGGGTGGGGGGGGGGATCCCAGGGGTGCCATACTGTTACGTATGACTGGGCCTGACGTCGACTTTGTCTTCTCTGCTTCAGATCAGCTCCGCTGGCGCGGCTGGTGCTCAGCTCCACTACACGGCGCGTAGCCTCGTGGAAGGGACTCCTCTCCGGCACGGCGGCCGCGAGAATGAAACGCCTCTGTTGGATCAACAAATCACTTGCGCACCGACGGAGAACCGACTCGACTCATCTCCCTCGCTATCACCCACACACCCTATAACCCCTCCCCCCTCGCCTCGTCTGTTGCCTATAAGAAGAGATCTCAAAGCACTTTCATAAAAATCGTACCAAAGTACACTAAAAGTACGATGATTTACTGGCCAAGTCCTTGCCTTGATCTTAGTGTACTACTTCGCTATAGTATGGTCGCACGGTCTTTTGAGGTACGAAGTATACTAGCTTTCTCTTATAATTACTGTACTTCGTTCCTCAAAAGACCGTACTAGCGGCACTAGTCAAGTATAACCAGAACCAGAGAAGGCAAGGACTTGACCAGTAAGTGATCGTACCCGAACGTGCTTTTTTCCTGACAGTGAACATCACCTCCCACCCCACACGCGTGAAGGTGATCGAGAGGTGAAAGCAGTTTGATACGCATTGTGCTAAGGTAAGTTTAATATTTCAAGTAATTAAAAATCAATAAAAACAACTGTATAGTTATATACATCAATTGGTGTTTAGTTCCAAACGTTCTGAAACTTTACACCAGCTGGTTCATAGTTGAACTTGTTGAACGTCAATTGATGTCTAGTTGGTCCAACTTTACACCAGCAGCTGTATAGTTTTTGAACTTTTTGAACTAAACACCAATTGATGTAGAGAACTATACAGTTATTGTTTTACCAGTGTACCATTTGGTAAAAATCTCGGTAGATAACATGTGAAAGGAAGAAGTCCACTCCTGATGAGGGAGAGGAGAAAATACGAAAGAAGGGATAGGCGGGTGAGCATAAGGGGAGGCTGGATTTGTACACGCGCATGGTCGTGCAGGCTGCCCGGGGGCCGGGTGGCCTCAGGGTCATGCACGATCACTCGCCACGACAGACCCTACCCCCTCCTCCCCCAGTTCCATTTACCCTCGTCATTTACCCCGGCACCCTCCGTCACGTCGAAATGGTACAGTATCCCCGCGCTGCTGCTACTATACTCCGGCCGGGCTCGGCTCGGCTTGGCTCTGCTCTGCTGGGCTCGGCTCGGCTCGGCTCGGCTGGGCGGCGCCACGTCTCTCCATCGTAAGTGACACCGCAGTAACGCGCGGCGCGCGGCGCGCTCTGGCGGGGCTCTAGTGAGGCTCTGGCGAGGCTCCGCCGGGCTCAAGCCGCCACGATCCTAGTTGGACACCCGCCCCACCCCACCCCGCCCCGCCCCGCCCGGCCCCGCCCTGCCCGGCCCCCCTCCGTGCCCCGACCGGGCCCGCGGGCTTCCCTTTTCCTACATCCTATCCTCCAAGCCCCTCTTCTGCGCCCGAGCCCACAGCGTATAACGAAGAAGTCGCTTGCGGCTACAGCGACAATTTTTCAGACAGCCGTTCGAGCCGCTCGTTGTGCGGCCTCCTGCCCCTCCTATCTCCTCGCCCCGGCAGCCCGACGTCAACCACATAGCTCAGCGAGGGTCCCGCTCGGTCCCGAGGGGAGGCGGGAAGGGGGAAAGGAAATACAAAAACGTCGATGTGACCGAGTTTCGGTGCGGCCGGGGGGGCTGCCCCCATGAAATACCGCTTGAGGTAGGTATGAGGGGAGACGTCAGAGAAATGGTTGGCGATTTGTCGACGCCGAGGAATTTTTCAAGGTCAGAGGAGATAATAACAACTGCGCCCCATACTTTCATCCGGCTTACGTCGGTGGAATGGTCTATCAGATCACTGGTAAAACTAAGGCGTAACTGTACGCTTGAATGAAGCATACAGTTACGCTTGAAGACGTTACGCTTGAAATCAAGCGTACGAAAGAAATTCTCCCATACATTTAGATAGGACAAATAGGAGCCGATCGACCCATTACGCTTGATTTCAAGCGTAATCTCAGTACGCTTGAAAACGGGGCGTAAGGCTACGCCTTAGTATTACCAGTGATGCTAATGAGGGGGTACACTAGATTCCAAAAATTGTAAGCTCCTTTCAATTAATTTTTTTTTGTAAAAGTGCGACTACCTAAACATTAGGGTAAAAGTACCAAACATGGATCAGGTACCAAACCTGGATCATTTCTGTTTGGCGGGTTCTAACGGCTGATTGGGTCGACTGAATTAAAAATTTCAAAGTTCCTCAGGTAGACGACTACATATGCAACAATATGTGTATGTGACATTTTATTGTCTGCTCGCTCCTCTGCCCGCTGGAGCTCGCCGAAAAACAGTCTGCACAACAGACCTCGTCAAAGCGCGCAAAAAGACAAGGCAAGATACATGGCTCTACTTATTTCCTATTTGTAAGAAAACTAACCGGAGGAAATACTTGGTACTCGATGAGAAGACACTTTAAGATATGCCTTTTAAGACTCTGAAGGTTTTGATCCTTTACCTTAAGTATTTTTAAAATGCGGGTAGGGGTAAAAACATAGAATTCGAACCGTCCTCAAGTAACTTCTTTAATTTGCGCCTCAATATCAGTCATTAGAAATCTTTAATGCGTGATGCCACTTTGCACACGGCAAAATATGACCAAAATAAAGGGATTGATGCAAACAGACAGCACAAATTTCAAATAGGAAACTTTTTACAAGGGTTTACATCTTCCATTGCGCCTTACGAGAGGTCCGGGTAGGCAACCTGGCGCACACAACAGATCTCTTTCCACTCTTGGCGCCTTAAGGATCACGTGACTGAGCAAGAAAATAAAATAATTTTAAAAGCGTATGTTTTAAGTTTATAGAACAGGTTTCAGGCAACATCTTACCACGAATCGGAGAGTCTATGTCACGTGGTTAGTTAGGATATATAGAAAAGAATCGAATTTCTCGTTAAAGAAATGCCACTTTCCCAGGCCCTATATCAGCCCCGAAGATGCAAATGGGCGGAAGCAAGTTGTAATTTCGTGAGCAGAATAGTGAGAGAAACACGTTGGTATGAGAAACTATTTATTTCGTAGACAGACGAGCCTGCAAAACGTATCCAAACAAGCCTAAGTTTTGATCCATGTTTGGGTCAGCGTCCAAACATGGATCACAACCCCTAAAAGGGGGAAGGGGTTGTTTTGGGATAAAACAAAAAAAGTTGCCTTCCCCTAACACTGTTGTGTATCACATATGTGAAGGACAACAGTCTAGCTTGGTGATCCATGTTTGGGTACCCCCACCCAAACATGGATCAAAATTGGAGGTCATGGAAATTCCCTATAACTCCGAAAGTATTGGAGCTAGGAACTTTATTCCCTCGGGATATCTTCCCTGGGGGTTCAAACTACAGACCAATGAAAAAAAATTATGCTCATCACACCTTTATCGATCCCAACACTGTGGTTTTCCGAAAAATGATCCATGTTTGGTACTTTTACCCTACGATGCAGCTAGATTGTTCGAGCTATTTTTGTCCGACCTGGTGATTTCCCCGAAATCAGGAGTATATAAATAATCCAATCAAATTTTGTCACACCTGGTGATTTCCCCGGAATCCGAAAAAGCGCTGTCCGACCTGGATTTTGTCCGACCTTGTTTAGACGGGTAAATTGGAGAAGGAATATGTATCAGAGCCGACCAGGCCGGAGCATGTGGCAAAACTTGTACCAGAAAATGAAAACCAGTCGCCAGGAGCACGATACCGTACATAGTTTAGGTGAAATGCGGTTTTGCTGTCTTCAACTTAAACCAGTTTGGAGCCAAACTCTTTTTTGGACCAAAATTAGAAAAATTTCAACCTTCAATTGGTAAAAATCGCCGGGTAGTTTAGGTTGCCTTGGCCATACCTCAACTGAACTCGTTATGCCCTCGTTGCGAGGCTTCTGAAGGGCAGGGTCAGGGTGGCGAACGAACCAGATGGCGGACGAACTAGCGATCACGGGTGCACACCCATTCCGCATTACAGGATGTATCTGCACTGGTAAAAATAATCACGGTCTCTACTACGGAAAAATGCCGTAATTTTGGATTACGGACACTCCGTTCCTGGTTTCCGTACCTTATCCCCATCAGACTCCATGTTAAAAAATGCGGTTACGGTGAGATGTACGGAAAAGTTACCGTTAATTTTTTTTCCGGTGGTTTCCGTTTTTGGTACGGAGTCAGTGGCGGCGTTCCGTCGTACCTTCGTTTCACATCTTGCCTATAAGAAAGGCCAGGTTCTTCCTTAAGGTTCGGCAAGGTACGGAACGAAGCACGGAAACAAACGTACTTTCATCGAGAAAACTCACTTTTCGAGGGGTTACGGTCTCCATAGTTGGCTCCGTACCAAAGGCTCACTGAAAAAACGGCGTCCTGGTTTCCAAGCAGTTTTGGAAAAACCAAGCAGCTCTTATGGAGAAAATACACAGGTATTCTGAGGCTGCTTGAAAACCAAGACGAAGTTTTTTCCTTGCTGTCTTTTTACAGTGTGGTTTCAGGTTTCCAGGCTACTTGCGGCCGCTCCTTGAACCATGTGCATCCTGCCGTCTTCCAGGCGAGCCCGTTGCCTTTCCCGCCCCGCCCATAGCCTCTCACAGCGTCCCCGACGACCGCCCCCTGCGCAAAAAGCTTGTCAATTCGTCATTGTTGCTCGTGAATGGGGCGGGTGATGAATGATGATCCACGTTGCGTCGAGCCGCCACGCTCCGGATCCTCAAGTAGTGGAGCTAGTGGAGCTGGCCGAGCCGGTCCAGCCTGCCGCGTCGGCGCCCGGCCACGCCCCTGCTCTCCTTTACACCCGCCTTTCCCTAAATCCACCGCTCTTGCGCGTGCTGTATCCTTAAATAAGCACAACACGTCATTTACAAAAAAAATAAATAATAATAATAATAAAATAAAAACAAGGGCCAAATAGAACACAAAATGAATTTTGTGATAAGTATGGAACTCGTTCTTTACATAATTATGTGCTACAGAGGTAGGAGTGTAAAACATTATGTGAGTCGAGTGAAGACATTTTCATCTCAGATTTCATCACCGTTCGTGTGTGCAGGGGAAGTTTTTCCCGGGACACTCGCCCTTGCTCGTCTCGGGTGCTCGGGCCTTCTTCGGCCCTCCCGCTCGGGTCCGATTGTTGGGGCGCATAAAGGAGCGCGAGCTGGCGCGAGCCGACTCGGTCTACGACTAGACTCGGGGACTTAGAATGAAAACTCGCACAAAATTTGTTAAGAGTTCTCAAAATAATACTAATAAACGTTAAACAAGGGCCAAATAGAACACAAAATGAATTTTGTGATAAGTATGGAACTCGTTCTTTACATAATTATGTGCTACAGAGGTAGGAGTGTGAAACGTGATGTGAGTCGAGTGAAGACATTTTCATCTCAGATTTCATCACAGTTCGTGTGTGCAGGGGAAGTTTTTCCCGGGACATTCGCCCTTCCTCGGCCTCGGCTCGGGTGCTCGGGCCTTCTTCGGCCCTCCCGCTCAGGTCCGATTGTTGGGGCGCATAAAGGAGCGCGAGCTGGCGCGAGCCGACTCGGGCTAGGACTAGACTCGGGGACTTAGAATGAAAACTCGCACAAAATTTGTTAAGAGTTCTCAAAATAATACTATTAAACGTTAAAAAAGGTTCATTGCTGCAATGCAGAGGAAGGCTTCAAGCTGAGATCAGCGCAAGTTTCATATCTGTAGGTATTGTGCTTGCTGAGATTGAAAACTCCACTCCAAAGTTGGGTTATGGACTTAGAATGAAAACACACAAAATTTGTTAAGTGTTCTCAAAATAATACTATTAAACTTGAAAAATAGTTCTTTGTTGGAATAATGACCAGCGTTTCCAGTTTAGAATGGTATAACTATTATGCCTGTAGGTATTGTGAGATCTGAGATGAAAGTGTGGACAGTTAAGCGTTACACTCGACTGAGAACAATACTCGTTCTTTTCACCACTCAGGAGAGAGGTGGTGGTAAAGAACGAGTAAAAAGGTTCATTGCTGCAATGCAGAGGAAGGCTTCTAGCTGAGATCAGCGCAAGTTTCATGTCTGTGGGTATTGTGCTTGCTGAGATTGAAAACTCCACTTATAAGTTGGGTTATGGACTTAGAATGAAAACATCCAAAATTTGTTAAGTGTTCTCAAAATAATACTATTAAACTTGAAAAATAGTTCATTGTTGGAATAAAGACCAGCATTTCCAGTTTTGAATGGTATAACTATTATGCCTGGAGGAATTGTGAGATCTGAGATGAAAGTGTGGACAGTTAAGGGTTACACTCGACTGAGAACAATACTCGTTCTTTTCACCACTCAGGAGAGAGGTGGTGGTAAAGAACGAGTAAAAAAACAGACCACGCGACCGTGACCAAAAGTTCCGGAGGGCCGGAACTTGAAAGCAGATGATACATATAGTAGATGTCCGTACGCGTCGCCGGCCGCAGGGAAGCGGCCGGGAAGGGAGAGGGGGAGGGCGCGGGGCGTGGGCTGGAGGGGGCACCGGCCCGGCCCGGCCAGCCGGCGGCCTGAGAGGTGGCGTGGAGTAGTGACGTAGTCGGGGCGCGCGCGGAGCGCGCCGCCGCCGCCGCCGCGCGACATTTTCCCCCCTGTATAATATTATGCCACACTCTCGCTCTGCCGTTTGCTGTCTGCTGGCTGCGCTGCTCTCTGCAGGCTGCTCGCTGAGTGACAGTACAAGCAGGCTGATACATTCGTATCATCTGCTAAAAAGGTCGAGAGCCTTAATTTCGACAGTAATTAACTATTCATTTTGCCGAGCACGTCGGGGACATAATGGGCCGCTTTTCACCGTCGGGGACATAATGTGCCTCTTTTCACCGAGCGGCACGCGCACTCTCTCACACACACACACACTCACACACACGCACACGTATGCAGAATAATTCCTCTGGACATGTGGCGCGCACACATATGTTGTAACGTGTCAACCCTGTGTTGTACACAATCCGCCATAGGTCGACGTGTGTGTGTGTGTGTGTGTGTGTGCGCGTGCGTGTGTGCGTCCGTGTAGTGGGGGCTGGGGACTATCCATCACCACTGCACTGTGCGACCCTATGGCGCTGGCCCCGCCAGGCCCTGGGTCGACCTCACCACCCTTCTACAAACCACTTCCTTCCTCCTTTCATTTCCCCCACCCCCTAAAAGTCCAGCAGCAGCAGGGGGCGCGGTGTCCCTCTGCCTCCCTCCCCCCTGGCAGGCAGGCTATTCAAATAGTTTCCCATTCTCGCCCATGGGACTGCCCTCCTCCCTCTCTCCGCCGGTGTCCGCTGGACAACGCTCGGACACCCGCAGGAGACCCGGGCGGGGCGGGGTGAGGCCGAGGACCTCGTCCCCGCCCAGCCTTCTCTACGAGTGGGACTACTTGTGACCCCGATGGAACCGTCATGAACCTCGCTGGCTGGCTGGCGCTGGGGATCCTGCTGGCGGCTCACGGCGTGGCGTGGCGTGGCGTGGCGTGGCGTGGCGTGGCGTGGCGTGGCGTGGCGTGGCGTGGCGTGGCGTGGCGTGGCGCGGCGTGGCGTGGCGTGGCGTGCCGAGGCTCGGAGGGGAAGGTCCCACTTGACCCACACACCGAGGCCTCGCCGCGGCCACTAGCTGCCCGTGCTGCTGACATGCGGCTGAGTCAGGTTAGCACCACCTTTTCCCCCATTCCGTTTTTAGCGTGTGGGCGGCTTTATTCCATTGACTTTCACTTGACGTTTTTGGGATTCATTTCGCGGCAAATTATCGAGCTATGGCCGCTGAGTTTTAAGTTTTGAGCGTTCGCTCCCCCCCCCCCCTACCCTCCCCACCTCCGTTCTTCTCCCACTTTTCGCCTGCTACCCGCCCTTTATCTCTCGGGAACACGTCCCCGCCTCTCTCCCTCCTCATGGCCGGTGCGAACAGAGCCCGGGCCCAATCTTCGTGAGTGGTCCTGCTGCCCATGGCCGTGCTTTGCCCATGGCGCCCGGCTGGCATAGGGGCCACGCTGCAGGCCAGCAGGCGGGTAGAGCGAGCCGGGCCGGGCCGGGCCCGGGGCGAGCAAGCACCCCTGCAACTTGTCTGACGAGAAGCCAAGGAAGTTGCACGGGCGCACCCTTTGCAATCCTCGCCCCGGTATTTGAGCAAAATAAATACATGTTTACGGCGAAATGAGAGAAACGGAGTATTTTTGGATAGAGAGTAGAAAAATAATTGTAATGATGTACAAATATTGATGCGTTGACTTGACATACATAAACGTACGTTTAAACGTACGTTTATGTATCCCTTACAGCCCCAGAAAGTTCGCCAACAGGACGCTAAAAGTACGTCAAAAGTACGTTTCTTTTGAAAATACCGACTGATTTAGCGCACTTTAGGTCGCCATCACCTCCCGCCCGCCACGGGACCAGTACACGCACAGGGCCCCCTCACAGTCCTAGGTTGCTTTTTGGACGCGTGCAGTGACGTACTAGTGCGCACAATCTACCCTTCTTGAGGTACTAGTCTGCGCGCAGTACCCACTCAGAAGACTAGGTCGCATTTTGAACGCGCGCACTGGCGCACTCCGGGCACACTAGTTCTCACATCCCACCCGCTGTGGCTGACTTGACTTGTACGCCTAAGATACGTGTCGGGGCGTATTAGGCCGTCACTTGGTACCGTCCATTGTGCCAACCAATCAGAGCACAGCACAGCAGAAGGCTGCTCAGTGACTTGGGTTGACGTCGGTATGGCAGTGGTTGTATCTATATGTGGTTCGGTGGCCGCGCGGCTAACGAGTCAGCATCAGCAGCGGAGGTCCAGGGTTCGAGTCCAACTCAAGTAAGTAAGTTTCGATTTACCAAATGAATTATCTGAATGTTCCAATGTGCTCTCCAGGTCAGCCTGTACCCGTAGCGTAATATAACGGACAAAGAAAAACACAATTTTGATCAAAATTCTAGAAATGTATTACGTGGTAATACCCGTCATGTAATACCGAAAAACACAAAAATATGCCCTTCATTGATCAAATGTTCTGCGTAATACAGCTGTAATACCGCGTAATACCGAGTAGTCTGTACAAGATTTTCCAATGTGCATTCCCCCTCGCCTGTGCAGCACCAACGGGTGCCACCCCTGCCCCCGGCCGCCACCGTTGAGGGGAGCGGGGAATTTTCAACGCCCCCTCCTCCACCCCACACAGCAATAGTGATCTAGAACGCTTTTAGTACGCTTTTCCGGGCGTACTAGGATGTATAATGAACGTTTGTCCTCGCATAGCGATCTGAAGGCGTACTTGTCCGGACGGACTAGGACGCCACGGAGTACGGTTTTGAGACGTTTTGGCAATCTTGGCGTACTAGTTCTCCTTCCAAAAGCGAACTTTTGACGTATTGTCCGAGCGAACTTTGCGCGTACTTTTAGCGACCAAACAGCGTACCATAAAGTAACCAAACAAGAGGTAAAACCCCCATGCTACGCGGCGTCAGCGATTAGGCGCAGCAGCGCTCCCCGTGGCGAGGTTGCGCGTGAGCCAAGCTGATCGGCTCCGCTCGGCCGGCGCTCGGCTGGCGCTCGGCTCGGCCGCCAGCAGCCGGCTCGGCTCGGGGCGGCGGCGGGGCTAGCTGGGCTCGGCTGGCTCGGCTCGGCTCGCTCGCTCCAGGCCCGGCCGCTTTTCAGGCTTTTGGACGATTTTTAACTCGTCGTAGCGACCAAACCGTTAAAGATATCGAGTTGCAATTTTCAGGGTGCGTTTTGTGTAGACATAGCATTGTGTAAATGTCGTCTTGGTCTAGATTTCTGCTTTAGGGAGGGAAAAACTGGGTGTCGAAAATAGGTGCTGGCCATGGCAATGCTGCCGAGCCCAGCGGGCTGGTTTTTGGTGATTTTTAATTACTTGTAGCGACCAAACCGTTTAAGATATCAAGTTGCCATTTTCAGGGTGCGTTTTGTGTGGTCACAGCATTGTGAGTATGGCGCCGTGGTCCAGAGTTTTGCTTTAGTAAGGGGAAACGAGGTGTCGAAAGTAGGGGCTGCTCGGTTAGCGATGCACCACTCCTCCTCCTCCCCCCCTCCCTTCCCCTTCAAAAATAAAATAAAAATGGATTGCTGGCTTTTTAGGCAAATTAGAGGGAAAGTGTATGGAAATTAGAAGAAATTGATTATATTAACAATAGATTCTATTTTTAAAAATAACATAAAATCAGTCAATTTGTAACAGTTGCTATAAAATATTCCCTAATATACCTAAATCACAGGCCTCAATGCTTGGAACTTAAAAAAATTTAAATAAAAGAATAACATTTTGCTAATTGTTGGTTGGAGGTTGGAAAGGCGGAACTGTCTTGAGAGCTTCTTCGATGACATCCATTCCCTTCGGATTGAGATGCATTCTGTCAGGGCGTCGCTTGGCATCTTGACCCATGAAACTGAAATTTAGAAAAGAATAAAAAATAAGAAATATGTTACAGATAATAATATGAATAAAATACATTAAAATTTAGCAATCTGGTTCTTACCTTTCAAACAATTCCTCCTGAACCAAGCCATCCTTCATAAAGTACGGCTCCACATCAAGGACAAAGAATCTAGGCGTACTGAGCTCCAATAAAGCCTTGTTGAAGGTCGACCACAAATGGCGATTGAGGTCTGCATTTTCTGCGTTTGGGGCCAGCAGCTTTGGAAGAGGAGGGACTGTTGTGATGACAGCTAAGAGAAGAGGAATCGATAGTTAGAAATTGATTGCCAGAATTTTTTACCCATTGCAAGCAACGCTCAGGATATTTAGTAGGGAATCGGAAAAACTTTAAGTTAGGATTGTGAATAGCATCAGAACTACAGGATTTTGCCCAGCACTTCCGATGACTTTGAATGCCTCTACCACCCTTACCCTTAGAAACTACTGGTAAGTTAGGACTAGCCATGACTAAAATGTTATAACACTAATTCAGGTACAAACATAGAAAGATTACGTTAGGGCAAGGCTGACATCAACACATGCCCAAACCATCCAACTTTATAAAAAATATGGCACACATATCACAGACCGTTGCATAAGCGTCGGATTACTCACTTAACTCCCATGCTAAAAGAAATAACTAACCACATCATTACCAAAACAAAGTGCGAGCAGTAGGCAAAGGCCTGCTGGCTACTTAGTGAGGTTATGAAAATAGGCCACTCTTCGGCACAAGTACTCATCCCTTTAACGCAAAGTAAAGTCGAAAACTTAAACAAAAACTGTTCCCCATGATTATGAAGGATAAGTAAATTCAATATTTAGGTGGAGTTCGGCGAGAAATCACAACACTTACGCTAACTAAAGCAAAAAGTAGGAATCATCACAATAGGCTCCCGACACCGGACCAAGCCAAGCCAAAGCAAAGCATATTTTGGGAGTTGCGCAATGCACAAAAACTAACTTCTTACATCAAACCATAGCACATACCACGCTGATGAAGATAATAGGAGGTTTTCAGCAAATCACGGACAACTCTTCACAAAATATAATGCAACCGACTCGTACGAACGACAACAAACAACTGGTGAAGCGTAATGGCGGCCGATGCCCAGCGCGTCTCCTCGCTTTCACGCCAACATTCCCGAACGGAGAAAACAATATTTCAAAAGCCTTCTTGGGGTGTAAATGTTATTGTGTGGTGTAGTATGTAGTTCTTTTGTTACAATTTTTTTATTTTGTTTTGGATAGAAGTAGTATGTAAGCGTTCAGAGGGCTTGCGAAATAAGCAACTTTCGCATGTCAGGTTGGTACGCCTGCGAGGTTGCGTCCTGGCTTCCTCCGCAGAATTGCGTACCGGAAACCCCATAAGGGTTTTACCTCTTGTTTGGTTACTTTATGCAGCGTACTCTTCGGGGCTGTAAGGGTTTGCTCCAAATTGACGGAGGATGTTCTGGGAGACTTTAGTGCACCCCCAAACCATCCCCTAAAAGTGAAATCACCCGAAAATGGTCGACAAATTTTTTTCTGACGAGATTTGGACAGAAAAACGTCCCGACAGCCTAGATGATTTGGGACGGGGGATTGGGACGGTAACCACTAGGCTGTCGGTTCGCACACCGGTAGCTGATGCCAGGAGGAATCCCCGGACTGGCCCGGCAAGCCGGAGACGACTTTCGCTCCGACTTCGTTCTTGCCGCTTGCCCGAGAAAATGGCCGGTAGAGAGTGATATCGATTCGCATGGCGAAAAGATGTGAGTCCCGTCAGCCGAGATGTTTAACGCACCTGTCCCCTATCCCCAATCATCTCTGCTGGTGAGACGTTTTGTAGGTTCAAATCGTGGCCAAGATTTTTTACTCGTTCTTTACACACTGTTAAAATTTTATTGTGATTTCCCAGCACCTCCTCGATACGGAACGATTGTGAAATCCCAACACTTCTCCGTAATCAGAAAACGACTCTTTTGCTACCTCAAAGTGAAATATTTAATATTTTGTCGTCCAGTCGACCATATTTTTGAAGCCAGTCTATTTTAAATTCAGAGGACAGTTGGAATTTTCTGAAGAGTTCTGTTTAAAATACAGAGGACAGTTGGAATTTCCCGAAGAGTTTTGTTTTAAATACAGAGGACTGTTGTAATTTAACGAAGAGTTCTGGCAACTTTTTTTACAACAGAGGTGCTGTGAATTTGCAACTTTTTTTTTAACAGTGCACACTAATTTCTAGAAGCTGCTGTGTTCAGAACGAGTATATTTTGCTCACGACTGTAACGGCGTGATAGGGTTGATTTCTGAATGTACGATACATACACACAAAGCAATGTGATATTTAGAAAGGCCATAATGTTATGCAAATCATTTAATACCCTAACTCACCAAATAAATTTTAAACTTACATGTTTATAAACAAGTTCCTCTAAACAACAGTTATTCAAGTTTATCAAAAAATATGATGAGAATCCAATTTCAAAGTAATTAAGACTGGAGGGATCAGCATCAGTGGCTATTGTCATAACAACACATACACATACGTATGTTTATGTTCTCTCGGCCAAATTTTGAGAGAACACTTAACCCTTAATTACACTCTCAGACCTCAACTGATTTTATTCTTAGTAAATACTTACGTTTTTACGCAGCAGGATTACTGATAAATTCTTCAGTTATTCTGTATAGTTTTGTCAGTAATCTACTTATTAAGGATGAAATTGTCAGTAACGTAAAAAGGAATTCTTTCGTACTACTGACAAAAAAGGTTGTCAGTAGCTTATAAAGGTTTTTAAGCAGCAGGAATACTGACAAAGGGGTCTGAAAAGTCAGTAGCGGGACAAGAGTGTAGACAAAACTAGGCCCGCGGTGGAAAAAAATATTTTTGTTAAAATCTAGTTACTTTGGTCCCACTTATTCAAAAATACTAAAAATCCCGAAATTGAACCGTAATTGTGGGAAATATCCATATGTTGTCCAGGAACAACAAAGCAAATGAAGGGTACGAAAATTTCCCTCTATTATAAAAGGTATTATCGAACCAAAAAGTCACATTCTTAGGTGAAACGAGACTCAGTTGTCATAATGATGTCACGAGACAAAAAGCACGAAACGCAAACGGCCAAAGAATTTGATTATAAATGCTATAAATCGTGCAAGAAGCAAACAACGTTGTTGGTTAACAACACTGCCAAGTGAGATACAACCTAGAAAGAATTCCCGGCCGAACACCAAGTCTCATACCAATATTGAACGGGAATGGGTACTTCATATTTTAACAACCGTTAAGTGTAGGTTTTCGAACAACAACACTACCACAAAAGGGATACTACACCCTCAGACCTCAACTAATTTTATTCTTAGTAAAGAACGCTACCAGGGGCCGGGTGGGTACAGAGTACCCACACATCTTGCCGATGCGAAGAGGATTCCGTATCTACCGGCCTTGCCTGGACGGGCCCGCCCGGCCTGGAGAGTTTTCCTTTCCGAATGGGATTCCGAATTTCTCCCTAAGCAAGAACGGTATTTTGCTTCTGGCTACTGGTATATGTTTCGCATAACCTTCAGAGGATTCCCTGTGAATTTCAGCGTGATCTGAGACTTTCGATTTTTGGTCAAATTTCCAAAGGCTAAAGCCTTTGCATTTTTAGGGATTTTGGTCCAAAAATATTCTTCCTCCAAATTGACGGGATTTGTGCAGAGGGGCTCCAGTGCACCCAGAGACCAACTCCGGAGGGTGAAATCATCCGAAAACCGTCGAAAAAAAATTATTAGGACGACCGAGATTCGAACATGTCAAAAGCGTCCCGACAGCCTAGTTGGTTTGGGACGGGAGACGGGTGTGCTAACCACTAGGCTGTCGGTTCGCACACCTCTCGCCGATGCTAATTGGAATCCCTATCTACCGGCCTGGACGAGCTCCGCGCGGCGCAGAAGAATTTTCTTTTCCCTGTCACTTTTTTAAGGGCCCAAAAGATGCAATCGAGGGGGTAAGCTATTTAACGCATCATACAACTCGAAGGAAAACAGGTATTCTTCCTCTCTCCCAAGGCCGTTGCTAAAAAAAACAAAAGGAAAATAGCTGCGGCGCTCGGGCTCGAACCCGAGAGCTTCTGAGCAGCTGCCCGCTGCTCTGGCCACTAGACCACAGACTTCTCTTCTCAGCGGCACTGCAGGCACCACATAGCTTCCGAAAATCTCTTGTTACCAGGAGCCGATTTCGAGGAGGTTACCTCCTCGCCTCTTCTGAACTCCGGGTTGAATACGGCTCGTTTCGCACGATTTTCTCTCAAACATGCAGGCGCGGGCTGGCGTCGAATGGGTTGCCTACCAATAAGGCGCCGGTTGAACTATTCACTATTCCTTTCGTAAAATGCGAATTTCTCCCAAACCAAGAACGGTATCGAGTCCAGGTCGACTCTAGTGCACCCCCAGACCAACCCCCGAGGGTGAGATCATCCGAAAATCATCGGAAAAAAAAACGATGATCGACCGGGATTCGAACACGACAAAAGCGTCCCGACAGCGTAGTTGGTTTGGGACGGGGGACGGGTGTGCTAACCACTACGCTGTCGGTTCGCACACTTCTTGCCGATGCGAAAAGGATTCCGTATCTACCGGCCTGGACGGGCCCGGCGCGCGCAGAAGACTTTTCCTTTCCGAATAGGATTCCGAATTTCTCCCTAAGCAAGAACGGTATTGTGCTTCTGGCTACTGGTTTATGTTTCGCAATGCCTTCAGAGGATTCCCTGTGAATTTCAGCGTGATCTGAGACTTTCGATTTTTGGTCAAATTTCCAAAGGCTATAGCCTTTGCATTTTTAGGGATTTTGGTCCAAAAATATTCTTCCTCCAAATTGACGGGATTTGTGCAGAGGGGCTCCAGTGCACCCAGAGACCAACTCCGGAGGGTGAAATCATCCGAAAACCGTCGAAAAAAAAATTTTTAGGACGACCGAGATTGGAACATGTCAAAAGCGTCCCGACAGCCTAGTTGGTTTGGGACGGGGGACGGGTGTGCTAACCACTAGGCTGTCGGTTCGCACACCTCTCGCCGATGCTAATTGGAATCCCTATCTACCGGCCTGGACGAGCTCCGCGCGGCGCAGAAGAATTTTCTTTTCCCTGTCACTTTTTTAGGGCCCAAAAGATGCAATCGAGGGGGTAAGCTATTTAACGCATCATACAACTCGAAGGAAAACAGGTATTCTTCCTCTCTCCCAAGGCCGTTGCTAAAAATAACAAAAAAAGAAAAAGGAAAATAGTTGCGGCACTCAGGCTCGAACCCGAGAGCTTCTGAGCAGCTGCCCGCTGCTCTAGCACCTAGACCACAGACTTCTGAAATCAGCGGCACTGCAGGCACCACATAGCTTCCGAAAATCTCTTGTTACCAGGAGCCGATTTCGAGGAGGTTACCTCCTCGCCTCTTCTGAACTCCGGGTTGAATACGGCTCGTTTCGCACGATTTTCTCTCTCAAACATGCAGGCGCGGGCTGGCGTCGAATGGGTTGCCTACCAATAAGGCGCCGGTTGAACTATTCACTATTCCTTGCGTAAAATGCGAATTTCTCCCAAACCAAGAACGGTATAGAGTCCAGGTCGACTCTAGTGCACCCCCAGACCAACCCCCGAGGGTGAGATCATCCGAAAATCATCGAAAAAAAAACGATGATCGACCGGGATTCGAACACGACAAAAGCGTCCCGACAGCGTAGTTGGTTTGGGACGGGGGACGGGTATGCTAACCACTACGCTGTCGGTTCGCACACTTCTTGCCGATGCGAAAAGGATTCCGTATCTACCGGCCTGGACGGGCCCGGCGCGCGCAGAAGACTTTTCCTTTCCGAATAGGATTCCGAATTTCTCCCTAAGCAAGAACGGTATTGTGCTTCTGGCTACTGGAATATGTTTCGCAGTGCCTTCAGAGGATTCCCTGTGAATTTCAGCGTGATCTGAGACTTTCGATTTTTGGTCAAATTTCCAAAGGCTATAGCCTTTCATTTTTAGGGATTTTGGTCCAAAAATATTCTTCCTCCAAATTCACGGGATTTGTGCAGAGGGGCTCCAGTGCACCCAGAGACCAACTCCGGAGGGTGAAATCATCCGAAAACCGTCGAAAAAAAATTATTAGGACGACCGAGATTGGAACATGTCAAAAGCGTCCCGACAGCCTAGTTGGTTTGGGACGGGGGACGGGTGTGCTAACCACTAGGCTGTCGGTTCGCACACCTCTCGCCGATGCTAATTGGAATCCCTATCTACCGGCCTGGACGAGCTCCGCGCGGCGCAGAAGAATTTTCTTTTCCCTGTCACTTTTTTGGGCCCAAAAGATGCAATCGAGGGGGTAAGCTATTTAACGCATCATACAACTCGAAGGAAACCAGGTATTCTTCCTCTCTCCCAAGGCCGTTGCTAAAAATAACAAAAAAAAAGAAAAAGGAAAATAGCTGCGGCGCTCGGGCTCGAACCAGAGAGCTTCTCAGCAGCTGCCCGCTGCTCTGGCCACTAGACCACAGACCTCTGTTCTCAGCGGCACTGCAGGCACCACATAGCTTCCGAAAATCTCTTGTTACCAGGAGCCGATTTCGAGGAGGTTACCTCCTCGCCTCTTCTGAACTCCGGGTTGAATACAGCTCGTTTCGCACGATTTTCTCTCAAACATGCAGGCGCGGGCTGGCGTCGAATGGGTTGCCTACTAATAAGGCGCCGGTTGAACTATTCACTATTCCTTGCGTAAAATGCGAATTTCTCCCAAACCAAGAACGGTATCGAGTCCAGGTCGACTCTAGTGCACCCCCAGACCAACCCCCGAGGGTGAGATCATCCGAAAATCATCGAAAAAAAAACGATGATCGACCGGGATTCGAACACGACAAAAGCGTCCCGACAGCGTAGTTGGTTTGGGACGGGGGACGGGTATGCTAACCACTACGCTGTCGGTTCGCACACTTCTTGCCGATGCGAAAAGGATTCCGTATCTACCGGCCTGGACGGGCCCGGCGCGCGCAGAAGACTTTTCCTTTCCGAATAGGATTCCGAATTTCTCCCTAAGCAAGAACGGTATTGTGCTTCTGGCTACTGGTATATGTTTCGCATAACCTTCAGAGGATTCCCTGTGAATTTCAGCGTGATCTGAGACTTTCGATTTTTGGTCAAATTTCCAAAGGCTATAGCCTTTGCATTTTTAGGGATTTTGGTCCAAAAATATTCTTCCTCCAAATTGACGGGATTTGTGCAGAGGGGCTCCAGTGCACCCAGAGACCAACTCCGGAGGGTGAAATCATCCGAAAACCGTCGAAAAAAAATTATTAGGACGACCGAGATTCGAACATGTCAAAAGCGTCCCGACAGCCTAGTTGGTTTGGGACGGGGGACGGGTGTGCTAACCACTAGGCTGTCGGTTCGCACACCTCTCGCCGATGCTAATTGGAATCCCTATCTACCGGCCTGGACGAGCTCCGCGCGGCGCAGAAGAATTTTCTTTTCCCTGTCACTTTTTTAGGGCCCAAAAGATGCAATCGAGGGGGTAAGCTATTTAACGCATCATACAACTCGAAGGAAAACAGGTATTCTTCTTCTCTCCCAAGACCGTTGCTAAAAAAAAAAAAAAGAAAAAGAAAAAGGAAAATAGCTGCGGCGCTCGGGCTCGAACCGGAGAGCTTCTGAGCAGCTGCCCGCTGCTCTAGCACCTAGACCACAGACTTCTGTAATCAGCGGCACTGCAGGCACCACATAGCTTCCGAAAATCTCTTGTTACCAGGAGCCGATTTCGAGGAGGTTACCTCCTCGCCTCTTCTGAACTCCGGGTTGAATACGGCTCGTTTCGCACAATTTTCTCTCAAACATGCAGGCGCGGGCTGGCGTCGAATGGGTTGCCTACCAATAAGGCGCCGGTTGAACTATTCACTATTCCTTGCGTAAAATGCGAATTTCTCCCAAACCAAGAACGGTATCGAGTCCAGGTCGACTCTAGTGCACCCCCAGACCAACCCCCGAGGGTGAGATCATCCGAAAATCATCGAAAAAAAAAAACGATGATCGACCGGGATTCGAACACGACAAAAGCGTCCCGACAGCGTAGTTGGTTTGGGACGGGGGACGGGTATGCTAACCACTACGCTGTCGGTTCGCACACTTCTTGCCGATGCGAAAAGGATTCCGTATCTACCGGCCTGGACGGGCCCGGCGCGCGCAGAAGACTTTTCCTTTCCGAATAGGATTCCGAATTTCTCCCTAAGCAAGAACGGTATTGTGCTTCTGGCTACTGGTATATGTTTCGCAATGCCTTCAGAGGATTCCCTGTGAATTTCAGCGTGATCTAAAACTTTCGATTTTTGGTCAAATTTCCAAAGGCTATAGCCTTTGCATTTTTAGGGATTTTGGTCCAAAAATATTCTTCCTCCAAATTGACGGGATTTGTGCAGAGGGGCTCCAGTGCACCCAGAGACCAACTCCGGAGGGTGAAATCATCCGAAAACCGTCGAAAAAAAATTATTAGGACGACCGAGATTCGAACATGTCAAAAGCGTCCCGACAGCCTAGTTGGTTTGGGACGGGGGACGGGTGTGCTAACCACTAGGCTGTCGGTTCGCACACCTCTCGCCGATGCTAATTGGAATCCCTATCTACCGGCCTGGACGAGCTCCGCGCGGCGCAGAAGAATTTTCTTTTCCCTGTCACTTTTTTGGGCCCAAAAGATGCAATCGAGGGGGTAAGCTATTTAACGCATCATACAACTCGAAGGAAACCAGGTATTCTTCCTCTCTCCCAAGGCCGTTGCTAAAAATAACAAAAGAAAAGAAAAAGGAAAATAGCTGCGGCGGTCGGGCTCGAACCAGAGAGCTTCTCAGCAGCTGCCCGCTGCTCTGGCCACTAGACCACAGACTTCTGTTCTCAGCGGCACTGCAGGCACCACATAGCTTCCGAAAATCTCTTGTTACCAGGAGCCGATTTCGAGGAGGTTACCTCCTCGCTTCTTCTGAACTCCGGGTTGAATACAGCTCGTTTCGCACGATTTTCTCTCAAACATGCAGGCGCAGGCTGGCGTCGAATGGGTTGCCTACCAATAAGGCGCCGGTTAAACTATTCACTATTCCTTTCGTAAAATGCGAATTTCTCCCAAACCAAGAACGGTATCGAGTCCAGGTCGACTCTAGTGCACCCCCAGACCAACCTCCGAGGGTGAGATCATCCGAAAATTATCGAAAAAAAAAACGATGATAGACCGGGATTCGAACACGACAAAAGCGTCCCGACAGCGTAGTTGGTTTGGGACGGGGGACGGGTATGCTAACCACTACGCTGTCGGTTCGCCGCACTTCTTGCCGATGCGAAAAGGATTCCGTATCTACCGGTCTGGACGGGCCCGGCGCGCGCAGAAGACTTTTCCTTTCCGAATAGGATTCCGAATTTCTCCCTAAGCAAGAACGGTATTGTGCTTCTGGCTACTGGAATATGTTTCGCAATGCCTTCAGAGGATTCCCTGTGAATTTCAGCGTGATCTGAGACTTTCGATTTTTGGTCAAATTTCCAAAGGCTATAGCCTTTGCATTTTTAGGGATTTTGGTCCAAAAATATTCTTCCTCCAAATTGACGGGGATTTGTGCAGACGGGGCTCCAGTGCACCCAGAGACCAACTCCGGAGGGTGAAATCATCCGAAAACCGTCGAAAAAAAATTATTAGGACGACCGAGATTCGAACATGTCAAAAGCGTCCCGACAGCCTAGTTGGTTTGGGACGGGAGACGGGTGTGCTTACCACTAGGCTGTCGGTTCGCACACCTCTCGCCTATGCTAATTGGAATCCCTATCTACCGGCCTGGACGAGCTCCGCGCGGCGCAGAAGAATTTTCTTTTCCCTGTCACTTTTTTAGGGCCCAAAAGATGCAATCGAGGGGGTAAGCTATTTAACGCATCATACAACTCGAAGGAAACCAGGTATTCTTCCTCTCTCCCAAGGCCGTTGCTAAAAAAAAAAGAAAAAGGAAAATAGCTGCGGCGCTCGGGCTCGAACCAGAGAGCTTCTAGGCAGCTGCCCGCTGCTCTGGCCACTAGACCACAGACTTCTGTTATCAGCGGCACTGCAGGCACCACATAGCTTCCGAAAATCTCTTGTTACCAGGAGCCGATTTTGAGGAGGTTACCTCCTCGCCTCTTCTGAACTCCGGGTTGAATACGGCTCGTTTCGCACGATTTTCTCTCAAACATGCAGGCGCGGGCTGGCGTCGAATGGGTTGCCTACCAATAAGGCGCCGATTGAACTATTCACTATTCCTTGCGTAAAATGCGAATTTCTCCCAAACCAAGAACGGTATCGTGTCCAGGTCGACTCTAGTGCACCCCCAGACCAACCCCCGAGGGTGAGATCATCCGAAAATCATCGAAAAAAAAACGATGATCGACCGAGATTCGAACACGACAAAAGCGTCCCGACAGCGTAGTTGGTTTGGGACGGGGGACGGGTATGCTAACCACTACGCTGTCGGTTCGCACACCTCTCGCCGATGCTAATTGGAATCCCTATCTACCGGCCTGGACGAGCTCCGCGCGGCGCAGAAGAATTTTCTTTTCCCTGTCACTTTTTTAGGGCCCAAAAGATGCAATCAAAGGGGGTAAGCTATTTAACGCATCATACAACTCGAAGGAAAACAGGTATTCTTCCTCTCTCCCAAGGCCGTTGCTAAAAATACTAAAAAAAGAAAAAGGAAAATAGTTGCGGCGCCCGGGGTCGAACCCGGGAGCGTTTGAGCAGCTGCCCGTTGCTCTAGCACCTAGACCACAGACTTCTGTTATCAGCGGCACTGCAGGCACCACATAGCTTCCGAAAATCTCTTGTTACCAGGAGCCGATTTCGAGTAGGTTACCTCCTCGCCTCTTCTGAACTCCGGGTTGAACACGGCTCGTTTCGCACGATTTTCTCTCAAACATGCAGGCGCGGGCTGGCGTCGAATGGGTTGCCTACCAATAAGGCGCCGATTGAACTATTCACTATTCCTTGCGTAAAATGCGAATTTCTCCCAAACCAAGAACGGTATAGAGTCCAGGTCGACTCTAGTGCACCCCCAGACCATCCCCCGAGGGTGAGATCATCCGAAAATCATCGAAAAAAAAACGATGATCGACCGGGATTCGAACACGACAAAAGCGTCCCGACAGCGTAGTTGGTTTGGGACGGGGGACGGGTATGCTAACCACTACGCTGTCGGTTCGCACACTTCTTGCCGATGCGAAAAGGATTCCGTATCTACCGGCCTGGACGGGCCCGGCGCGCGCAGAAGACTTTTCCTGTCCGAATAGGATTCCGAATTTCTCCCTAAGCAAGAAAGGTATTGTGCTTCTGGCTACTGGTATATGTTTCGCAGTGCCTTCAGAGGATTTCCTGTGAATTTCAGCGTGATCTGAGACTTTCGATTTTTGGTCAAATTTCCAAAGGCTATTATAGCCTTTGCATTTTTAGGGATTTTGGTCCAAAAATATTCTTCCTCTAAATTGACGGGATTTGTGCAGAGGGGCTCCAGTGCACCCAGAGACCAACTCCGGAGGGTGAAATCATCCGAAAACCGTCGAAAAAAAATTATTAGGACGACCGAGATTCGAACATGTCAAAAGCGTCCCGACAGCCTAGTTGGTTTGGGACGGGGGACGGGTGTGCTAACCACTAGGCTGTCGGTTCGCACACCTCTCGTCGATGCTAATTGGAATCCCTATCTACCGGCCTGGACGAGCTCCGCGCGGCGCAGAAGAATTTTCTTTTCCCTGTCACTTTTTTAGGGCCCAAAAGATGCAATCGAGGGGGTAAGCTATTTAACGCATCATACAACTCGAAGGAAAACAGGTATTCTTCTTCTCTCCCAAGACCGTTGCTAAAAATAACAAAAAAAAAGAAAAAGGAAAATAGCTGCGACGCTCGGGCTCGAACCCGAGAGCTTCTGAGCAGCTGCCCGCTGCTCTAGCACCTAGACCACAGATTTCTGTTATCAGCGGCACTGCAGGCACCACATAGCTTCCGAAAATCTCTTGTTACCAGGAGCCGATTTCGAGGAGGTTACCTCCTCGCCTCTTCTGAACTCCGGGTTGAATACGGCTCGTTTCGCACGATTTTCTCTCAAACATGCAGGCGCGGGCTGGCGTCGAATGGGTTGCCTACCAATAAGGCGCCGGTTGAACTATTCACTATTCCTTGCGTAAAATGCGAATTTCTCCCAAACCAAGAACGGTATAGAGTCCAGGTCGACTCTAGTGCACCCCCAGACCAACCCCCGAGGGTGAGATCATCCGAAAATCATCGAAAAAAAAAAACGATGATCGACCGGGATTCGAACACGACAAAAGCGTCCCGACAGCGTAGTTGGTTTGGGACGGGGGACGGGTATGCTAACCACTACGCTGTCGGTTCGCACACTTCTTGCCGATGCGAAAAGGATTCCGTATCTACCGGCCTGAACGGGCCCGGCGCGCGCGGAAGACTTTTCCTTTCCGAATAGGATTCCGAATTTCTCCCTAATCAAGAACGGTATTGTGCTTCTGGCTACTGGTATATGTTTCGCAGTGCCTTCAGAGGATTCCCTGTGAATTTCAGCGTGATCTGAGACTTTCGATTTTTGGTCAAATTTCCAAAGGCTATATAGCCTTTGCATTTTTAGGGATTTTGGTCCAAAAATATTCTTCCTCCAAATTGACGGGATTTGTGCAGAGGGGCTCCAGTGCACCCAGAGACCAACTCCGGAGGGTGAAATCATCCGAAAACCGTCGAAAAAAAATTATTAGGACGACCGAGATTCGAACATGTCAAAAGCGTCCCGACAGCCTAGTTGGTTTGGGACGGGGGACGGGTGTGCGAACCACTAGGCTGTCGGTTCGCACACCTCTCGCCGATGCTAATTGGATTCCCTATCTACCGGCCTGGACGAGCTCCGCGCGGCGCAGAAGAATTTTCTTTTCCCTGTCACTTTTTTAGGGCCCAAAAGATGCAATCGAGGGGGTAAGCTATTTAACGCATCATACAACTCGAAGGAAAACAGGTATTCTTCTTC